>MUZC01000758.1:140296-275872 GCA_002072015.1 Radix auricularia | reverse complement strand
TCTCTGTAATAGCTAACCTCAATTATCTCTGTAATAGCTAACCTCAATTCTCTCTGTAATTGCTAACCTAAATTATCTCTGTAATAGCTAACCTCAATTCTCTCTGTAATAGCTAACCTCAATTATCTCTGTAATAGCTAACCTCAATTATCTCTGTAATAGCTAACCTCAATTATCTCTGTAATAGCTAACCTCAATTATTCTCTCTGTAATTGCTAACCTCAATTATCTCTGTAATAGCTAACCTCAATTCTCTCTGTAATTGCTAACCTCAATTCTCTCTGTAATTGCTAACCTCAATTATCTCTGTAATAGCTAACCTCAATTATCTCTGTAATAGCTAACCTCAATTCTCCCTTTGATACTATAATAGCTAACCTCAATTCTCTCTGTAATAGCTAACCTCAATTCTCTCTGTAATTGCTAACCTCAATTATCTCTGTAATTGCTAACCTCAATTCTCTCTGTAATTGCTAACCTCAATTATCTCTGTAATAGCTAACCTCAATTCTCTCTGTAATTGCTAACCTCAATTATCTCTGTAATTGCTAACCTCAATTATCTCTGTAATTGCTAACCTCAATTATCTCTGTAATAGCTAACCTCAATTCTCTCTGTAATAGCTAACCTCAATTATCTCTGTAATAGCTAACCTCAATTCTCCCTATGATACAATTATAGCTAATCTCATTTCTCTCTTTGAAAGCTAACCTATTTTTTCTATTTGACAGCAAACATCAACTCTCCATTTGATAGCTAACCTCAATTCTCCCTTTCATACATAACTCCCATTCTCACTTTGGTAGCTTACCTCCATTGACCATTTATAACTAACCTTAACTCTATCTTTGAAAGCTAACCTCACAGGTCCCTAGCTAGTCTAAATGTTTCTTTGATAGCTAACATGAATTCTCAATTTGATAGGTAACGTCAATTCTCTTTTTTATAGCTTACCTCAATTCTCACTTTAAAAGCTAACTTCAAGGTTCACTTTGATAGCTAACCTCAATGGTCTGTCCCTTTGATAGCTAAATTCAATGGTTTCTCTGATAGCTGGCCTTAATTCTATCTTTGATAGCTTACTCGAATTCTTACTTTAATAGCTTACCTTAATTCTCCCTTTGATAACTTACCTCAATTCTCATTTGATAGCTAAACTCCATTCGCCTTTTGATAGCTATTCTCAATTCTCTCTTCGATAGCTTAATTTAATTCACCCTTAAATAGCTAACATCAAATTTCCCTTTGATAGCTAACATCAAATTTCCCTTTGATAGCTTAATTCAATTCTCCCTTTGATAGCTTACCTCCAATTTCCTTTTGATAGCTAACCTGAATTCACCCTTTGATAGCTAACCTGAATTCCCCCGTTGATAGCTAACCTCAAATTTCCCTTTCATAGCTAAACTAAAATTTCCCTTTGATAACTCTCCTCAAATTTCCCTTTGATAGCTAACCTAAAATTTCCCTATGATAGCTTACGTGAAATTTCCCTTTGATAGCTAACCTAAAATTTCCCTATTAATGGTAACTTAAAATTTCTCTTTGACAGCTAACCTCAAATTTCTCTTTCATAGCTATCCTCAAATGTCCCTTTGATAGCTATCCTCAATTTCCCTATGGCAGCTAACCTCAAATTTCCCTTTGATGGCTAGCCTTAAATTTCCCTTTGATGGCTAGCCTCAAATTTCCCTTTGATAGCTATCCTCAAATTTCTCTTTTATAGCTAATCTCAAATTTCCCTTTGATAGCTAACCTCAAATTTCCCTTTGATAGCTATCCTCAAATTTCCCTTTGATAGCTAACCTCAAATTACTCTTTTATAGCTAACCTCAAATTTCCCTTTGATAGCTAACCTCAAATTTCCCTTTGATAGCTAACCTCAAATTTCCCTATGATAGCTATCCTCAAATTTCTCTTTTATAGCTAATATCGGAAACTGAAAGAAACTTGAAGGTTAACTGGAAAAACACAAAGCAAATATCAGCCATTTATCTTTAATCATATGTTTGACAGTAGGCGCATTTACTTTTCAATAGGGAACCTCTTATAATTAATTTTAATTTAAACTAATCATGCATTTTTTCATTAAAAATTATTTTAATTCTCACATAAACTAAGCTATATTAACTAATATTTTTTAAAGCTATGTCCATAAAACACTGTTTTCTCAAGTCTATTATATACATTAAGTTTAATTATGTTTCGCAATGTTTAAGTCATCCCATTTTTTAATGAAAACGTTGCTTTAATACATTAATTTCCAAACAGGCAGATTCACCCATTTTTATGAATTTTCTGAGAACAACTATTTACCAAGAACTCATTATCTTATCTTAGATATACAGACACTCCTTCTGTGCAAAAGATAATCTCAAAGACCATGAGATATGATATTTTGGCAAGTGATGCACGGGCCACGGCTATGGGGGTTCCACGCATTACCCCAGCCGCCTAACTATTGTCTAGTTAGGTACCCATTCAGAGCTGGGTGACTCTGGGACTCCTCAGGCCCCGGGAACAAGTCCTCGCCTTCGCGTGGATTCGAACTCGTGACCATCGGTACGACAGTCGAGCGCGCTACCACTCGACCACCGCGTCCCACTCATTAATACTTCACACACCTCTTTAGCAATTAAGGATACAAATACACACATATTGGACACTTTTTGATGATTAAATGTCATTTTATTAATAGATGTGGTAATTTTTAAATTAATTAATTAGCTTTAGATGTTTTAAAGAAACAAAATAATTATGCATGAAAAGTTAATTTCTCTGTTGTAATATTATTTTCATTTATAGCAAGCATACAATTTAATTCATAATAAATTATGAGGTTTAAAATATTATCGTACAAATATAATAACTATGGTTATTTATTGGTGTATGATTTTTCACTGCTAAATTTGTTTAAAAAATTGATATTTGTAAAGACTTTACAGGCCTAGAAGATCTCACTGATCATTTGGACAAAAATATACTATAGTTATATTATAGACTTGACGACAGACTTTGAAGATCTCACTGATCATTTGGACAAAAAGAGACTTTAGATTTACTATGGACTTGCCAATCAGCATGAACATTTTCGGTCTTCTGTCAATCATGTCTCTTAAAGCAAACAAAATAATATTTGTCTCAATAAACTTATTTTAAAATGATTACATCCGAACATTAACTATATCATCCAAAGATTCTTTTCAAGCAACACATATCTTTTATTTCCATTATTATGAGAGAAAAAGATCCATTTTTTGCCTCGCCACTCATATTAATTTTGCACGAAAGAAGTATCGGTTCTTGTCATATCCTGGAAGCTCTTTTAACAGAAGAATGCACTGAGCTTGAAGAAACCTCTCCAAAGATGAAACACTTCCGTCCATGCGAATGGTTGAGTCTGTCATGCTCTAGTCAAGCGGATTAAATAAAGCGAAAATGAGTTAAAGAATTACCTGCATAAAGTGTTCATGATGTATACATTACCAGTGATATTTGAAATTGATTCTTACCTTATAATGTTCAGCTGTTTACTATTTGCTTAGATATTATCAATTGTGGTTAGGAACTATACAGATTGCCTGATGTCACATAAAGGCGATTAGAAAAAGCATTGGATAATCAATTCACTAATATTGATTTACGTTAGCGTTTAATTTGATCAGAGAGAATTTAAAGTATGATTACTTAAATTGTTAGCCCCGTAGCTTTGTCTCCTTAAAATAAAGCAACATTATAATGTTCCCCTATAGAGTTTAATTAGAATTATTTTATCTTTATACAGAATGTTGTCTTTGAAAATTTTAACATTGCTGAGTAAAGTATCAATGGTTTTGAATGCCATTTACAAATTTCGTGACGCATTTTGTTGTTAAAAGATTCTCTTCGCATTAATACGATATAATTTATCTCCCCTAAAGGAATAAGTGTAATTGTCCTTATACCTAAACTAGGGAACAAACTGTACATAAAGAAAATACATGAACTTGTGTGGCATCATTCATCAGTGCATGCATTTGTTTTTAATATTTACTTTCAACTTATTTATTCCGCTAAATAATCTTTTTCTGGTAATTAGACATAGGTATAAATTTTCGGCAAATAATCAATATCGTATTAAATTACTTTACTACTACGTAGAATTTGCCGTGTCCTGGTGAACTGAGGGCGGAAGAGTTCATACGAGACTTCTTATAATGGATAAAATAAAGAAAAAATAAAGCATTAGATATGGCATGAACGAACTTAACAAAAAAGTAGTTTAAAAAAACAACAACAACAAAAAAAAAAGCAATATAATACCCATGTTCATATACTAAATGTCAGTATTGTAATGATGTCTACTTTTTTGGGTTGGCGCGTGAGTCACATCGTGTTATCCTTTCAAAAAAGTATTATCTTGACTATTTTGACTAAATAAGGTGCGAATCTTTTTATTAGGCTTTGGTTTTAGCGCAAGTGAATTCACCAATCTAGTATATACGCGCGAACGCGCATATGAAAAATTAATTTTGAGGGTGGCCACATTGCAAGCGTTTGCTTCAATTGATATCGCGCCATTTTCATTGTTGTCTTTGCAACAAACTTTCAGTATTTTTTCTATTTCGGTATTTGAACACACATTTTGTGTGTTAATGTAGACATCGCCTACTGTCGTTTTTATTTGCTCTGCCTTACAACTAGCTTTACGTTAATAATTGCGGATAGAAATAGAATAGATTTAATAAATATGAATATATTTTCCCCCATTATTTTATTATAATCGGTAAATATCAGAGAAATATGTGGTAAAACAAAAATCTTGTAGAAAGTAAAGAGTTCTTAGTTTCATACACTGCAACATTGTTTCCTAAGTTATGTTCTAAACCTAAATTTCTGGCACTGGATTCATGGCAGTAGATTGTCATCAAAATTGCTTTTAATTGTATGAATTTTTCAGGATGAGCCTTAAAACATTTTTTTAAAGATGAAAAATAATATTACCTCCTTTTCAAAAAATCCTACTTAGTTTGGACAAAAAATCTTTCGAATAAAGGCGAGCACAGGCATTAACACTCTAAAGATAAGTTAATCTGTACTTGAAAAAGAATACATTTTTTAAACTAATAAGACAAAAATTATTATTTCAGTAAATTAGTTAAGCTAGCGTTTATAGAGGCGGCGGGTTTCGGGAAATCGCAAGCGCGAGTCGAACCGCGTGGACTCGCGCGAGGAATGTTTCTATTTTTGCTTTGCAGGTGTTCATAGAGGACACGGGTGTCTCGAGGCGACAAATTTGTCGACCGGCGCGGGTAATTACCAGAACTAGTTGCTAGTTCTTGTTCCGCGTTGCCGCGCCGGAAAGCATAGAAGGAATTCAGCAAACTTTGATAGAAAAATTAAACGTAGTAAAAAAAAAAAGGCTCAAGTAATATATCATTTTAAAGGGCTTGCTAAGACCTTTTCAAAAAACACTTGATTTGTCTTTCTATATAATATAGAAGTGGAGTTATGAATTTTTTGTCAACTTTTTTTTGCCCCTTATCGACCTATAACTTATTATATAGGTTATAGCCTATAACCTATATAATTTATTCCAAAACTTGTGACCAAATTTCAAAACTCAGCACCCTTTCCCTCACAACTTATTTAATTTTAGAGATATGGGTAAGAAAATTTCAGGAAACATTTACAATCAAATATAAAAACAATGAATAAGAAATGTTTAAAAGAAATCAAGATTTTGAAATTTTAAATAAATATATATAAAGGGATGTTGAAAAAAAATCATATTGAAAATAAAAAAAAAAAATACAAATCTGTTAAAACATGTGCATGCTTGTATTTTAATTGAATGCTTGTTACAATTAAACCAATAACTGCATTTAAATGTTTAAAGGGTAAGTATTTGACTTTAAAAATAAATTTAAAACAAATTATTAAAAATTATTTGTTAAAATATACCCCACCGACGAGGTCTGATTACTAAAATATGAAATTAAAATTAAATTCAACAAGTATTTGTCAATGAAAATGTCAGTACCTCATTTAAAGATAATAAAAGAACATTTTTTCTGAGTGAATAAGTATTCAAATTTTTATTCATATAATTCATAAGATTTGTAATTGTCTTTGTCATCTATTTGTCAGTGGAAGAAATTTCAAGTTTTGTGATTGATTTTGAATTTGATATTCTCTTATATTTATACTTTATACCCATAATTATCTTTGTTTTCTTATTTAATTTTAATTATTGAAAATTAATTTTATTTTGATTGATTTGTAAAAACATATTTTATGTTAATTGTCTTTGTCAATATCTTTGTAAAAAAGATAAAAGATGATGGTGAGTGATAATTTAAAAATATGTATTATGATAATAATTATATTATATTTCCCTACACAATCTAGTAAATCTAAAATAAAAGGATTATAATGTCTTTATCATTATTTATTACAAGGTTATTACATATTTGGACTTTATATTAGACAAAAGACAAGACTATTATTAATAGTATTCTTAAGTTAAATTAATAGTTTATAGTTATAGTATTTGAATGTGATAGTAATATTGTATAGTATAGTTATAACTATAGACAATAACTGAATAACTGTAAGTTTATTATAGTAATAGTACATGTATAGTATAATTAAAAATATATAAATAATTAGTACTATATTACTAGTCCACAACCAAATAAAATTTAAGAAAAATGTAACAAAATTAGTGAATTACTGGCATTTTTCTATAACTTATTTAGTTCTGCCCAAATAACAATAAAAAGCCATCAATAACAGAAGCCATTTTTTGTTTGTTTGCTATTTCTATGAGAGACTGGATTGCATGTGAATTGTTTGTTGGCTCGCCTGGCTTTTTCCCGCTTTTACTATAAACACCAACCGCGCGAGGGATTAGGCGCGGTTTTCTGGCGCGAGTAGCCAGCTCGCGGCAACCCGCCTACCCGCCGCCTCTATAAACGTACCCTTATATTAGTTAACTAGTTATTGAACAACTCACCAAATATCACTGTCGTTTGTAGTCGTTTCTTAAATGAATTTTAAAAAATCTTTTTAACAGTTTTTTATATTTTGTACAGAATATAATTAAATGTCAAGTTCAAAACTTATAGTTAAATAATTCAGGGATTAGTAAATTTATTCTGTTGCTGAGTTGTCTACAAAATATTAGATAATATTTAATTAATATGACATTTTTTTCATTCATCTGACACATTTTAATGTATTATATTTGATTTTAGGGTTATATTGATATTCAAACAGAGGATAAGTAATTACGTAGAAGTATTATGCTTTGTCCGCAATATTAGATAATATATATAATTTCTTTTTACTTAGGTTTTTTTTCAGATTCAGTATTTTTATCTATTTCATTTTCATTTGATAGAATAACCACATAAAAACTTCAAAAAATAATTTATGAGACCTGATGCTATTCGGCAGTGTTTTGTTGATGAACACATACCATATCCAAATACATAAATACTGCTACAGATTGATTGCCAAAGACTTTAAGCAGCTATGGGATTATTCGAATAGTGCAATTATCATGGTAAGCATGTCTGCATCAAGTGCCCCTAATAATCCTGATTAACACATTACAATTACAAACAATTTCATTCGATTACTTTTCAAGCCTTAGTTAATACCATATATTATTTTAAGGTTTTGATTTTTGGAGCTTATGGTAAGCCGAGTGACAATGGGATTTTTCTTGGATCAAATGCGTAAAAATAAATTAAGGCTTCTTTCTCTGACCCTCAACCGTGGTGCTACCCGGAACCAATTCAAAACTACCATATATATTTATGGGCCATCAATGATTCTTTAAAGGGATATCTAATTTATCCATACACATGGGGAAACATAGAAGTTGAAATTTACCACTGCAAGTATAGTTGGCCCTATCAATAATGTAATACTTAATCTAGTTATTTGAAGACCCAAACCTAGTATTGTCCCATCATATGTCACATTACTACATTTGCTCATGTAATTGTGGGTATGAAAATGTCATGAGATACAAATAATAGTTAGTTAATAATAAAATCTACAGTTATTGGATATAAATATGTAACATTAGTATTTCTGTTTTCAATTATTTATTTTATGAACAATTAAGAATATAAATATATATATATATATATATATATATAAATTACTTTTACTGAATAATGATTATAAAAATGAAGTTTAGTACTCTCAACTTTAAAGATCATGAGTGATTTATGAAATCATAATTTATAGTGGATTTTCCACTGTGATTTATAATAATTTACAAAATTAAAAAAATTTAAATGGTTTAATTAAATATTTTTTTCTAAAATGTATAGTTTAAAAAAGTCCAGAATGTTGTTGAATACATATAATTATAAAAATCAAAATAAAAAATATTTATGTAAGATGCAAGTGTCATGAGAGGAGAATTTTTAATGTTTGCCATAAAAACAATAAGAAAGGTGGAATTTTAATATTAAAATGTTTTAAATACTTTAAAGGGGGGGGGGGCTGGATATGACAGTATGTTGACCAGTTAACTTAAAAATTACATGTTATTGTTATTTTATGATTTTAAAATTGTAAAAAAAATTTTTTTGAGTTTTTAATTATTTAATTCTATGTTTACCTATAGTTCAAGTTTGCATTTCATGCAATTTTTAATATTGTAGATTTTGTTATTTATTATTTTAAAGGCCACCTAATTTGTAACAAAATGCCATACAGAAAAATAAGGATTTTGAAAATAAGACATATTTTTCTTGTATATGGATCAACAAAAGTTTTTTTTTCCCCTTGTCTACCAAATTATGGGTTATGATGATTGTCATGTTGTATATGTAATTAATATTTTAATACTTATTGTATCATAGTATTATTAGGCTATTATTTTGCTATTTATTCTAGACTCTATTCATTTTTTACATGGTGGATAGGTACCCTATATAAGATTCACATTCAAGTAGAGGTTTAGAAGAATTTTACTTCAATTTAATGTAGACATTTTGTTTTATTATATAATTACATAATTCAAGTTTATTTTTATGCAGCATAAGGAAGTTTTGTTGGAGCTTTTAATGCTTCATTAACTTGTAAATTCCTAGGTAATTATTCGTTTATTATTATTATTATTATTAAGTACTTAACATCTTTATTTTGGTTTCGATGTTAACACTGTAGGCAATAGTTTACATTTGTTTTATTTTATGACCTTAACATTTGACACATAAATTAAGTGTAAATGCCATGTTTGATAATTTAATTACTTTTCTACTTTTTTTAATTCATGTAAGTGTATTTGTAATATATCGGCATACTTTTTAGACTTAATTGTTCTATAGCTTATACAATAATCAGCCAATAAATAGTTTTTTAAAAACCACTTTGACTTGATGTAGTCCTAAAAATTACTAATTTTATAATTTGTTTTAACCATACATATGCCATAGTATAAAATGTAAATATTATGTTTTAAATTTCGAAAATCATGCATGAAAGCTAATTTTTGTTTATGAAACGATCATTTACACACATAAAATTTAATGATGTGGCAAAAATGTCCACCATTTTGTTGACTTTTGAAAGCAGATTCACGCGATGCCGCTGTAAAAATCAAAATATTCGCGTGTACCTGGGCCAACACGAGCATGTACTGGCGTTTATGACTCTGCTAATGTAACCATGCACACTATGTTATAGCATTTGTTTTTCAATTTTTCAAGAGATTTCAGATTCGTGTTCGCGCGTATACTAGATTGGCGAATTCGCTTGCAGTGTAACCACATACTTAGTCAGAATAATCTACTACACTGAAATAAAACTTGATTCAATGTGCTTGAAATGTGACAAAAATGCGTTTTGATATGATTTTTCAAAAAAAGGTTGCAATTGAATGATGCCGTTGTCATCAAATATTAATATAAATCTGTTTCATTGCCAAAAACTGTTTCTTATTTAAACAAACTTAGCATCAAACTCTTTTCACCACGTTTTTATTAACTTGATTTCGTTCCTTCTTGTCTGTTTGTCTTTTTGTCTCTTTGTAAAATTTCAGATTTTCCAACGTAAAATTAAATCAATTCTAATGGTCCTAGAGATTTCAAAACTTCACCAAAGATAGATCTTGGAAGACAATGTATTGTATCAAAATGTCAGATCGATTTAAAGTTCCGTAATTAAATTAATATATTTTTAGTTTATTTTTTAATATAGTATGAACTCTAAGATACTTCAGCAATGTTTTACTTGTTTCTGTTGATATTCACTAGTCGAGTTCACCCTGTAACCCCATGGTAATTAAACGTCGAGTGATTGCTATTGAGGTGTTTGGTATAAAAATAAAGAAGAGTAACAACAAATTAAAAAAACAACCTTTTCATGTGTGGACAAATACATAAAGGTAAAAAAAATGATTTTTAAAAAGACGCTTTTTTTTTTTAAAGTGGACTAAAAGAAGAAAATAAATTAAAACTTATAAATTCAAGTACTTTACTTCAATTTCATTAAAAACGTGGAGCGGATGCTTATGAAGTTGTACATATGCGATTCCCTTATTCTCTCACTTTTAGATCTCTTTTCTAGATTATAAATCTTTAGTTTTCTCAAACTAAACAACTTTGTTTTGTATTTCTAATTTATATTTTGAAGCATCCGCGCAACGTTTTTAGTCAAATTAAACTTAAGTACTCGTAATAATAAAAACTGATCACAATTAAGTATTTTTAAATAAACCTTACGCGGACACCCTGACGTTATTCAGGGAACCCCAAATACATTTTTATTTCTCTATGGACCCACTGAACAGTCTCACAGACCCCAGGGAACCACTGGTCAAGAGTAATGTTCAGCCGTCCTGTCATCCGTGGCCATCTAGTTTACTTACCCTTAAAGACCCATTTGCTACTGTGGCTATTATTTCTAGCTCCTTTTTGTTGACAAATGCGCATTCATTGATGACCAATTCTTTCAGCTCCACACCATACACAACTGATCTTCGTGGCAAACAGGGGAGTTTTGCTAACTGTCAATGAAATGGTGGGGAAACACATTGTTTTCTTGTGACATCAAGCATAAGTCAGCTGTCTACAGTGGGTTAACAATGCATGCATTGATTTATCGGTAATCGCTGAAAATAAAATGCATCAAAATTGTAGAGAAATAAATAAATGTGTATATCAACAAATAATAAAAAAACAATGTTTAATTTATTTTACTTTTTCTTTTCTTAAGCAAAAATTTTGATATATGGCTCACTTTATGTATAAAATTGAGGAGGCACTAAGATCACATAATAAAAGTTGATTACAAACATAATCATGCATCATCAAAATGTTATCAATAGAGTATTAAATGAATAGACAAATGAGTTCAGTTTGATGAAACAAGGTGTAAATCGTATTTCTTATTGAAAAATAATTATTTTGTTAACGATCCACTATTAGAAATGTTCATCTTTGTCAGACAAATAAACTGCTAGCCAATTAGCTCTAGGTAGTCCTTTCTAATATTCATAAAATATGGCAATTTTTATCTCAAAATTTGACACTCTTGGGGGGATCTATTTCTTTGGAGAAGAGGGCCCAAAATGTCATTTTTCATTAACGTTTAAGATTTTATTTCCCATTTATTGATGAACGACCTTGAGAAATATAGATCCATAACGAAATTGAATGAATTGAGCAGAAGCTTTGAGCTTAATATCCTGCACTAAATGAGCCCTTGGGGCCTTAATGTCGGTGTATTGGTGCTTAAAAGAGCTATAAAATATTATTATTTGTTAGCTACTAAATAAATAAATGGATCTTACCCGAACTTTGTATTAAAAAAAACTGAGTAGCCCATATTAAAATAATTAAAAACACTGAAATTCTAAACACTTTTTCCTCGGGCCGGGGGTCCAAAATGTCTCTTTTGTTTATTTAAAGATATATTATTTCCCTCTCAAATGTAACTAAATTTATATGAACAGGATTTTGAAATCTACATCTTGGACAGAATAGGGCCGGGGGACCACTTAATGTCACTTCCCCCCTTACATTAGCTATATAAGACTTGGATAATGAGAACATAAATAGATTTAGCCCAAATTTAGTAGATATAAACTTAAGAGCCAATATTAAATAACGTTACGGACTGAAGTCCTATGTCCATTCCAGTCCAAGGTGTATTTTTAACTTGAAGTTAAGAATTTTGTATTTCAGATTAAAAAATTGCAACATATTCAGAAATATAGCTTAAGTGAAATAACTAAAACGAATTATGCTATCACTACGTTTGGGTGCGGGGTCCTTAATATAATTTTTTCTTTCTTTGGTAAGGTTTTTACTTATTCATTTATTGATCCGTTTGCCATGAAACTGGCCTTTTTTTGCACACTACTGCAAATTTTTCTGGCATAATTATTTGTAAAACATACGACTCATTGATTTCTTTAAATTTACTCATTTTTACTGAGGTCCTTGCTACGCACGATGGTGCTGCTGGTTATATTATATTCCTTATTATAGCTCATAATTGTTTTTTTTACCTTAACACATTTTTTAAAAAAAAATAAAACTTTTTTTCCAAGTTGACCAATACTATTGACACAAATTTAAAAAAACAAATAAGTAATATCTAAAAAATTCAGAACACATTTTTTTAAAGTACCTACCTTCATTATACGCCAAATAAATCCTTTGGAGTAAACGTAAATTTCTGGCTAAATTAATAAAAGAATCCTCTGAAAAATCATCTAAGAAACAAAAAAACATTATAACCTCATAAAAGTAAAATAAAATATTAAGTTTGATTATAAAATCACGTGACATTGGACTTGAATAGGTTCTGCTTGAGTCGAATGAGCTCAGTTAGAATATCGCTGACCTTTTCGTTAAGTTTGATTATAAAATCACGTGACATTGGACTTGAATAGGTTCTGCTTGAGTCGAATGAGCTCAGTTAGAATATCGCTGCCCTATTCAGAAATAAGCTGCTTAAGGAGGCGATGCATACAGCAACGATTTTTATACAGGAAAAGTTCTTCCACCCGCTTCTGACGTTTTTCACTACAGCACAATTAAATTTTGCATAGTGGTTCTGTGATCGATATACTAGAATTCGAGACCGTAAAGATTGATCTATCGGCTCGCATACGATATTTTATGTATCTCATCATTTTATGCATTTCCAGTCAGCAAGGATCTTCTTTTTTTTTTTTCAAATTCGTACGCCTTAACAATTAACGGCTAACAATTAGAGATTATGCGATTTTTAACGTCTAGCATATTGCACGAATCCTAAAAATTTCTTTAAAAGTATTTGCTCGTTTTGAAAAGATTTGTTTTCATTTCTTAGCCTAGGTCGATAAACGGATAATAAAAACAGGTCTTATCTTGCGCTGTGTTAAACATGCACTAATATTTAGTGTTTGGATAAAGATATCCTATGTGGAATTTCTATGACTTTAATGCAAACATTACCGTAGCTTCCAGCGATAATGAGTTCTGTAATGTGAAGGCAATTTTGTGCCAGCAGATTAAGAGAAGTGGATGAGACATGGCATCTTGTCATTATCACCTTCTCCAGAGTCTTGCAAGTTCTAAAAACATTGTTGATTCCAGTAGAGTCCATCAAATTGTCACACCAGCATGCATCCAATTTTTTTAACTGTTGAAAAAATGACATGAACTTAAGCTTTTATGACTTTATATAAGTTTCTTTTTGAAAAAAAAAATAAAATGAAAATATTTATGGTGTGCTTTTCCATTTCATCTCTTTTTACAAGTGAAAACTTTGATTTTTTTATTTTCTTTGTATTTCTTTTTAAAATTTGAAGTAAGTCTTATCTTATCTGTTACAGAAGATCCTTCTATACAGAATATTATTGCACTTTAAGCTCATCTATGGTTTTAAAAGATGATAAAGTGTTAACTTTCCTGGTTTCTTCAGGAAACCCATCCACGCCCAAGTTCCGGACAGGAAAAAAGAAAACTTGTGTTTGCTATTTTTACGGAACAAGGTACATGTTTTTATCCGTATGTCTATATGAGGGTTGTAATAAGTTTTCTTTTCGATGTATTTCTAAATTAGAATTAATTGCTTTATGTATAATTACTACTTTACTCTTGGTTCTTCTATCCTCTATTGTTTCAAGGTTCAATGATTTAACTAATGGAATTACTCTTGTCAGTTTTGAATTTTCTCCAGTTATGAATCTGTCAGCTCTTTAACCAACTACGCAAAATGACAAGTGTGTTGACATAATTTCGTTCAAGCTATGAGTGGGTCTAAATGACAATATAGCCAGCCGAGCTGAACAATCATTCACATGGAACTGAGGTAACACAAAACGGTCTTGGCTAGGAATGACACCGGATGTCGATGCTCATTAAGTTTCCAACCTTGTAGAGGGTTAATGGAGTCAGGAACTTTCATTAGAGCTGTTTTAATTTTCTGCTCCATTACCGCCATTAGCTTAAATACTCTTTTCATTTGGTCTAATAAGTAGACGAAGTGTTAGAGCCATGGTAGGCAATCTTTATCAAAATTTTTGAACATTCCCGTCAGTCTATGGCGGATTAAGGTGGTGGGGCTGAACGGGCTTTAGCCAAGGGCATCCAGTTGCATTGGAGCCCCCAATTTTTATTTATTTTGTAATAAAAGTTTACAAATGTTTGCACGACCCATTGAAAATATATAAATCAAATAAATTAATAATCTTATATATTAATCTGATTGCCATTCAGAACCGATAATCTTAATAATTGAAAAACTTATTTTAAGTGGCTTACTAAGAGCATATATTATATAATATTGTTTATATTTTTAAAATGTACCATTTTTGATAAGCTATGCTTGTCGTGTAAAAGAGTTTACGCTTGTGGTGCAAGCGATGTGGGGATTGATTCCCAGTGGTGGAATGTTTTTCTTTTTTTAATTTTTATTTTTACACTTAATTTTAATATACTGGCAAACACTTCAAACATTTATTTCTTCGTGTTCGTTTTTTTTTTTCATGAGTAATATTTTTGGTTTCGAACGCCGTTCCCATAGTACAGACAAAGCGTGATCAAGGAACACTATGACTAATTATTCACAGTCTTAAACTAGCTGCTAGCAATCATTTTATTTAAATAGACGCTGGCTGGATAGGGCCCCGTTTTGATTGCAGCCAGGGGGCCCCGTGCCGTCTTTATCCGCCCCTGCCATCAGTCAATAGCTTGAAACCAAAATGATCGTGTAATCCTTAGGATATGCATTATTTAGAAGTATCAGCCATTATTTTTGTATTTATTTATTTTTACTTTTTTACTTCTAATCATTTGTATGTGATGGGTCTGTGAATGGTTAAAAAGAATCTAATCGTTAAAATTTTGTATCGATTAATTGAGAAATTAATCGTTAATTGCCGCAGCCTTAATGTAAACATTAGTAAATTTTATAAATGATTTTAAATAATCAAACCTAGAAAAGAAATTGATTACATTTAAAAAAGTTATTACCGCGGAATAATCACTTATGTTTACCTCGAAATAATCCCTTTTGTTTACCTCGAAATAATCCCTTATGTTTACCTTGAAATAATCCATTGTGTTAATCCCTTGTGTTTACCTTGAAATAATCCCTTATGTTTACCTCGAGATAATCCCTTGTGTTTGGAAAATAAGGTTAACTGTTTACACTGCAGTTCTTAATGTTTGTGTATGTTTAAGCATGTGCCTATTTTTGTGTAGAAGTTTCAATATATAAGAGGAATTAACATGTAAATAACGTCTATTCTTCAAAAGATTTTGTATTTTCTGTGAGTTTAAAAACATATTAAATGAAAATTAGTGTTTAAGTTTACTATATGTCGTTGATAATTCTTTTTTTATATTCGGGGACTATCTTCTTTTGATCATATTTATAACTTATTAGTACTATATATATATATATATATAGGTCTATATATATCACTTTCATCATGACTCAGACCATTAACAGCAAAGGCATTCTATGCCTTTCAATATTATTCACCCCTTTCAATTCTCTAGACATTCACTTTTGAAATAAATTTATAATAACATATCACGCTGTAGAAAAAAAAATGAAAACCATAAAAAAAAAACCCAGACCTGCATGTTTTTGGATGCTATAGCATTGAGAGTTCGACTTGATACGCTTGTTACCGGCAGGTCAAGATGGGTGAGATTCAGGTTCCCAACTAACTCTAGCATAGCGAAATCATCAACGGATTTTGTTTCTGAGAAAAATAAGGAAGAGATAAAATTCCAATCAGTTAGATATTTTCCAGCCAGCATCGGGTATAGGAGTAAAGAGTGGTTCAAAGTAACAATAAATCTCACCCCCAAGATCAAGTTGTTTGAGTTTTTGACATTCTTTCAGTCTTGTTATTCCATAAGATGTTACACGATGAGCTCGTATCAACGTTATATATGTCAAATTGTTGGCATGATCTCCAATAAGCTTTAAAACATTATCTGTGATGTAGTTTTCATGGTGGTAATGATTTAAGAGCTCTAAATCTGTTAGACCACTATTCCAAATTAAAAATTGTTGAAAACACCTTAAACCCATTTTTTCATCTTGAAATAGCAAATCAGATAACGTAATACTCTTGATATTGGATTCGTAAAAACGTTTTATATGTTTAAGATCATGAATTTTTTTGGACCCATTAAATGAGATGGATTCAGAGTCTTGTTTAAATGAAGAGAGAAGCTGATCAACTTCGGCCCGACCAAAACCGGACAAGTATAGAAGGGCAGAACAGTCCACCTGAAAAGAATGCATACATTTGAATTATTTGAATTACTAAATGTGCTTTTCTTAAAAGAAATGTTTTAATTGAAAAATAATATTTATTTTTTTTACTAATAACTACTTCTTTATAAAGTGAATTAAAGTTGAGAATTGAAATTTAAAAAAGAATTATCATATTTATTTACAAATAACGCGTCTATTATTAAAACGGATTTCGTTGACTTTCGTTCGGAACCACACAAAGTAATATAAGTAATAACAATGTATATCAACAAATGGGAAAGAAGTGGTTTCAATTTAAAGAAAAGTCACCTATGTGACAGATTTCACCTTGACAGAAATTATGGGTTGAATGCAGGGATTATTAAGTAAAACTTTTAGAAATTGGAGGAACAATTTTTTTAAAAAATCATAACTGGTTTAATTTTTTTTACTGAGTAACACACATAACAATATGCAAAAAAAAAATATTTGAGTTCACGAAACGACACACCATCTTCATATACAGACTGGCAATACATTTTTTATCACCTAGTGTTTTCTTCTCAAATAATTCTAAATAATTTTAAATATTTAAAATGAATTCTTCTTTCCAGTATTATTCAAAGTTCTAAAAAAAAAGCCAAAAACGTTCTTTCAGCCTATATAACTATGCTGATACAAGACATTAGCTTAAATGATGTTTTTAGTCCTAATGTTTTAAGGGTAGTCTGTCATATCTTGGTAGTAGGATTACAAAGAGATACACATACACCTTTTAATGTGTTACTAGCAATCGCGTACCTTCCCATTTGTTTACACATTGAAATGATTTAACTTTACGAGTGTTGCACATTTGTCTTACTAAAAAGTTGTTAATATAATTAAACATTCTCCTAGTCAAATGAAGATAAAGTTGTTTTTTTTTCCCTTTTTTAAAATTTTTATTTATTTATTTATTTTATTTATTTATTTGTTTATTTTTTTTTTTTNCTTGATGAATAAAAAGATGAAGTAATTACATAAAAATAAATTACATTAGTTTTGTAGAGATTTACATCACGCAGATTCTTTCTACATAAAGTGCATATGTTGTATACTCCAGCGCTCGTCACATATCTACAATTTCCAAAATTGACATCCTGGAGTTTATCTACCTTAATCTGAAATAGAATTTAAAAAGTGATCATTTTGAGGTGAAGACAATTACCTAGTTTATGACTGTGTCTCATTTCTTTGTATCACAATGAGTTTTTTGAGCGGGTCTATTAGCTGGATAGTGTGATGTGAATTCTAATAATAGCCGCGACGATATACCAAGAAATCACCACATCAAATGTTCATGAATGAAGCTAGAAACTTCGCTATGAATAAAATGTGATTTCGACACCTATTCTGACATTCACTAACTGTAAACAAACACCCCATATACAAAGATCGTATGTTAACAGTAATTAATTATCGTATGTTAACACTAATTAATAGTTATGGGACTTTAGAAAAGTTAGAATTTCTTTTCAAGAAATATTTTTCATTACCGTTTTAACGGGCATATATATCAAATGTAAAATATAAAAATATACTAATGGCTCCATCAATTTTTCTTACCCCATTCAAAAGAAAGGCGTCATCTGAGATATTACAATGTTCCACACTGAGGGACACCAAGGAAGGAGCATTCCTCAACAACCCCTGCGAATATTATTAACATATGATTTTCTCATTTAATTTAGATAAATTTAGTATAAAAACAAAACGTTACAACTGTTAGCAACAAGAAATGATGAAAGACATCTTACGTTTTCAGAGTGTTACAAAATAAATTGTGAACTGCTTCCTTAATCTTTTTCTAAGATTTTTTTTGAAAATTTAACATAAATAGACATGTATAAATATATTTTAGTCCAGGGATGTCCAAACTTTTTGCATTGCGGGCCATTTTTCTTTTATGCAAAGATATTCGCGGGCCGGGTTAAAATGATAATATAAAAATGACATAGTATGATGAGTTTTTAATGTAAAATTTTACTGTGAATGGTGAAACTGAGATGTTGAATGCAGTAAGTGGTGAGGTTAGGCTCAATGCAATGGTTTTGATACGCATGATATCACGTAGATCATAGTCAATTATTCTCGTCCTCACCCAGATCTTGTTAAAATTCATAACTGAAAATGTCTGCTTACACAAGTATGCCGAGCCAAACAAGCTAAACATTTTTTAAAAACAAATGTTCGAATTCCTTTTAATCTCTCATTAACCATAAAGCTCACTCTAAAAGTCAAAGAGAAGAAATTGTCTGTTGCGACATTTAGCATCAGTTTGCAGCTCAATGAATTCCCGCTGCAGATTGCCGCAGTATTATCAAAATCTACAGAGAAATATGAAGATTTATAAAAAAACAACCATGTTTATCTTTTCAATAATTATTAAGTCATAAAAGCGTCTTTGAAATTCATCAGCCAAGGATGTGATTTTTGCATCATACCAATGCATTTGCCAATTGAAGCTTCTTTCTGGTAAATTTGTCATGATTTCCTGCAGTGAGGGGAAATGTGTGGTATTAGACTGCATTTGAAAAAGTTGCCTTTGAAAAAGTTGCCTTTGAAAAAGTTGCAGCTTGTTCCCAAAGTCCTTGATATGTGATATAATAGGCTTACCACTGCATTGTGCCCTTGGAGAATGGTGTTAAGAAGGTCTATATGTCTTTCTTCATCAACCGAAAATGCAAACTATGCAAGACAAGCAGCATCAGATAGTTCTAGAAATGGTTTTTCCTTATCTTCCATGTACTGCCCAATTTCTTTTTTAATGTGTAGACGCGCCGAAGTGCTGTCCCTCGACTAAACCCTCTTATATCATTGTCATACATAACATCTTTGTATTCTCTCTGAATGTCAAGAAGACAGTGCTAAAACTGGCTGTGAAACAGGGTTTTAGAGCGAATAGTGATCATATCCTTTATCACTTGCTTAAGGACATGATCACATGAAAGGTGTTTAGCACAAAGAATTTCTTTATA
Organism: Radix auricularia; assembly: GCA_002072015.1. Taxonomy (NCBI): domain Eukaryota; kingdom Metazoa; phylum Mollusca; class Gastropoda; family Lymnaeidae; genus Radix; species Radix auricularia. Next base: position 256,136 of record MUZC01000758.1, on the reverse strand, counting down.
AATGATACAGTGAAGTTTAAAAACTTGCCAGCCTGACTAAGCTGACTTTGTTACAGACAAGTTTTACTTGTTAACTGTGTTCACGAGTAATGGCGATAGCCATCAGTTATAAATAAACATAGCGTTTACTTGGTAATTTAATGTCACAGACAGCAGAACAAACAGAACCAAATACATTTGTTCCCCTTGCCAGTCTTTAAGACTGAAGTCTAGTAATTGGTAAACAATACAATGTTATCGACTTTTGCCATCCTTTGACGTTATCAAAACGGTAAAACTTGTCGACTTTTGTTATATGTAATGTTGTTAGTTAATTAATTATTTCAAATGAGGCCGTGGACCAGTAAAAATTGCTTCGAGGTCCGGTTTCGGCCCGCGGGCCGGACTTTGGACATCCCTGTTTTAGTCCAGTTCATTTCTTCTTTACCATTTAACTGCGACTAAAGTACGGATATATCTTTGTAACATGTGCATTATAACGAAGAAATACTAGAATTATTTTTTTTACATTCTGAGTGAAAATATTAGTAATAATTTAAAGATTTATTCGGATAAATTACCTTGATGTTTTCATCATAAATCTGAGGACATTCGCTCAGCACAACTGTTTGTAGCTCACAACTCATCACGTTTTCTTTCTCACAACTAAATAATTCAACTTCATCAAAATTGATGTGTGGGTTTTCCCTAAAATCTATAAGCTTGAGATGGATGCATCTGAAACAACACATTTATATTAAAATATCAAAATTATTTTATATGAGTGTAATATGAGTGATCTTCTTAAGAAATACTAATAGTTATAAGAAAATTAAGTCAGCTCGATTTAAGGTTCAAGGAAGTTTAATTAAAGATATCAGTAAACTTTTCTTATATAGTCTAAATTTTTTTTTGGTTCTATATATTAAGTATGATATTTATATCTTTATTTTGTATTATTTATTTTTATTGATGGTATCCTACAAGTAGGCAAGTCTAACTTTTTAAATATTTTGTTCAGACACTCTTCGGTAATCCACGGGCATTTCCGTATTTCCAGCCTTCTTGAACTCACAGAAAGGATTGACTCCAATATTCTGTAAAAGAAATAATTAAAGGAATAGTAAAAAAAAAAAAAAAGATCTTTATTTTATATGTCAACATAATAATCATTGTCATGCAATTCATTTTATTAATATATTTGAATTTTAGAAATTGATTTCCATTTTTTTTAAAAATTGGAGTACTTACCTCACTGTTACTCTATGATTGTAATATTTTAAAATTCTTTCAAGGATACTATCAGGTGTACCGAATTCAGTAGCTTCTCCCCAACAGCCTTTGTCTAGTTCTTTTATCAAATTCATACATTTGCTTTTCATAGACGGGCACGGGCAGTCTTGACTCATAATGAAATCTGCAAGAGACATTATTGAAAACTTCTTCAGCGATGGCACTGCCTCCATTTGAATAAATATTACTTTATTTTTAGTTGACCTTTAATCAAAGAATCACAGATTACACTTAAGGTTATTTTCATTCTCAAAAATATGTTTTAAGAACAAATCTATCAATATTTTAATCAACTTTAAATTTCAAACCGGAACATACCCAAACACTTAAGAAAGATTATCACTTTATCTTAGAGAGTTATAAAAGACTTTAGTAAGCAAAACAAATTAATAATAAACCAGGAAAGCCACCACTTTATCATCTTTTAAAACTCTAGTAAGAATTCAGGACTAAACACAAACCATAGAAATACGTAGGACGCAATAATCTTCTGTACAGAAGGAGCGTCTGTAACATATAAGATAAGATAATAATATAAAATTATTTTGTGAAGTTTTTAAAAATGAAATAACTTTATTATTTTTTAAAAATTTCTAAAAAAATAATATATTTTGAAACGTTGTGTATGTGTATGATTTCTTATCGTGGAAAAAAATGTTTGTCCAAAATATGGAGACTTCTTCTCTCTGTAACTATTTTATTTAATAACTATACTGTGCAATATATGACGAATCAAAAAGTTTACGTTTTTTATTTTGGTTTTTATTATCGTGACACTTAAAGTGCAACGCTAACTAGGGATGTTCAAAATATGGCGGACATCTATTAATAGAAATATTATATCTAAATTTATCTTTTGTAAAGACAATGGTCACAACACAAGAGGAAATGTAATGGTAGAACGTCTGTGGGAACTCAGCCAGGGGATATGAACTGATGTCAAAAGAAGAATGTATGGCAGGACAATATCAAAGAGTGGACCGGTCTGTCATTTGGCGACTCCTAGAAGGCAGCTCAGAACCGTGAGACACATGGCATGAGATAGTGCGCAGCTCAAAATGGTGCCCCAACGACCCAGCGTCGGGTTAAGGGACAGTTCAGTTCAGTCCTTCTTAAAGTAACTACCGCGTGTAACGTTGCGGGGTTTGTAAGTAAATGTTTTAGTAGCATAGCAACTTTTGCAAGGGTTTTATTTTTTAAGCAATAAAATATAGCAGCTATTTTGGTTTTTAAATGACTACACAAAAGAATACCGTAGAGTTTTATCATATAAACAAGAATGGATTAGTCAATCATTTTCCGCCTAAATTGACTCCACAAGTTTTGCGAAAGGACTCCTCCTTTACTTTTCTGGGTATTTAGTTGAACGTTTCATCTACAAAAATTTACTTATTTAGTTGTAGACATTAATTAAATGACTTCCTTTAATAAGTGAAACAGTTTCTATAGAGTGACACGCGGCAATCTTAAATCGTTTCGTTTCTTCGGGAACAACACGAACAGTGGTTTTGTGAACGTTTAAGGATCTCAGTCTAATTATGGGACTGTTCCATTGTCCAAAGCTTTATTTTTACAGTCTAATTATGGGACTGTTCCATTGACCATAGCTTTATTTTTACAGTCTAATTATGGGACAGTTCCATTGACCATAGCTTTATTTTTACAGTCTAATTATGGGACAGTTCCATTGACCATAGCTTTATTTTTGCAGTCTAATTTTGGGATTGTTCCATTTGCCATAGCTTTCTTTATGCAGTCTGATTATGGGACTGTTCCATTGGCTTTATTTTTACAGTAAGAAAACCCAAACAAGTCTCCACATTTCCACAACCCACCCCGATCAATTGGCCCAGAAATGCCTGTTTAATGATACACACATTTGTTGAAGATGAGAAAAATCTTCAAACGCAAAAAGCTTGACACGTAACTTTAAAATTAAGGCTTTAAACAGTATACAATTTAAAAAATCATGTTAAGCCTGGTCCCTTTTGGAACTCAGGACGTGTTAGCGCATTTTCGTATTATGTATCAGTACTTATGTTAGATATCAGCATTATGTAGTTATCAGTAATTGTGTTTAGATTTTAGACATATTTTTATGAATTTTCTTGTGTAATGAATATACCTGACATTTTTAAATTTAAAAGTCATTTCTTTACATTTTAAAATTTTTTATTTTCTCTTTAATCTAACTACAAGTCACCACAAATGATGACGTAAAAGTCTCTAAACCTTTACACATATTCTAATGACGTCAACTAAAAAAAACAACTAATTCTTTTGCACGCCTTCGCACCACTCTTGAATGCTTGAAAAATGCTCTATTCGACTTCCGGCAATGGCGGCCGTTCCCTGTGCCAGTGTTAACTCTCGATTCGCAAAGTTTTTTGGTAGTTTTAACGGGGTTTTTTAACGGATCGAGTAACTGAGTGTTGATGCACCAATGGCAGGTCAGGACATACAAAAAACATATATACATCATGGGTCTAGGACTTATGGATCCTGTGATCAGGGTGATGACAGACGGACAAAACGGGTGCAATAGCGATTTCGACATCTCGAAAATGCGCTAAAAACACTAATTAATTCTTTTGCACGATTTCACACCACCCTTGAATGCTTGAAAAACTATGTATTCGACTTCCGGCAATGGCGCCCGTTCCTTGTGCCAGTGTTAACTCTCGATTCGCAAAGTTTTTTGGTAGTTTTAACGGGGTTTTTTAACGGATCGAGTAACTGAGTGTTGATGCACCAATGGCAGGTCAGGACATACAAAAAACATATATACATCATGGGTCTAGGACTTATGGATCCTGTGATCATGGTGATGACAGACAGACGGACAAAACGGGGGCAATAGCGATTTCGACATCTCGAAAATGCGCTAAAAAAATATCTTCTTTACAATTTAATTTACACTAACAAAAAATATGTTTTAAAACTTTTTAAAATCCATTTTATCAATATTCCGATGATATTTCATTGTAATTTAATTCCATTTTGTTTTCTAAAATGACGTTACTTGTTAGCTGATATATTCATTTCCGAAATATTGTCCATATTTATTACGGGCGATTGGGGGGGGGGTGTCAGGGCTCCACATTTTTGTGTAACCCACAAGACAAAAGACGTTGAAGATGACCGGATTTTAAAAAAAATATTTACCGTGATGCATTTTATATGGCTGATAGAAAGGAAGAGCGCTCTGAAGTAATAAAATATTCGCTAGATATTCTATGATTAAGCCATGACCTTCTAAGCGCATTTCAAAAATAAAGGGTAATGATAATATTTTTGTGAATGAGGATGCACCGTGTGTCACATTGATTACGTGAAAATCTCTGTACGAATTTTCTTGATAAAAACAGGAACACAAACGTGATTTCTTTTAAAATCCTTTAAATTAACTCGTGGTGTCTGCTTGAGCCTTTCTTTGCTTGTTTGCCGAAATTTTTTTTACTAGATTTTTAACCCACTTCCCTGTAAGCTAGCGAGCTGAAATTTTGCAGGCAGACTCGTGCTGATGAAAATAATAACGTGTCAAAATTTCATTACGATTAAAATGTACTGTAATCAAATTATTGACATTTTAGATTTTCTTATTTATCTCTATGTATCATGTTAATTTTTGTTATAGAGTTTCGTGGAGCGTATTATGTTCAGCAGCCTTTCCTGTCACCCCTTAAGTGGCATATTATAATAACATTACGTTTAAAAAATATACACCCGTATCATATATTTAAAAACCAAGGGGATTTTCGTTAAGTGAAAAATTTTAAAAAATATATACCGCTATTTCAAGCTTTTTTTTTTTTTTTTGGTTTACATTGCAGCCATTAAGACGACAAAAGAGCAGGCAACTCTTGCTGATTGTTCAAGATTAATTCTTTCTCAGTTAGAGTTCTTGTTGATTGTTTCAAGATCAATTGTTCGTGAGTTATGGTTCTTGTTGACTGTTTCAATATGAATTGTTCCTCAGTATGGTTCAAATTGTTAAGGTGAAAAATTTCCCCGGTTCATTTCCGGTGTCGACTGGGATTCAAAAACGTAAACATGCCACTTGTTTCTTCTTGACGGTTTGATAGTTAACCTCCCCTTTTCTCTAAGGAAACGGAAAGACATTTAAAAGATTCTCAAAATAGCTATGCCATCCATCATAAGTATGACAGTAATTTTTTTATTTTTTTTCAAATAGGGAATCTCTTATAAATTAGTTTTAATTAGAACGAATTATAATTCTTCTGAAAAAAATTAACAATTTTGTTCAAAATGTTTACATTGAATTCTTTTTGCGAAATGTTCTATTAATTAATTGTTATGTTTTAGAGCAAAATCTTTTTAAAAACACTACTTTCTATGATATATTGTTAAATAAGTTTAACGGGTTTTCTAACACTATGTCCATTCTGTGGTAGTTCAGGAAATCGTTCACAACAGGATTTCGTGATAGACTCTATATAATAATTGACAAACAGGCAGATTTATTCCATCTTTTACAACAGAACAACAGAAAACGGAGAATTGTTTCATACAAACTCACATTTCAAATAATTATAGCTAAACATGTAGACAAACATTCAAAGTTTTGATTATTTTTTTATTTCATTTTAATGGTCGATTTAATAAACTTTTATAACTAATAAAATTTATCATTTGTTTCAGATAATCCAAATTAATAAAAAAAAAGCTGAATGTAATTAGGAATAAGTCGTAAATTATGGTTATTAATATAGCTCATCATATTACCTTCACATTAACAAAATATTGTGCATGTATAGACTTAAATAGCCGTCAAAAATCTCACTCATCATTGGAACATACAAAAAAATTCTAGTGAAATTGTCACGGATGAGCATAAAAAAATTCCAGGATACTTTAATCACGTCATTTAACTTTAAAGCAATTTAAAATAGGGAGAGAGGCGTTCTTCATCAATTAATATCTATTACAATTATTGCATGAAAACATTTATCCTCGTATCCATGACTTCGTTTAAGTCAACATATTTACTTTGTGTTTCAATAACTATGAGAGAATAAGATACATGCTTCACAATCACCACTCATAATAACTTTGCTCGAAAGAAGTATCGGTTCTTGTCATATCCTGGAAGCTCTTTTAACAGAAGAATGCACTGAGCCTGAAGAAACCTCTCTAAAGCTGAAACACTTCCTTTCAAGTCAAGGGTTGACTCTACCTGGATCTAATCAAGCAGATATAGTACAAAGAAAAATAATTAAAAATTGTATGTTTAAAGGTTTTAAAAGTCTAGACTACCGGCAATGTTTAAAAATAGCCATATCCCATAAGGCCTATTTTTATACAGATTGCCAAGATGCTATCTAGTGCAGTGACCGCCTACCTTTTTAACGCAGCGGACTGGTCAGCACTTTACCGCGGCCCACTGAGGAAGGAGGATGCAATATGATTGTTCATATTTTAGCTTGCTTTTATTTAAACATTTTAGTTCATTTGCATTCATTAAACATGACTTCCAAATTTAAGACAGTTACACCAAAAATGATCGTAAATTGATTTCCCATTTTAACACATTGGAACGTTAATGTAATGAGAATGTTGAGTTCCTCCACAGCTCAATTTTAGAACCTTTACATATTTAAGAACCGTTGAGGGTAGGGGTAGGTCCATCAACGAAACAGGGACGCTGTCCTTGAGATGGACAAAGAGTTAAGATGGACCATGGAATATTTCATAGCATTAGTAATAGGTTAGCACTTGGAAGTTGGCCGAACGTTCTCGAAGTCATGCATGTCAGCGCGTGATAAACAGTTAGTACACACCAACTGACCAATCAAATGAGAACGGTCCGCTGACCCATGCGGTTCCTTAAATACTGGACCCAAACGTTTCAGCAGTATATGTTTTTAGGTATATGTTATTGATATGTCTATTGATATGCTTTGATATGCTATAACTTCATTATCATTAGTTTAATAAGATATTCGATATTATTGTTTTCAGCTAGTTAGTACAAGCTAGTACAAGTTAGTAGGAGTTAGTAGGAGTGGTAGTACTAGTAATTTGTAAAGCCAGTAGAGTGACGAAAAATCACTAGGCTACAATCCCAGACAGGAGACGTGCTGGGATCTGGAGTGAGGAAGGGACAGGGTTGTCTTGCCTTCACACGTGGGAACCCTTACTGACGGTGACCATCCTTGACAAGCAGCCGACTGCCAATCCTCCTGCACGGCTGACAGGTTGACCCATACTGACCACAGGACAGGACTACCGCTACGCCTGATTGGCCAGAGCTTAGCACTAACATTCAAGCCAGTCTTTTTGGCCAAGCCCATTCTACGAGGGAAGTTGGGCATAACAATTAGTTAATTAGCTATTTGTATTGTTGTTTTAACGTATAGACCTTTTGAGCTTATGTTATTTATTAATCTATCCTGTATATATATATTTATCTAAATGTATTAAATATTTTATCTCTGTTGTATACACAGAGGCGTTGGTTATTATTTGTATGTGAACATCTTATATATATAAGACGCATTTGTTGTCTGTCTGTCTGTCTGTCTGTTCTCTAATAACTCAAGATCCAGACAACCCAGTCAAGTGAAATTTGGTAAACATACACACAATTATATGGGGAAGGTTCTTAAATAAGTTTCGTTCCATAAATTCACACTCACGGGCGCCGGGGGCCCAAAAAAAATTTTCCCCAAATTTGAGCTATATAAAATATGAAAATCAACAATTTTTCTATTTCTCGAGGAGGCAGAAGCAGCAAATTTTAGGAAATTGTTTAGTACACTTCCACAAAGGTAACAGGTGAAAAGATATTTAAATTATCACTTACTGGGAGCCGGGGGCCCAAATGTATTTTTCCCTCAAATGAACTATAAATAAAAACTGAAAATCACTAATTATCTTATTTTATGGATAGGTAGAAGTATAAAACTTTGGCAAGTTGTTAAGTACGCTACCACGAAGATATTTTGCGAGAAAGAATTTTAAACTCCCCACTCATTGGGAGCCGGGGTCCCATAAATAAGCTTTTTGGTACTAATATACGCTATAAAAATATTGAAAATCCCTCATTCGACTATTTCCCGTGTAGGTAGAAGAATGAAACTTATGGAAGTTGTTAAGTACACTCTCCTAACGCTAGTTTGCAAAAAAAAAAAAATTAACTTCCCACACATTGGGGGCCGGGGGGCCCAAATGTAGTTTTTTCTTATATTAAAAACTCACTCATCACTAATTCTCAAATTTACCATGAAACTTTTGGAAATTCTTGAGCATACTCTCCCGACAATAATGGTGGCCGAGAGGTAGCGCTCTCGACTGTCATACTGATGGTCACGAGTTCGAATCCACACGAAAGGAGTCCCCGAGTCACCCAGCTCCGAATGGGTACCTAACTAGACAATAGTTAGGCGGCTAGGGTAATGCGTGGAACCCCTATAGCCGTGGCCTGTGACCGCTGCATCACTTGCCAACAGATCATCTGTCATGGTCTGTGGACGCAATTATCTTCTGCATAGAAGGAGCGTCTGTATATATAAGATATAAGATATAAGTATAAATTTCCACTTCTAGGGGCCGGGGGCCCAAAAACATTTCCCCCCGTTATTTGAGGTATATACAATTGAAAATAACTAATTCTTATATTTCCCGAGTAGGCAGAAGAATGAAATTTTAGGATTATTGTTTAGTACATTTCCCAAATTATCGCAGGCGAAAATATATTTCAAATATCACTTTCTGGGGTCCAGTTGCCCATTTGTTGTTTTTTTCTTTAAATGAGCTTTATAAAAATTGAAAATCACTGATTCTCTTTTTTCCCATGTAGGGAGAAGAATGATAATTTGGCAAGTTGTTAAGTACCCCCTACCGACGCCAATTTGCAAAAAAATAATTTTAAAATTCCCACTTTAGGGGGCTAGGGGACCAAATTTTTAAAGTTTAAACTTAGAAAATCTTTTTTTTTAAATGAAGAAAATTGTGCGTTAAAAAGACAAACTATTATTAGTTATTAATAATAAATAATTTATTAATAAATCGGAAAAAATTATTTACAATAATCTCTTGAATTTAATCGTTATTTTATCGATTAAAATAATTAATAATTAAATATGAGCGATATAAAAAATATTAAGTCTCCTATTTATCGTTTAGGTAGAATCATGATATTTTGGGAAGTTGAGCAATACATATCCGTAATAGTAAGAGGAGTAAAAAGAAGTCACTCCCCTTGGGTCCGGGGCCCAAATGTATTTGTTCTGATATAAAAACAGACTCATCACGTATTCTCTAATTTTCGGTGACGGTAGAAGCACAAAAGTTTGGAAATTTGTTGAGGAAGCACTCACGACGAAAATTAACAAAGAAAAATTGTAAAACCCCTGCTCATGTAAGGGCGTGGCCCAAATACGTTTTTTCCTTACATGGGATTTGTAAAATTTAAAAACCACTAATTCTCCTATGTTCTAGTAGGTAGAAGCAATAAATTTTCGGAAGTTGTTGAGTACACTTCTGCGATGGTAACAGGCGAAAAAAATATTTACAGCAATTATTGGGAGCCTGGTGCCCAAATATGGTGTTGTTGTTTTTTTCACTCATATAAGCTATATAAAAATTTAAAATCTTTAATTCTACTATTCGGAATAATGGGAATTCGGAAAGTTTTTAATTACACTACCAGGTTGGTGCAGTCTTAACTGGTGTGCCAGAGTCTTTGGATTTCTGGTATAGAATTGCAAACACTATGCTTTTCGGATAAACAATTGTATATGACCTAATTAAGATCAATGTACCCTTTTACTTTATGCAAATAAGCAGTATAGTACACTTTTACTGGAAACCTCATTTAAAACCCGTGCGAAGCCGGGTACTTGCCTCTAGTATAGTCATATTATAGTAGCCAGTGGAAATCTTTAGACTTTAGACATCGTTCTCAACATTGGAGGCGACGTCAGTATTCAACATTAGGGGCTCAGCACTTGTGCGAGCACCCAGTATTCAACCTTTGGGGGCTTGAGTCATCAAATTACCCTAGACAGCGATATTCAACATTGCGGGTCCCAATATTCAACAGAGAACCTGAAGCGCGTTCGTGTGTAACTTAAAGTTTTCCAACTACAATAATAGGAAACATGATACTAAAAGTGTTCCTTATTTTGTTTTTCTTTTTATTATTTTTAACAAATATTTTAAAATTATTTTTTAATTGTAATTTTGTTTTTTTTTATAAAAATCTGTGTTGTGCAGAAAACCTTGCGTAATACAGATTCAGATTGGTGTCTGAAAATGGCAATCAAGATTTAAGTATTTTAAGTGCTATGGTGGCAATCTTACAGTGCGCCATGATGACTTGAACTCAGAACAGCTTCAGAGTTGCTGTCTCCAAAGATATATTACGACCGAAGTCATTTGCGATCTCTAGCGACATTCTCCTGTTTTGTTGACAATTTGATCGCGGATCCATTAACTAATAGTTCGTGCGTCTTTTTAATTGGAAAGTAGCATTTGAAATATTTTAACAGCAAAAACTGGGGCAATGAATGCTCAATCTTATTCCAGCCTAAAATTCTCGATTATGTTTGAAACATATCCAACACGTATCTATTTACGCGCGGTCTCCACAAACTAAATGAACTTAGAAGTTCTCATCCTGTAGTCCTTAGTTTTTTTTAAAATTCTTGAATTTAACTTATTTATTTCTCTAAATACATAAGCTTTTTAGATAATAAGACATATTTATAAAATACGGTTTTAAAAAAATCAAAACAATATCGAATCAGATTACTTTACTACTACAGAGAAATCGACGTGCCCTTGAAAACGGAGAGGGTAAAATTCCTACAAGAGTTCTTATAATAATAATAAAAAATATTCAATTAAAACATTAGAAATGGTATATTAGAATTAAACAAAATTAGTATAATAAATAAAAAGAGCAATCAAATAACCATATTCCAATACTGAAAAGCTGTATTGAAATGATATTTACTGTTTTAAGTTGAAGTTGGCAATTGAGATTCATCGTGTTCATTTGTCAAAGAAGTTTTAAATTGCTTTGAAAGATTTTCACTAAAAAAGGCGCATATAGTTTTATTTGAATAAAATACAGAACTAATGACAAATGTGAGAGAATGTAATTGACATTTAGGAAAATAAATACGTTTGGATTCGGTTTTTAAATACTGCTTCAGCTAACACTTATACGGATACTAATAATTAAAGTTAAAGATAAAATTATTTCATGGCAAAAATATTGTTTCTTTATGAATCAAGTTAGCCTGTTTTGAAACTAAAGCTTTTCCTTAGCCACTAATGGTCTGGACTGATTTTAGCCGAACTGTCGTCAATGGGCCTTAAATTATCCTACCTTTATTGATCCATTAACTATTGTGGCTAGTATTTCTAGCTCATTGTCTTTAACAGAAGGGCATTCAAAGATTGCCAATTTTTTAAGCTCCACACCGTGCACCATAGATCTGCGTGGCAGGCAGGGAAGCTCTGATAACTGTCAATGAATTGGTGATAAAACATTTTCTGTAACATTTGACCGTAAACTTCTGTAAGACATGTTTTCAAAATGAGTTATATTTAAAGAGATATAATTCTGTGAAGTCAAGATTTATGAGAAAGATTTCAAATCAATATTCTTTCCATTTTTAAATTACTGTTAATATTGTGTAGCAAAACGCTTCTAAAGGGTAAGGGGATGTGGTTTATTTTAATTGCTTTTTTAACCACTGTCCTCTATTTAAAAAAAACAACAAATACATAATTTCATGTACTTAAAAAATGTTTCAGGTAACTGGGCTGTAAAAGTTGAAGTCTTATATCAGATATTACTGTGGTTTTTCATATACCTTTACTGTAAAATCTCTAAATGCTACATCATGAAAGAGAATTTTCTTTGTCAATGCCATCTTCAAAAAATCTTTAAGCTCCTCTGGAACTGCAACATTTTAAAAATTAATTATAAGAAATATTGTTAACATATCAGAACATATATAATTTTAGCTTTAAGATATATAGCCTACAGTTAAATTTCAACATATTTATATATATAGAAAGAATGGTATCGCTAAGAAAAGAGCAAAAATGTTCCGAAACATAATTTTAAAAAATATTGAAAAGATATCAGCTGAAAATGACTTAATTTGTAAACATTGTTCTACTTAAGAGTTTTTCCCCATTAAATCTTTACCACTTCTAAAACATCTCGACTAAATGTAAAAGAAATCAACGCGCCTCAATAATTTAGTTAAAATTACGTCATAGGGGGTTTACATGGTAGTACAAGAGGGCGAGATTATGAAATAAAGACAATTGAATATTGATAATGGCCTGAATTAGATTCAGCTGCAGAGAACGCGGAACATGTGCTGCAAAACTGCCCTCTATACCTCCACACTAGGGTGATTTATATTAGATGCTAAAAAATAAAAGTGCTCATAATTTTGGTGCTCATTCAGATTTGTGTTCCTTTTGTGTTAAGAAAGAAAAGCGAAGTTTATTTTTAAATTTAAAAGATAATTAGTACTGCCTCAAACAAATCAAAGTTCGCCTAATTGGTACCAATGCTCGATTTTCCAAGAATCAGTTTACTTTTTGGAAAGTGGAGTGAGTAGTTCCTAATATAACCATTGCTTTTAGATCCAGCAGTAATTATTAACTATTTTTTAGGTACTCAATTATGGCAGTCACGCGTGCCCAGACTTGTTTACATATAATTGAAGAACCGGTTGAAGAATTTCATGGACGCAATTTGCCAACAGTCCGGGATGTGTTGCAATTATATTTTCACCAACACAAAGTTCTTGCTGTTTCTCAGAAAGAAGCAATACATTTAGTAATGCAGAAGGTTTTTGAAATCTGGAACAAAGCACGAGAACCAACTGCAGAAAACAGAAATTTTATTCGAAAGTTTGAAAATATACTACAGAAACATATGCCGCAATAAGGGACAAAAAACAGCATCTCAACCTGCCAAGGAATCAGAATACGAGAAATCAATATTACAACTCTTTGATATAGCTCACTGTGACGCAATAAATTTAATCAGAATTGAGGAAGATAAACAGTTTTTGATTGATCAACGGTCCTTCAGAAAATATGTGATGGAAGATATAGATTAAAAATTGGCTAGTCAAGAAGAAAGGAAAAAGCAATGAATAAGAAATTTGAAGCACAGAGACAGCTGGAGAAGAAGAGAAAAGAAATGGCTAAAAGCTGTACTGGATGCATTGATGATAAATTCTTAAGTAGTGGAGAAGACGATTCTGATGACAGTGGCTGTGACCTGTTGCAGCCGAAGCAGACCAGAGGTCATAAACGTGCTAGATCAGCTGAGGAAGCCATCTCACCTGCAATGTGTACAGCTTTAGACCGTTCAAACATAAATGACAGAAAAGCAGCCTTCCTCATTGCAGTAGCTGCTTAGACTTATGGTCAATATGTAAGTAAAATGGCAATTTCATTTAGCAATATTCGTCGATCCAGAATGATGCACAGAGAACAGCACGCAAAGGCTGTTAAGTAACAATTATTTGAATGTCCGTTTGTAGTACATATTGATGGAAAATTGCTCCCAGTAATTGAGCCAGAGAAAGAGGATCGTGTAGCAATTGTGGTGACTGGGGTAAATGGTAAAAAGTTGCTGGCCATTCCCAAAATTTCTCAATGAACTGGAGAACAAATTGCTACAGTTACCTACATAACACATCTTCATTGGGACCTGCACAATCAAGTGGCTGCTATTTCATTTGACACCACTGCACCAATCACTGGCCATTCAAATGGATCTTGCATCCTGCTTGAGCAAAAGTTACAGAAAGAGCTGTTGTGGTTTGCATGCAGACATCATGTGCTCGAGTTGATCTGTGGAGCTGCATTTAAAGCTGTCTTTGGTCCAACAACAGTAGGTCCAAATGTTCCTTTGCTTTGTCGATTTCAAGAGTTTTGGTCAACCATCAACCAAACATCGTATACCCGTTGCTCAAACCAAAGGCTAACTGAAAACCTAAAGTCAATCAAAGCTGATGCAATATTGTTTACCTGTGAAGCTCTAGCCTAGTCTTTTTCCAGAGATGATTAAGGAGAATTGCTTGAACTTACACTGATTTTCTTAGGTGAGACTCCACCACGAGGGGTATCATTTAGAAGTCCTGGGGCATTTCACCACCATGCAAGGTGGGTGTCCAAAATTTTGTTCTGCATGTTTGTTTCACTTGTATATGCCAAGGCTTGGATAAAAAGCACAAATTCATGTGAAGCGCCTTCAAATGACTTGGAGCTGTTTAAAGCCTGCCACAAGTACTCTTCAACTTCAGTCATCATTTCAAAAGCAGCAACATCCACTGTTGGAAGGCACCTGTGGTATCTTGGTGAAGAATTAGTGACGCTGAGATTGTTTTCAGACAAGTTTCCAAAAGAAATAAAATAGGTAGTGGTGTGCAGACTTCGCGAACTTAAAAAAAAAATCAAGTCAGCTGAACTCAACTCGCTCAAGGAAATTCTGTGATGTAAATATTGTTGAAAAGTCTCTTGAATCCTTTGTTGGTGCTCGTACAATGTCATTCTTCAGCATTCTTCAACTGGATAGTTCTTTTCGCTCTGAAGAAATGAGCAACTGTTCTGAACTAGAATACTACCAGAAGTCATTGAAAACAGTCCAGGCTCTTAGAGTGGTTAATGATAGTGCTGAAAGAGCCATTGCACTGGTAGCAGATTTTAATACCTCTGCTACAAAGCAGTAAGAACAAAATCAAGTTCTGTTTCAAATTGTTGAAAGTCACCACAAACAATATCCGAACTGTGAGTCAACCCTACTTGGAAAATCTGTGCATGTGATGATGAATTGAACATCTGACTGACTGATTTCAGTAAAATATTCTGACTTTTAGTAATATTAATCTGTGGTTAATATGTTTTACAGTTTGTTGATATATGACTTTTAGTTTAATAGGGCATCAATTGGATAAAAACACGTTTTCAATATATTTTGCATTTTTGACTAAATAGAGTTGCATTAAGGCAGCACTAAATGTTGTTTGATGCTGGAAAATGTTTTCCCTTTTTATCTACTCACCAGAAGGAATATGAAAAGCAAAGAGCACTAGTAAATTTTAAAATTTAATTTTTTGCATCACCCTACTCCACACCCAGGCGGCCATTTGGCCCCAGCAAGCTACCCTCCACGATAAACTGTATGGTGGACTGAGCCAATTGACAGCCACAACGCAATGCATCACGGATATAGGGCTTATGATCTAAATCCTCTTCAAAAAGACTTTGAGAATGCAGAAGCAGAAGAAGATACTAAATAAAGTCTTGGATAAAAGCTGCGAAAAAATTAGGCCTGAAAAAATCCTATAGAAGACATAATTTATACCACCACACCTATACTAAGTTTCTAAAATAACACCAACAATGCTCCGATCCCGCAGTCGCCCCCATTCCTGTTTCTAGCCTATTCCATCACCTGCCCCCTACAATTTATTATAAATAAATCTGTTAGAAAACAAAACCAGTCCAGCAGGGTACTCTCAATAAAATACATCGCCTAACAACATGAAACGCATAAAAAGCTTAATTAGATTATTTAAATACTACAATTAAAAAAATGAGGGACAAAAGTATGTAACATAATAGAAATAGATTGGGAACCACTTAATAATTAAATAATATTCAAAATAAATAAGCACTAAATAGAAACACTAGAAAACATATAAATTTAGCTAATATATAATAGCTTGCAATATTACATCATACAATTTCGTAACAAAATTTTAAGGGAATTAACATAAATCATTAAATTCAAGTACACGATTATTAACCCTTAATTTTCCAAATACCACACCTCAAGAACACCCTTGAGCCCCCAACCCCACCCATAAATGTGCTGTATGACAGCATATCACTTATGACATCCAATTACTTCAATTAATTAATTCAGTAAACTGAAAAACAAAATGAAATTATTCCACGTGTCACATCGCCATCTTGCCCCCTCACGGAAACGGAACTCGCAATCTTGGCACGACATTCGTCATTTTGAACCCATTCGATCGGAAACGGAAGTAAGCGGGACCCGAAATGACCCCATAATTTGAGGTAACCTCTCATAACCGGAAGTGAACAAAGGTCAACTATGACGCCAGGATGGGGCTCCTTCTCATAATAATCGTTTTCGACATAAAATACTACTAAAGCGCACGTTGAAATCCTTTAAGAGCGCTAAGAATGTAAAATTAAAAAAAACAAACTCTATGAACACAATAAAAAAAATTAACTAAGAAAGGTAAGTTTAAACAACTCTTAAAAAAAACCAAAGAACATTGAACCAATTTTAAGACCACAAGAAACTCTTCTTCTTAGATATACAGACGCTCCTTCTATGCAGAAGATAATTGCGTCCACAGACCATGAGAGATGATCTGTTGGCAAGTGATGCAGCGGTCACAGGCCACGGCTATAGGGGTTCCACGCATTATCCCAGCCGCCTAACTATTGTCTAGTTAGGTATCCATTCAGAGTTGGGTGACTCAGGGACGACTCAGGCCCCGGGAACAAATCCTCGCCATTCGCGTGGATTCGAACTCGTGACCATCGGTACGACAGTCGAGCGCGCTACCACTCGACCACCGCATCACAAGAAACTAAAGTTTACAAACTCTAAGACCACAAGAAAGTAAAGATAACGAACTCTCTAATTAAAATCCTTACTCCTCCACTACGGGTAACATCCATCTAGTTCAAGATTATTTGCTGTACTCCTTTTGCTTATTTCTAATAAATTTAACAAAACATTTAGTATATTACCACACACATCATGATGTTTAAAATCAGTTTTATGCTTCATTTAGTTTTAACAAATTCATCTGACTTACCTGTTATATTTAGATGTAAGAAATATATTTGGCCTAACTGTTATATTTAGTTGTAACAAATGCACCTGACCTACCTGTTATTATACGCAAGAATGGTGATGACGTAATATTAAGACATTCAAAATGAGCAAAGACCAGTCTGCAGTGGGTTAATAAGGCATCCATTGATTTATCGGTAATGGCTGCAGATGAAATGAAACAAGTACTATTGTGAATTATGAAAGAGTTGTTTTTTTTTATAACTTTGATTTGGATAGGATTGAAATGTTTTTTTTCTACTACTCTAAAGTAGAATTTAACACCAAATCTAATAACTTATTATTTTGACCATTTTGCAGTGGATCATTAAGGCATGCATTGATTTATCAGTAATGGCTGGAAATTTAAAGCAGCTAGTACTATTGTGAATTATGAAATAATTTTTTTTATAACTTTGATTTGTTTAGGGTTTAAATTAGGGCTGATATCCGTTAATTTAAATTTAATCGTTAACTTTTGAAAAAATTACCGAATAATTAATGGATAATTTTTATTAAATCGAAAAATAAGATGAATGACGTCATTAAAGTTTAGGCACTTGGCTGGAAATTTCAAATCAATTTAAAAAATATGAAAGTAATTTTGCTGTACAGAAATGAAAATGTTTTATGATTAACAAAAACATAAAGATAATCCTTTTTATCCTAAGTTGTTCAAAAGTAATGATTTTTTAAATACCTAATAATCACTTTTTCACTGTTGTTTTCCTTCACATTTTTTTTTACCTTTAAGGGCATTTTTTCGAATCCCCATATTTTAAGTCATTAATTAAAAAAATATAATTTTAGGAGATATATTTAAAAATAAGTAGTTCTAAATAATGTCAATGAATTTAAATTTTGTTATTGTTAATTAAGTAAAAACAATGTTTCATTTTTAATATAATTTTCCTTATAATACCAACAAATTTTAAAGTTTACACTTTAAAAATCTTTTCTTTTTTTAACGGAGAAGCTTGTACGTAAAAAATCCAAAACTATTATTAATTATTTATATTAACTATTTATTAATAAATCGAAAAAAAAATGTTTAAATTACTTTCTTTATTTTTAATGGCTATTTTATCGATTAAAGTAGTTTTTATCGATAAAAATTTAAAGATTAATCGATAAGTTAATCGTTAAATTCCTAAGCCCTAGTTAATTATTTTTTTCAACCACTCTAAAGTAGAATTTAAATCTGATTTAATTACTTATTATTTAATATAATAAAAGGTATGCTTATATTACTTTAACTCCTTAAAAAAACAAAAACACTTTTGATTTATGAATCACAGGTTGTATAAACAATAAGGAAGCAGTAAGATCACTTAATTAAGGCGTATTCAGTCGCGTAGCTAGAGGGGGATAAGGGGTCAAGTGCCCTGGGCGGCACTTTGTTAGTTATTAATTGGATTTAAATATTATTTTAAAAAAAAATTATTTATGTCTTTAATTTTGTGGTAACTTAACAATGTTTTTTTTTTCAAAAAATCAAAGATGGCCTTTTTTTTTATTTCGGCACAAGTGATACAATTTTTTAAAAAATCTAAATTTAAATTCTTGAAAAAACCTACCAAAATTATCTGTCATATAAATCTTTTGGAGAAAACGTAAGTTTCTGGCTACATTTATGAAAGACTCCTCGGAGAAATCATCTAGCAAAAAAGATAAATATTATAAAATTATGAAAAACAAAGTATAAAGTATCTATATATGCCATAATAAAAACCTGGACGGTACGAACAAGCCACATTTAAAGTAAACAAATTATAGGTGGTATAAAGATACCATATTTAAAGAAAGCAAAGCCTGTGGGTATGAAGTAGCCACATTGAAAATAAAGATATCTCATGTTTTTAGAATAAGTCACATATAAAGTAAATAAAGCCTTGCTCAGTTAAACGAAGTCAATTTATTGCAAACAAAGACCCATCTTCGGCGCCCTTCCGTCTCGCGAGACGATTGCACAGTATGTTTTTTGTGGTTTTTTTTGGGGGGTGGGTTGTATTTTCTTTCATTCCTGAGCAGTGCCATCCTTGACATTATTTTTACAGTTTTTACACGTGTGCTTTACTCTGTGCTTTCCATTTCTATAGCTTTCTCATTGCTCTTCTTTCTATAGGCTCTTCCATCCTACGTTTCTTGGTTAGTTTTATGTCCTCTTTGACAACTATTACCACCAAGATTGGTCCTCTACTTTACACTTCTGGTCGCTTGTGTTTATTCTTGCTGCTTTCATTTCTCTCTGGCAGAAATCTTTATATCGGGGATGTAGGTAACCTGGCTTTACATTTTACGATCCAGTTCTCATCTTAAAAGGCCTCGGGGATCCGATATTCTTTTTACATCTGCTAGTGATGTTAGGCGTCTTTGACTAAGGATAAAAAACATGTTATGGGCTATGGCACGCATCAGTACCTTAATTTTTAGCACTATTTTCTGATAATTTAATAGCAGTGATGCGTCGATGATACCGCAATTGGAAGCTATTAAGCTTACGCTCATGGGATGTGTAATTGGTCCATATTTCTCACGGTATAGCAGTGTGCTTATAACAAAGAGCTGATAGAAGCAAGTGCAATGACTGGAGTAAAATGTCTTGCCGTACTTTGAAACTTCTTGTGTTATGCCGTTATACCCATGAGGTTATCGCCAAACTATGCATTCTATAGCTTTTTTTCTGCTCTTCCTGTGCGAGCATAGCACTAAACATAACTAAACACATATTCTTATGACCTGAGATCTAATCTCTTAAGGCCTTGGCTAATATTTGAGCAACCTGCTTCATCTGCTGAGCAGTGCCATACAACATTGTCTTCACGTGGAACTCTTTTGCCTCCCTTACCTCACCCGCTATATCTAGCGCGGGACATGACGTCAGCAGGTGTGTGACCGTCTCAGAGTCTTGGCTGCGATGACTGTAGTTTGAGTCCCTGTTGTTGTCTAGCCTATTGAAGTACGATTTGGTCGGGCAATGCTCGGTGCGCATTTGGGTCACTAAACTCTGGTCCCTTCGGTTTAGACCCAATTACTGGTCTGCTCTGCTCGGCCTTGGCATGTTGGCGAATACCCACATAGCCGTCGTATTTTCTTCCCACTCCTGATACCACTTTTCCCTGAAGTGGTCCATTAGACCAAAGATAGGTAATGGGGACTTCTGGTTGGGTTGGGCTGCTCCCGCTTTTGCCAGGGTGTCTGATTTTTCATTGCCTGCAACATTCACGTGGCTTGGGATCCACTGCACTGTAACCTTAACACCAAGTCTCTCGAGCTTACCCACGTCTTCCAAGATGACGTCGACTAAGTGGGTGCTACGTTTCTCGGACAGCAAGACCCCGAGCACTGATCTCGAGTCACAAAACAAGACCGTGTCAAAACCTACTAGTTCCGACCCTTGCAGTGTTTGGCGCACACTTTCGAGTGCCCTGTGTATATCCTCATGCTCCGCGTCGTAATTCGACGTCATGGTATTACAGGGCCCTGAAAGTTCCTCTTTTGGTGGCCCTCCTACTGGGTATAGGATGTGCGCATCACATCCTGCAGTTCTTTCTCTCCGATAGGCAGACCCATCCGTGAACACTTTCACTGGGGTTCCCGCGAACCCTTCAATTGTCTCAAGGGCAGCCGCTGTCTGCACATGTTCAGGGCTATGTTTCGTTACTGTCGTGTCAGCCAAAGACAAATGTATTCCGTGACGTGAAGTTTCCGCATAGGGCGGTTTTATTGGGACGCTAATGGTTCTCTGTCTGTTTCGTAGGGGTTGGACAGCCCTATCAAGCTCTAGTACTTGATGCATGAACGAGGACCGATTCAAATTCCCACGTCCGTCGCAGTTATTCTGCATTTGGTAGCAGGGTTCCCTAGTGTCCATGGCACTAATTCTTTTGCTCAAGCCCAATAGTCTAGAAGTGAGCCTATTTCGATAAAATTGTGTTTATTTAGAGAGAATAAATCCATTTTGAAAGGACTTTATCTGTATATAGTTGAACAACTCCTCTGCTTGAGGTTTACTACAGCCATCAATGATTATAGATTATAGATGATGAAAGTCTTACATTGGATAAGGTAGGCTGGATTATTAATAATCTTAATTTTTTTATATGTACTTGTCTTTAAATGAATCTTTTTTAAAAATATATAAATAACCTGAATCTAGAGCATATTTGTACAGATACTATGACAGACATTTTACTACCCTTTAAACTAACACAAATTATGCCATATCTTTGTGTGTGAGGCAGATCAGAACACATCACCTTATGCACGCCATACCAGGTCTCCGGGACAAAAAGTATGTTTTCAGCAAAGTCAAAATGTTACTCTTGTCTTGTGTGTCAAATGGTCGAACGATGATATTATAGTGATGTGAACATGTATGCCTGTATTCTTCTATCACTTGTGACCAATGGTACAACGATGATATTATAGTGATGTGAAAATGTATGCTTCTACTCTTCTCACACTTGTGTCAAATGGTCGAACGATGATATTATAGTGATGTGAAAATGTATGCCTCTATTCTTCTATCACTTGTGACCAATGGTACAACGATGATATTATAGTGATGTGAAAATGTATGCTTCTACTCTTCTCACACTTGTGTCAAATGGTCCAACGATGATATTATAGTGATGTGAAAATGTATGCCTCTATTCTTCTATCACTTGTGACCAATGGTACAACGATGATATTATAGTGATGTGAAAATGTATGCCTCTACTCTTCTCACACTTGTGTCAAATGGTCCAACGATAATATTATAGTGATGTGAAAATGTATGTCTCTACTCTCACCCCCGCGGCAATTGCACCTCTTGAAAACAATATATATACATATGAAGACCAAAATACAAAGTCAACATATATAAAAGCTAGTTTGTAGCTCTAAAAACTGTTTCTGGAGGCAACATCTTGACTTTGTATTTTGTTCTTTTTTCATTAGAGAATCCAATTACACATCCCATGAACGTATGCTTAATAGCTTCCGATCCCCATTCAGTAAATAGTGGTCTATAATATTTACAGTACACACAAACATTGCTAAAACTTTATCCTCACTGGGCATCATATTTTTTTCACCAAATATTCTTTTAATAAGAGAGCAAAACAAATTATCTGGTTTAAGGTTGCACTCCACACATAAACCAAATAAATTAAATAGGATTCAGATTGCACACATATCGTATGTGCCCCAACAACTGACAATTATATTTTGCATATTGGTTTCGGAGACTTTATTTCAAAATTGGTGACCTTCAAGTTGGATCTAACGGCGTGCATTCATGATTTTTAAAATTAAAATGTTAAAATTTTGGCCTGGTCATTCATCTAGGATCAAGCATTCTTTTTTTCAAATTTGTATGGCATAGTTCTGACAAACGGCTAATCATGAGATACGTGGCGAGTCCTTGACATTTCTTTAAGAGCATTATCCAATTTGGAACACGATTATTGCATTTATAGGAGAATGATAACAGGTTTACCTTGCCTGTGTTAACATGCAGTAACACTTAGTGATTGGTTATAGCTATATTTTGTTGCCATCTTTAACCCTTATTACAAACATTACCTAGGCTAGCGGCGAAAATGAGTTCAGTAATGTGAAGACAATTTTGTGCCAGCAATGTAAGCGTAGTGGTAGAGACGGGGCAGTGTATCATTTCAAGCTTTTTCAGAGTCTTGCAAGCCTTAAGGACATTGTGGAGTCCAGTAGAGTCGGTCAAATTCTCACACCAGGATACACTCAATTGTTCTAACTGTTTAAAAAAGGAAAGGGGAATAAATTGTTTTATTTTTATTCAAGTATTTTTATTTTCAAACTGATTATCGTTTGTTGGAAAAACATCGTCTTTTACACCCGACTGTTTTATTGTTTCTATTTTGACATAAATCTCTCTCCATATATCTCAGTGTTAAGCCCTTACCACGGATTTCTAGAAAACAGTTAAATTCTAATTACAATTTTAAAAAACACGGTTATGTCAACAGTAGAGGAGACTTTAAAAAATCTTAAAGATAACAGAAAACTTATGATTATGTTTATGTAAGCGCCTATTTGTTTTTTCAAATTTTAACTAAATAAAAGGAATCAACATGCTAATAAAGTTTATTCTTCAACAGATTTTGTAATTTCTATGAGTTTAAAAACAGTTAACAAACATAGTTTATGTATATGCTGCGGTGATAAATTATTTATTGAAATCTAATTCTTATGATATTTTAAACTATTTTGTACAACAAAAATTTCATTAAATCCCTATCATTGTAGGTCAAATCAAAAAGAGCAAATGGGATTCTATAGCATTTAACCATTTTTTTTATCCCGTTTACTTCTCTAGTTATTAAATTTTGAAAGAAAAAAAAAATATTACAAAATCATGCTTTAGAATAATTAAAAACAATCAACAAATTAAACCAGACCTGCATGTTTTTGGATGCTATAGCATAAAGAGTACGACTTGACACGTTTGTGAGCGATAAGTCAAGATGGGTGAGATTCGGGTTCTGGATTATCTCTAGCATAGCGAAATCATCAACGAATTTCGTTCCTAAGAAAAACGAGGAAGAAATAAGTTCCAGTCAGTTACACCATATCAAGTGAGCATATGGTGTCTGATTAAAACGTGTTTAAAGATACACTAACCAAAAGTACATCTTACTAGTAAGGTTAATCTCTTCGAGCTCTTTGCACTTTGACAGACTTTTTATTCCATCTGATGTTACACGAAGACCCAAGCTCAATGTAAAAGATGTCAACTTGTTGGCATGATCTCCTATGAGTCGTAAAACACTGTCTGTGACGTAGTTATACTCGAGGCAATGACCATATATCTTTAAATCTGTTAGACCGCTATTCGAGATTAAAAATTGCTCAAAACATTTAAAACCCACTTTTTCATCTTTGAATGGCAAATCAGATAACTCTATATTCGTGATGTTAGATTCGTAAAAACGTTTTGTGTGTTCAAGAGCATTCGCTTTGTTTATGATGGAATAATTGTCTTGGTGAAATGAAGAGAGAAGCTGATTGACTTCTTCATGACCGAAACCAGACAAGTATAGAAGGACAGAGCAGTCGACCTGAAAACAACAGACACATTTGAATTTGGATTACTACATGAGATTTTAAAAAATGCAATTCTGTTTTAATGCATGTGGTATTACTATTTTTTTAGAGTGTTAATTATGTTTTTATCAAATTTATTATAGATTGATTTATTATCTTTTTAAAATTTTTATTTATTTAATTATTTATTTTTTACAAATAATACGTCTACTTCAAGGGCTTTTTTCAGTTTCGTAAATCACACATTTTTGACATTACTAATACTAATTTGTATATCGATAAATGAACTAAGTGTTTTCGGTATTTAAAAAAAAGCATCTATACATCAATTGTTACCTTCGCTTCAATTGTTGGCTAAATGCGGACAACAAGAAGTGAAAACATTTTGGAAATTGGAAACTAAAAAGACACAGGTAATATAATAATGTATTTAATTGTTACTGAATAATATAAATATAAAAGGAAATAATTGATTTAATAAAACGACACGACATTGCTAGATACACAATGTCGCAGACGTTTTAGTCCCTGAGTGTTCTCCTCAAATAGATCCTAATAATCTCTATACATATAAAAGTGAAAGTATGTGTGTCTGTGTGTGTGTGTGTGTGTGTGTGTGTGTGTGTGTGTGATATTGTGTGTGTGTGTGTCTGTGTGTGTTTGTGTGTGTGTGATATTGTGTGTGTGTGTGTGTGATATTGTGTGTGTGTCCTTAATAGCTGACTAAACCATTCACCCTAATCGTCATTAATTGTTTGGAGACTGTTGACTTCACTCTCGGGAAGGTAACTGGTAACTTTTCTTTTTCTAAATGTAACACTTATGGTGTGCCAGCGCCCATGATGTCATTTTTTGCTTTTTTGAGCTATATGAGAATAATTCAAGACTTTTATTTAAATAGGCAATTGGTTTTAGTGACACAATTTTAAAAGTATTCCATCGGTTAATCAGTGAATAGGTGGGAGGGGTACAAAGAAATACACATACCTTTATTTTAAGTTATTTCTTACAATAATGCACATACCCATTTGTTTACATCTTGATCTGATTCAACAATAAACAATTTACACGTTTCTGACTAAAAATATTTTATTTTAAATGCAATAAAACAATCGCCTTTTGAAATGAAGAGAAATGTTGGAGGGGTAATTTACTAAAAGATTAACATGAGAATTAATTTAATAAAGATGAATTACTTCAGTTCCGGAGAGAGATAACGACTTCAGAGTTTTGCCACATAAGGCGCATAGATTTTGCACTCCGAAGCTTGTCACTTTCTTACAACCTTCTAATTTAACATTCTGAAGTTTGATTTCTGACAGATTCTGAAATAAAAGTGAATAAACTCATGATAGTGAGGCATAGACAAATATTAAGTTTTGTACTGTGTCCTATATCTTAGTATCAAATGGTTCTTTTGAGTGTGGACTATAGCTTTAAAGAGTGCTGTTAATTTTAATAAAAACCACAATTATATACTCATCCCTTACGTCATTTGCTTCTGGGTCAAGCTGTAGACCTAGCTACTAACGAAATGTCATTTAGTCGCCCATCGTGTCATAAAATAACTGTCAACATACCTTCCAAAATCAGAGATTATAAATTAAGAATACATTTTTCACTAAATTTTATTGATGTGATTTTAGAAAATGTAGGCCTATCGATCTACTTTTTACAAATATTTTTCATAACAATATTTATAGTGAAATATAGTGAAAAGTAAAATAAACACACACACACAAAAGAGTTAATGGCTGCGATAATTTGACTTACCCCATTTAAGAGAAAAGCGTTATCGGAAATATTACAATAAGCAACATTGAGGGTCACCAACAGAGGGGCGTTTTCTAATAAAGCCTGCGAAGAATATAAACTTGTTATTATGTTATCAATTTTTTCTTTATTTGAAATTAACAAGGTTTAAGATTTTTAAAAAAAAACACCTTTATCGCTATGAAATGTTTTAGGGCATTGTGCATATAAGTTGTGTAAGAAATTGAAACGTAAAATGTTAAATTCAACTGCTTCATATCTTTGTCCTGTTGATATTTTTTAAAGTCTAAAATAAATTTTTGTTTAACATCAAGATATGTACAATATCTTTTTTTAAAAATTGCAACTAATTTTTACTATAACTTCTCTGTGAGCCTGGGTTACGGAATAAACTTAGTACGTCTGCACCTCTAGCGTAAAAAAAGCATAATAATGTTTACATTGAAAGTAAATGTAACATTAATGATTATACGGATGACTTGGATAGGTTACCTTGATGTGATCATCGTGAAACTGCGGACAATTGTCCAACAAAACTGTTGTTAGTTTATTAGTCATTTCCTCTTTATTAAATACATCCACCCAATCAAATGTAAAATGAGGGTTTTTCCTCAAATCTATCAATTCTAGATGGGAGCATCTGAAACAATAGATGAAAAGAATGTTAGACTTATAAATTTAATCCAATTAAAAAATTCAGACTTTGAGTGTTACTTTTCCTGGTTTCTGTTTTTAGTTACGTCACTTTAATGATTTGGATATTACCATATATTAATATAAAATATGTCACTATAGGCCTACTAAATATAAATAATTCAAGACTACATATTTAGACAAATGAAGGAGTAGGGAAGTTTTAAATCAATATGCAAGTGCATTTTTATTACGTTTGTTAGATCTTTTTTCTACATAATAAAAATCACAAATATTTATATTTAATTTGTATTTTTTTATTTATTGTAATATATTCGAAGGCAAGCCTGACTTTTTCAGTATTAAGTTGATGCAATCCTCGGAAATTAATGGGCATTTTTTTATTTCCAGCTTTCTTGAACTGTTAGAAACTATTGCATCCAGAATACTGTAAAGAAATATGTAAAGTATTAGTATAAATAAACCCCTTTTTTATATTGAATGATTAGTTAATATTTATATAGATGGGAAGGTGGATGAGTGAGGAAGGAAACGCATAGATTATAAGATATAAATGTAAATACTTCACTCTGTTACTTTTGCAATCGAAAATGCATTAATTTATTCCAATAATAAATAATGATTGGGACTACCAACCTATCTGTGACCTTTTTGCCGTAGTATTGAACAAGTCTTTCCAAAACTAAATCAGTGGTCTGTCCCCATGAGCCATGGTCTAGTTCTCTGAGTAAATGAAGACATAACCTTTTCATTGCAAGACATGGAGAGTCCTGATTTCTAATGGAGTCTGTGAGGGTCAGTATTGAAAAATGTTTTAATGTCCGGACATCGCCCATTTTTATATTTCTATTTTAATGAACTTTGAAAGTAAATGCTTTTGTTTCAATTGCTTCCCTAGAAAAATTTTAAAACAATTATAAATTCAACCGGAACAAAACAAGGCACAAAAAAACTGTGTGTCATTTTATTTTAGAGAGTAATAAAAGTTAACACTTGAATTACATTTAATAAAGATTAAACCAAAGTAATAAACTATCACAAGTTTACTTGTGGTAGAGGCTACGTAAAATTTGTATTAATTACAAATTACCTCATATCTGATCTCAACCGCTGTAGATGCTCCTTTAATACAGAAAGATATAGCATCCTTTGCCTATACCCTGGTTTATGTCTAATCTACATTTTTACTACTCGTAAGGGGATTGATTTTCTATTAGGAGCTCCCCTTGGTGACAGATATGGGTAAACCAACCAGACAGTGAGGGAAATAAAATACACGGACTGGGTGGACCAAATCAGTATCCAATTCCTTGTAGGAAGCAGAGGTATCCACATCAGCTAGGAACCCGACCCAATACAAAGGCAGCTAGCCTGAGAGCTGCAGGGGGAAAACCCCGGATAGTTTAGCTCAAGTCTGACTATCCCGACCAGAAAATATTAAGTGTTATGGAAGTTAAAGAATAGACAGAAAATAGGACAGATAAATTTTGATGTCGACCCTTGCCTGATCATAACAGCTTCTATAGATGTTCTTAGTCTATACAGAGCAGGTGACGTGACCCGACTCTGTGATGAATTATAAGAATAAAGAATCTTGATGGACTTTTGTTGATAAGACTCGGACATGCTAACTTATAAGGAGTATACAATATTCTAAATTGGAAACAATACAAACTCCTAACTTTCAGTTATAAAATTAACATTCCTTTGGTTTAA
Organism: Radix auricularia; assembly: GCA_002072015.1. Lineage (NCBI taxonomy): Eukaryota > Metazoa > Mollusca > Gastropoda > Lymnaeidae > Radix > Radix auricularia. The sequence goes on along the minus strand of MUZC01000758.1, from coordinate 227,761 downwards.
ACCAGTAAATGCAAGAGAATTATCCAAAATAATTAGAGGGAAATGTTTCCCATCACGTTAATTTGCACTCCCAAACGAAGATACAGATAAAAACATGTATAAACTCTCTACGAAACACTGGAAAGAGTATTTGCGATTTCAATGCGACAGTAGGGAAAGAAAATATACAGACCAGCAATTGGAAAGGAAAGTCTGTGTAATTAAAGTAATGACAACGGAATATGTCTTACTGACATTGCTAAAGTATAAGGCGTGACAAACATTAGCTATATATTCCAACAAAAGGAAAAACACGAAGTGAATCTCCAGTTGGATTTACTCGAAGTCAAATAGGCGACGCACTTAATGACTGGAGTAATGGCTCTATAATATTAGATATGCAAAGTTCTAGATGGTCAAACATGGACTTAGACAATAAACTAGTTAGCTACAAATATTAGCAAATGATTTCTAAATATCCAAAGTAAATGATCAAAGTATAAGAAAAATCAGTAAAATAGTAAGAAATTGAGTAGATCTTCAAAAATTATTAAGAAATAATAACATGAGATTAAAACTCAACTAGAACTATCGAAAGAGAATCAGCCAGCAACGTTGATTTACACCAGCAATGGTGCAAAATGAAACACATAGTTTAAAGTATAACAGAAGTAACTATAGGACAAAGGTAAACAAGCGCAATGAGATATTATCAAAGTTGAAAAAATTATAACAGCCGGTAATCGTTCCAACTTTAGCTTACAGAAGCTACCTGGAAGCAAACACCTGTAAATGGGAACAAAGAAGACAATATACAACACTAAAACTATTACATTGACGAACTCAACATCTAACGGACGCTAGTAGGACTTTTACCCCGACTAGATCAACAGAGACCTGCTCAACACTTAAGGAGAAGAAAATCTTCCGAAAAATTAAGGGCCTAGTGATAAATAAAATATATCTGGAGCATTCATACAAAACAAGTATATTACCATTTGTTTACAGACCCACCTATTTTACACTTTGATAAAAAGAAATGCTACGCTAGAGAGGACATGTTGACAGGATGCCGCGTGCAGAGCAGCAACATTTCTATACAGGCAGAAGCCTTGAGGCAGACGACTAACTGGTTTCTCAAAACTGAGATTGATGAATGATGTTTAGATCGATATACACCAGTTGGGGATTTGGGCATGTAGACGGAAAGCCATTAATAGCTCCCTTTGGAAGGATGTGGTGCAGCTGCTAAGACACTACATGTGCTATGGTGTCATTGATGATGATAATGATTTCTGTTTACTAAAAAATTCAATTTAATGTTGTTGGCCCCTACCTAAAAGTATATTGGCACTAAATTATTTACGGTGATTTCCTGCTCTAACCTTAAACGATTTACGTACTTATTTGGTTGGAATGAGGCCTTTGTAAGCCACCATAATGAACAATGCCAACTGTCTTTTTACTTTTCTGATCTGTGTGAAAATTGGTACGTGGGTTCTCAATACTGACTGATATCCTAATATTTGGCCATAGCGCGCCGGTATGTTGTCAATACTGACTGATATCCTAATATTTGGCCATAGCGCGCCGGTATGTTTCAATACTGACTGATATCCTAATATTTGGCCATAGCGCGCCGGTATGTTGTCAATACTGACTGATAATATCCTAATATTTGGCCATAGCGCGCCGGTATGTTGTCAATACTGACTGATATCCTAATATTTGGCCATAGCGCGCCGGTATGTTGCTATATTAAGGATAAATGTGTGGATTTAATATACTATTGACTTTAAAATGTATTATTTTCATGGTATTTTTTGTTTGTTTTTGGAGCCGCCCATATATAACGTCACGCGCCTAGGGGAGGGGGTATACGAATTTATGACAATGTGTGACAAAGTGTAGTGGTTGTCTAAAAATGTAACTTCACATCAAAAACAAGGACAGTTTTTTTGTTTTTTTTTAAAAATATTTCTTATTTATTTAATTGACTGCAATTTGTTTCAATGAAGTTTTCAATGGCTTCACACTTGTTATGATTTTAAAGTGCAGACTTACACTAATTAAAAAATTGTATTCAAAAATTAATTTACATCATTCTAATATTTTCAAATAGAAAATATTGCTTTTACGGTGGTTCAAAGATTTGTGGCGTCATATGGAGAGGGGTCTTTTTTTTTTTTCTTTTTTTCTTTTTTTTTCTTTATTTTTAATTTTTTAATTTTTTTTTTTTGACAAAGGGAGTAAATTGGGACAGGAAGGAGGTTAAATTTGGCCGAAATTGCGTGACGTCATTAGTGGACGGCCCCTTGTACAATAGTTCAGCTTATCTAAGCTTTTTAATAGGTATCAATATTTTCATTAAATATTGAAGTCACTTATACTTTGTAAGTTGATTACATACGAAATTATTGAAACCCTTGATTAAATATAAGAAAAAATCAAGAAATACTAGTTGGTAGTTATATTTTTTAGCTAGTAGCAAGTTTAAAATTTACCGTGCAGCTCTATTGGTAACAATAAAATTTTGGCATTTAATTCACCAACATTAACAACAAAAGACTTGTTTTAAAAAGAAATTCCACTATAACAAGAATTTTTAGCGCATTTTCGAGAAGTCGAATGCGCTATTGCACCCGTTTTGTCCGTCCGTCTGTCCGTCCGTCATCACCCTTGATCACAGCATCCATAAGTCCTAGACCCATGATGTATATATGTTTTTTGTATGTCCTGACCTGCCATTTGTGCATCAACACTCAGTTTCTCGATCCGTTAAAAAACCCCGTTAAAACTACCAAAAAACTTTGCGAATCGAGAGGTAACACTGGCGCAGGGAACGGCCGCCATTGCCGGAAGTGGAATACATAGTCATTCAAGCATTGAAGAGTGGTGCGAAAGGGTGCAAAAGAATTAGTTTTTTTTTTTAGTTGACGTCATTAGAATATGTGTAAAAGTTTAGAGAGTTTTACGTCATCATTTGTGGTGACTTGTAGTTAGATTAAAGAGAAAATAATTTTTTTTTAAAATGTAAAGAAATGACTTTTAAATTTAAAAAAATGTCAGGTATATTCATTACACAAGAAAATTCATAAAAATATGTCTAAAATCTAAACACAATTACTGATAACTACATAATGCTGATATCTAACATAAGTACTGATACATAATACGAAAATGCGCTGACACGTCCTGAGTTCCAATAGGGACCAGGCTTAACATGATTTTTTTTAATAAAACAATTTACAAATTGTTTAAATTGTTTGTAACATTTTCTGTCTCTAAAATAATGATAGATCTACTATCTAGCCGGTAGGACAAGCTTTGTCGTGGTGTCCATACCTTTTCCCCCCATTATTTTAATTTTTTAAAGTTTATTAATTTTTAAAGATTTATTTTTATTTGGTTGGGGAGGAGGGAAGGGGCGGGTCATTTTTCGTCAGGAGTTGACATTTTTTTGTAATCCACCATGCTAAACATCTAAAAATGCGTCACATCTTTTTTAAGCATACTGCTAACAGAAGCTGAAGAATATCCAGACATCTAGTGTATCACGCGTTATAGGAATTTAAAGAATAAAGTCTATTTTATTCATAAACATAACAAAACACACCAAAAAGAAAATATTAAATTAATTACTGTACAAAATAAACCAAGACCATATTCATAAATAGTTTACACAATTTATGACAGTAAGTTTAAAAAAAAAATACTTTTACACTTTTCTATGGGAATCTTTTAAATATAAATTCTATTATNTATATATATATATATAATTCTCCTCATGGTTCAACCATGCCGACACCAAGCATGCTAACCCCACCGACCAATCAGCTGGCAAAAAAATTCAAATTTTATTGTAACGCTAGGATAACAATTTTATTCTAAACTAAACTAATAATTTTATTTTCAAACAAAAATAACCATTGCATTCTGACTTTAACGATGTTTTTTTCTGCGCTATGTTCTGTTCAGTGGTTGCTATGATTTATAGTAATATCTTTTTCTTTCATGAAAATTCTGAGCTATATTGTTTATATAATTTTAATTTGATTTTTATCACTTTATTACATTTCTCAGAATCTTTGTTTAACGAAGATCCTTTCATACATAAATCACGTTTTCAACAATTATGGAGCCAAGTAATGATGATTTGGTTCACTTTTTATGGTAGATTTTTTTCTTTTTAATTAATAAATTAAATTTTAAAAAAAAAATAAAAAAAAATAAATGTATCATTTGTAATATTTTTTTCATCTGAAACATCTCATTTTAGTCACTGTTTAATATGAAGCTTAAGCGCTTTCGGAAAAAGATAAGAGCTATGATGAATGATTATTGTACGATTTTATCACTTTCGCATTAACAAAACGGAGTGATTATTCCCACAGCTGTGGGAATAACGTCTGCGTTATAGACACATTGACGCATGCGCACTGGTGTCCATTTGAACGATAACAAGTTGAGACCTTAAAAAACGCAGTATTTTCATGAGCGTCGGTAGAGGAATGGTCAGAACCAGTGTGACTTATTTTTGAGGTGGAGGTGGATCGAATCCATGAGGTGGTGCAAAGTTTTTCTTTTATTGTTTTCTTTTTTTTAAAACAAATTATATTTGTAAACCACAATGAGTTTTTATGACTTATGCTATGATGATATTTATTAATTTCCCCCAGGCCTATCTATTTTTATACCCTCCACATCTATAGCTGTCAACAAGGAAGCAATGCTACATAAATTATAAATGACTAGCAGTAATAGTAATACATGATAAATTCCCATATAAATATAATATATTTATTGTCAAGCGGGGGAAGGGGGTAGAAAATTTCATTTTATGACTGAGTTAAAAAGATAGCTAAATGACCGTACTAAGATAAGGGAATAAGGGGCCATTGTTTAAATGAAGTCACGCACCTAAAACTAGAGGGCAAACGGTCAGACATTTATGACAAGGTGGGGGGGGGTAAGTGTTGAAGAAATGAGGCGTCACATCAAACAGCACAACTTCAAATAATATTTGTTCTTAAATATTGGATTGTTTACAATTTGTATATTGACGTTTTACATGGATTCACGAGTGTTATGTTATAAGAGTGCAGACTTACACTAAATGCATAATAATAATTACATGACAAAAAAGGTACTAAACTTGAAATATGCTCACTTTTAAATAGAAAAAAACTGCTTTAATTGGGGATGGGGGAGGTGCAAAACTTTTTGACTACTGGTTGAGACTTGAAAAATCAACAAAAATTGCGTGATGTCATTTATGGACGACAACTTAAACTTAATAACTACATAAAAATATAACTATTAAGATCGACATTATTATAATTATTATAATTATTAATGATGTTCATATTTAGGCTTAGGCTCTATAACAAGCCTATTTAAGATTCAATATCACTAGCTATTAGCCAAACTACCTATATATTAGTATGCTTTTAATTTAAAGTCAGTATAACTATCACATTTTTTGGCTGTGTTAACGCTGGCAATATTCACACAGCTGTGGGAATAACGCTTAGATTATTCACACAGCTGTGGGAATAACGCGTACGTTATCCACACAGCTGTGTGAATAACGCTTGCCTTAACAAAATATCGTTAGTGTATAGACTATAACAGCTGTAGAAGATCTCACTGACCAAAGGACATATCTCGTTGTCATATTCTTTGTGCAACTCGAATGAACTTTCTAGGAATATTTTTTCTAGACTTGCCGATCCGCAATAAGTTTCAAGGACAATTTCATAATTTCACAATTTTCAAAAAATTCTAATCATAAATCTGTCTATAGATCTATATTAGGATTATTAAATCAAAACATTTACCATTTTATTCCCAGTTTAATTAAAATATCCACATTCAATAACTAAATGTCAGTATTGTGATGATATTTTCTCTTTTGGGTTGGCACATGAGCCACATCGTTTTATCTTTACAAATATGTTTACATCTTGGCTGTGATGAATTGAGAAAACAACAAGGCGCACATCTTTGTATAAGTCGTAATAAAATTATAAAGGGAAAAAATGGGAGTGAATGTTATTGAAATTTGAAAAGTATGTTTCACAATTTTCACAAAATTCAAATCATAAATCTCTCTATAGATCTTATTTATGATTATTATATCAAAACATTTACCCTTTTATTCCCAGTTTAATTTAAAGCAACATATATCTAATGTTTACTTAACTATTAGATAACAAGATAATTTATTTCAATCGCATTTCATAAAAATTTTGCTTTAAAGAAGTATCCGTTCCTGACAAATCATGAGTGCTCGATTAATAGATGAATGAATTTAGCTTGAATAAACTTCTCCAAAGATGAAACACTTCCTTTTACGACAAGGTTTGACTCTGTGATGACATAATCAAGCATATTTTTATAAAGAGATATTGAGTTAAAGAATTATCTGCCTAAGGTTTCTGTAATGTAAATGTTACCGGGGATGTTTGAAATGTAGCCTTACCCAATCATGTTCAGCTTATACGGAGTGGCAAGTGTTATCTAGTGTGCTTATGAACTATATAGAATATAGAATGTCACAAATAGTCAACAACTTAAACATTAGATAATCAATTTTACTAGCTTTGATTACATGTAACCTTAGATAATCTCATCTATTATTACTTGAATGGTAAGCCTCGTAGCATTGGCACACTAAAATAAGACATATTATCATATTCCAAATAAGTTGAGTTGATTTCAAACTGAATAAAATCCATGATGAATGTTATCTTGTTTGAAGAATTCAAAATTGCTGAATGAAATTTCAATTTATTGTTAAATCAATTTACGACTTGCATGAAACATTTTGTTGTTAAAAACAAATGAACATTGTTCTCGTTTTCGCATTAATACGTTACAATTCACCTACCACAAAATTATTGTCGTCACAACAGTTATACCTTATCTATGAACAAACTGTTCTTAAAAATAGCAACTTGAATTTGGATGGTTTTATCCCCTAGTCCATACATTTATTTTAATATTTACTTTCAAACTATTTATTTCATTTGGTGACGCTGCAATCAGGCGTATAAATTAGTAAATGGAAAACATTTAAACAGGGTATAAGTTAGCCAGATAGATATTTACAAAACAGCGAACGTTTCAGTAAAGACCTTTCCTCAACAAACAAACTATACACAAACTTTGCACAAATAAAAAGAATATGAAGAAATGAAAAATAAAAACTTAGCTACGCTGAAATTCAAAGAGTCAAAAATGCAAAGAAAGATGATCGTAGTGTGAGCTTATATAGGAAGGGAGAGTGGGTATGGCAAAACGACCACTTAATCGATGATTTTTATTTTTAATTTCTTTTTATTCGATTCATTTGTGTATTGTTTATTCTTTGTGAAAAGCTCTTTGCCAAAACGTAAAGTCCTTTCAGGCTAACTCATGCCTTGTTTACATATTTGCCATTTACATATTTCCTTAAAGAAGCTTTTCCAGGTAAGTAGACATACATAAAAAATTACCTTTAATAATCAAAATCATATTATAACCTTTGACCACTAAATAGAATTTGCCGTACCCAGGAGAATGGAGAGGGTAAGAGTTGACACATGACTCCATATAAAGGATGCATTAATAAAATAAAATGTTGGATATGGCTTGATAGGTCTTAACAAAATAACTTTTAAAAAAAGTAATCGAATAACAAAATTCAATATTTAAATGTCAGTATTGTGATGATATTTTCTCTTTTGGGTTGGCACATGAGCCACATCGTTTTGTCTTTACAAATATGTTTACATCTTGGCTGTGATGAATTTAGAAAAAAAACAAGGCGCACATCTTTTTATAAGTCGTAATAAAATTATAAAAGGAAAAAAATGGGAGTAAATGTTATTGAAATTTGAAAAGTATGTTTTGATCTGGCTCTTAAATTATTTTTATAATTGAAATAATAATAATAATAATCAAAGTTAAATACACTTCTATTCCATGTCCAAATATAGTTTTTTAATAAATCATCCATAGCAATTAAACCATTTTACAACTAAAGCTAATCTTAGTCACTTTTTGTTAAGAGTGATGTTCAGCCGTCCTGTCATCAGTAGGAATTAAGTTTACATACCCTTAGAGAACTTTTTGTTACGGTGGCTATTATTTCTATCTCCTTTTTGCTCACCAAAGTGCATTCAATGATAGCCAATTTTTTCAGCTCTGCATTATACACCATAGATCTCCTTGGCAAGCAGGGAAGCTCTGATAACTGTTAATGAAATGGCGTACAAACATTGTATTATAATAGCATTTTAATTCTAACTTCTAAATTTAAAAAAATGTTGGCTTTGAATTAGATTGATTATGTAAAGTAAGAAATTATGAAATTCAAAATATTAAAATTTAATAGCATTACTATTCTTTAATACCTATCCAAATTTTTGCTTCCCGCTACCTAAGTAAATGAAGCGGTTTTTTTTACTTAAAAAGAATATATATCCACTTTCACTTGTACTCTTTTTTTAAAAAAAGTCTATTACAAAACAATAGTTTCGTGTACATAGATACAAGATTTTACTTAACTGTGCTTTGTAACATTGTCTAATAATAGAGGATTCGATTAGGCCTATGTTTGTTTTTAAATTTTACCTTTACAGTAAAATCTCTTAGTTTAAGATCACGTGAGAGAATTTTATTTCTCAAAAAATATTTAAGCTCCTCTACCACTGAAATATATTTGTGTATTAAGAGACATAGTATTAACATATCAGACCATACATATTTTAGCAATTAACATAAAATTATATTTTTCTTAAAATCCCCTCTCGTTACATCGCTAAATAGAGCGACAAGTTGGGCTAAGAATTATTTCAACATTATTGAAAAGATATTAGATTTAAAATTTCACTAGGAAATGTACTAGAAAGTCATATAAAGACTTATTTGGCATAAATGTTTTTGTTATATTTCAGTTTTGACTTTTTTTTTTACTGCCCTCTGTCTTTTATGTGTCAAGTCAACAGTTCTTTGTATTTAGGATTTTATTTTCTCATTAAATATTGATAAGTTAGAACAAATCCAAAAAGAGCTGCCAGATTCATTACTGGAGAATATTCAAAACTGACAAGAGTAACACCATTAGTTAAATCATTAAACCTTGAAATACTGGAAGACAGAAGAACCAAGAGTGAATTAGTGATTATATATAAGCAATTAATTCTAATACAACCCTCAGTTAGACATAAAGCTGTCGAGATGGGGTGACCTCTACGTGGTTCGACAGACGAGTAAGGTCGTGGTGTACATTGCGACCTGAAACTGACAAACCCCAGGTTTGGATAGCCGAAGTCCGATGTTAGGCGCTAGGTGCTAGTCACATATGATTACAGTCGCTGTACGGATCTTAGGCAAATCATTTAGATGCAATGCCGATGATGAAAACCATAGTACCCGTTGAGGGTCGGGTTACTCCGAAGCGACCGTTTCGTCCCCCTCAATTAACTAGCAACGCTGCTGAGCGGTGCCGGTTTAGGGCCAGGAGCGCCAGTACGGAATAGCAAAAGGAAACGCTATAGGTCGCCAGCTCTGAGGAAACCTTCCAGTGGGGGTTAAACCCTAGTTAGGTCAGTGATGATTCCCACGCTTTGCGGCGATCTAAACTAAAAGACTCGTAAGCTTTGCCGTGGTGGCGCCAAAGTGATACTATGTTGATAGCGAGTCACTGTAGGAAAATTCCACACCTCCCTCGGGAGGCACACTTTAGTGGGAGGCGTTTTCGGCCCAGTGCCCTGGACGCCCAGGCGGCCGCTTGTAGCAGCGACCGCTCCGGGGGGCTTCTCAGTCTTTACGTCCCTTAGGGGGCCAGAGGGCTGAGGGGGTTTTCCGGGAAGCCCCATGAAGAGCGCAGGCTCGGGACTGCAGATTTCTTCCACACGTAGGATAGACATAAAGATAAAAACACCTTTCTCATCCCATATGAAAGAACAAACACATATAAGTTTTCTTTCTTTCCGTCCGGTATTCGGGCGATGATGGATTGCCTGAAGAAACCAGGAAAGCCAACACTTTATCATCATTTAAAACTCTAGTAAGAATACAGGACTATACAGAAACCATAGAAATATATGGGACGCAATATTATTCTGTACAGGAGGAGCGTCTGTAACATATAAGATAAGATAAATCTTCTTCACTTCCAAAACATCACAACAAAATGTATAACAAATTAATGATTCTTAATAATTGAGTAAAAATAAAGTCACTCAGAATTTTCAGCGTGGTACAGAAAGAGATTTTTTTTTTTTAGTCCCATAACATCTTTTTATCGAGGTCGTAGAGGATTCTAATGTTGCCATTAGAGTATTCTCGGGCTTAATAGACACTGGCGGCGCCCATCCCTCTCCAGGTCAGCGGATGACTTTCTAAGCGTTAGTCAATGCACAACATTTTTATGGTGGCTTTTCGTGGGCTTGAACCCACGCCCCTCAGCTTGTGAGACGAGCGCACTATTGACTTCGCTACCCAGCCGCCTAACAGAACACCTTCAAGCCTTGGTTAACACGGGAACAAAAACAGCACTCAAAACTTCGTATGGACGACACTTGAATGTAAAGTTAACAAACTCAAATAGCACAAAATTTAACGTTAACAAAATATAAGAGCACAAAAAATTAAAGTGAACAAATTTTAAAAATACAACAACTTTAAGAGCACAAAGTAGAAAAGTTAATTTATTATAATAACACAAGAAAGTAAAGTTGACAAATTTTAAGAACACAAGACAGTAAATTTAACAAATTATAAAGAACACAAGACAGTAAATTTAACAAAGTCCCTCTCTATTTGTAATCCTCACCACCATCAGGCTTTAAATTATGTTCTTTCAAACTTAATGGAAACACTCATTATTAGTATCTCAAATAAACTTACCAAAAAAGTTATTAGAAACTGCATTACAGTTTAAATCTGATCTTGCGCATTTCATTGTTTTTCGGCTTTTTTTAAAAAGGGAATCTAAAGCGTCCAACCAAACTGTTACTATTGGAAGGAAAGGGGACGACGTAATCTTTGGCATATAATATGTGGCATCGGGCAGATGTCTACAGCGGGTTAAGAAAGCATCCATTGATTTATTAGTAATTGCTGGAAATGAAATGAATTAATGAGTGTAAAGAATTATCACATATTTTAAACATTTTTTTTACAACTGTCATTTGTTTAGAGTCTAAAGAAAAATTTAACCTCTCTTAAACAGATTTTTAAAAACTGCAATAAAAATATTTTTTGATAAATGAAATAAAAACAAGTAATATTTATTTTACTTCCCTTTTCTTACAGAAAACGTTTAAATCTTACCTAAAATGATCTTGAAAATTGAGGAAACAAAAGATTAAATTACAAAATAGGATTACAACAAAGCCGTAAATTTTATAAGAAGGTAACAATGAAGTCGCTATACAATTTTATGTTTGAAATAAATATCTGTATAAAGCTTCTTTTTTTCTCTCCCTTTTTCCCCTTATGAACGCATAATCCTGATTTAATAGCGATAGAGTGTGTTTCACTACTATTACCTCACATGACGTGAGGAAAGGTGGGGTATTGCACAATAAGAGGGCCGTCGATTGAACGAAGTCCACAGTTTTAATTCCGGGTGATCGCTTCAGGTAATTGTCAAACGAGAGATATGGCTCGGGAGATAAGTAAGTTTAACTTTAAAATTTAATAAAACTAAATGACTTGTTGTGAACATCTTAGGTATTTACTTGAGTCTTCAAAAAAACAAAAGAAAAACAACAAAAAACAAACAAACAAACAAACAAACAACCTCTTAAATTAAATTTCTTGTGTTAGAAATAAAAATATAAGATTTCCTTAAACTTTTCATTGGTCCATAAATTTAAAAAAACAATACTCTGAAAATATTTTATATTAATTTTAAAGGTCATTTATTACGTAGATCTACTTGTTTCTGCATTTAATAACACGTCTTTACTCGATCGTTTATATTATAATTCATGCTTTTATTCTCATAAATAAATCATATATATCCGGTCAATAACTCTGTTATACACATTATTCCAAGGCAGATAGGGTCTCATAGACCACACAGTAATAATAAGATGTTCACTATCTAAACATCGTATTTATACAAGACTGAATTTCCTAGTCCAGTCAACTAACTGAGCTTTCGTGTCTCAATGGCAATGCTACTATCACTCGAGCAGCCTCAGTGTGGGTCTCTTTAGATCTCTATTCTTCTACCCTTTTCAAGCTCTAACACCACACACACACACACTCGGTATATGACCTCTGTCAAAAACAACACACTTGGTATAGGACCTCTGTCTAAAACCACACACACACACTCGGTATAGGACCTCTGTCTGAAAACACACACACACTCTGTATAGCACCACTGTCTAAAACCACACACACACTCGGTATAGGACCTATGTCTAAAACCACACACACACTCGGTATAGGACCTCTGTCTAAAACAACACACAAACTCGGTATAAGACCTATGTCTAAAACCACACACACACTCGGTATATGACCTATGTCTAAAACCATACACACACTCGGTATAGGACCTATGTCACACTCGGTATAGCACCTCTGTCTAAAAACACACACACACTCGGTAAAGGACCTCTGTCTAAAACAACACACAAACTCGGTATAAGACCTATGTCTAAAGCCACACACACACTCGGTATAGGACCTCTGTCTAAAACCACACACACTCTGTATAGCACCTCTGTCTAAAACCACACACACACTCGGTATAGGACCTATGTCTAAAACCACACACACACTCGGTATAGGACCTCTGTCTAAAACAACACACAAAATCGGTATAAGACCTATGTCTAAAGCCACACGCACACTCTGTATAGGACCTCTGTCTAAAACCCCACACACACTCTGTACAGGACCTCTGTCTAAAACCCCACACACACTCGGTATAGGACTTCTGTCTAAAACCACACAACCACTCGGTATAGGAAATCTGTCTAAAACCACTCACACACTTGATATAGGAAAACTGTTGCCGATGACCTCACAAGGATGAACAGAGATATTAACGATAAAAACAGTTGAACTCCTTTTAAAACTCGCTCACATCATTTCACAAAAGTGACATTACATTTCCAAAACAGTGAATCTCATGCCTTGACACTTTTTAAAAGCTCATTGTTAATCTTTTAAACAAAAAACAACTGTTAACTAAAATGCAAATGGTCTCCTGCCAACAAAATGAATATTTTTATTTAAACATATCTACACGTTTTTATATTTTCGTTGACATATCATTGTGACTCATTTAACTAAAACAGTCTCTCTCTCTCTTTTTTCTGTCTCCCCCACTCTCTGTCTCTCTCTCTCTATCTCTCTGTCTCTCTCTCTCTCTCCCTCTCTCTATTTAAATATATATTTATAAATAAAATGTAATTATTTTGTTTAAATAATAAATAGATGCAAACATTTTCAAACAAATTGTAAATTATTGCTCTTATCTCGAAACTCATTTAAGAAGTGTTTTTAATTTTCAGTGAGTGACAACGGAACAGCAATTAACATGCTTCTTGTAGGGAGTAGTTCAAACGGAAAAAGTGCCACTGGCAATTCTATTTTGGGTAAACCGTTTTTTTCTCTAAATACATCATTTTCACCATCACCAACGAATGTTAAAAAAGCCTGTCAGAAATTTGAGAACTTTAATCTCAAAGTGGTCGATGGTTTGAATGTTTATGCTCCTGAAGATTGTAGAAGTTTACGAGACTTTCAAGAAGCGTATAAAGTTGCTGAAAGTGGATATTCTGTTTTGCTGTTTGTCTTAAAATGGGGAGAGAAATTTGACGCAACTCAAGCAAAATTTGCTAATTTAATAACAGAAAAACTTGGTTCAGGCGCCTTGAATAAATATGGTATAATAGTATTAACAAAAGGTGATGCTTTTGAAAAAACACAGTTTACATCGATAAAGGATTGGATGGAAAAACAGACTGGACCCATTATGGATTTGTATAAGCTGTGTGGCCAAAGATGCGTTTTATTTGATAACTTTACTCAAGATGAGAACAAAAAGAAACATCAAATGCAAAAGTTAATAGAATGCATTATAAATATGAATGAGAAAAACAATGCCAAAAAATACGATCTGTTTGAGTTTATGCAACATAAACCTGAATTACGTTTATTTTCCCCATTTAGAGATTTACAAGAAAACAGACGCATATTAAGAGCGCAGAGAAGAAATCGAATAGAACCTCTAGGTGTTCAAGTAAATTCCGTAGATAAAGATGATCATAATGTGTGTCCTGTTGGATATATTACACACGGAGATTTAATTATAAACAAATTAAATTTGCAATTCTCCTCTTCGACTACAACCACTCACCATGAATTGAAAGAAAATTGTCTTTCGAGTGACTCTTTAAATCATAATAATTATGAAAAGGACAACAATAAAGACCTTACAATTAAAGATGATGAGATTGGCAGTAAAGATACTACATCGATTAATAAAAAAGTGTATGAGGATATAAATAAAATATTTATCCAGAAATTAAGGGAGCGACAATTACATTTAAATTACAAGTCACCATTCAGTATGGAAACCTTACATAAAGAGACAAGAGTTACCGATCCCTTCAAAATAATTGTTGATGATAAGAAACCTCCGGTAAATATAAATTTGATTGTATATATTAGTGCTTAAAAGAAGTGGGCATTTTCTTTTATATTAATGCTCTAGGCAAAGGGATTGTTGAGGGTTGCTAGATGGCTCTACCATATTATTGTCATTTATGTAGTTAATATGATATGAATGTTTCTTTTTATTGATATATGTATTGTTATTTCCATGTAAAGCGCTGTGAGCCTGGCTCCTTGCTGGGATACAGCGCTATATAAATTATCATTTTATTATTATATTATTATTATTATTATTATTATTATTATTATTACTTAGATTGTAGATTATCAGCTTCATTTTAATGTACTTATAATCTGCGTATGGTTTAATGTGCAATCTGAAATATACTAGAGGTTTCGTTAAGTAATATAATTTATATAAAATTTTTAAAGAATTTGTTTCAAAACACATACTTATATATTGTTAGTCATTAAAAAACAACAGGTTTGTTTGAATTTCATGTGTGCCTTTTTTTTAAAGTAAGTTATTGCATTTTATAGAGTATTACACTACCTAGAGATGAAGATATCTCAAAAAGGAACAAAAGTCAAAGAAAACAATAAGTGGTGTTTTTTTAAAAGAATCAGCAAGAAATTTTTGAGAGGCTGGCTATACTCCACAAATCCACAAAGTTTCCTAGCAATAAAATTAATACAATAATATTCAAATAACTTAAATTTTTAAAAAAAATATATAAAGGGTCACTTAAACCGAATGATGCAATGTGTTAAATTCACAACCCATATATATTAAATAAATTTAGTTATTTAGGGGAAAACAATTGTGCGAGGTATGTAATCATTGGCATTAGGTGTTTTATTTCCTGTATAATTTCAATGTAGTCTTCCAATTTTTGACCGTTCGGTCTTTCGACCTGTGCCTATTATATTGAACATAATCAATATTTTTAGTTATGTCTCATATGTAAGGGATTTATAATAAAAAAAACTTTGTTTTTACGGTTTGTTTATTTCTATACATTACGTTATAATGCTTTAAAGTGTGCCGTTCTATAGTGGAGGAATGAATTTACTTCTTTAGAGATTTGCTTGAGGGTTTAAGCTAATGCCAATCATATTTAATTTTGAAATAACGTTTTTTAAACAAAGATATGCTTAAAGGGAAAATATAATATAATAAATACGGATGTATAATTAAACATTTTTTTCTATTTACAATTTCACAGGTTGAGGATGTGCAACGAAAGAAATCAAACGTTATCAAGATAGAAAGATCGAGACGCACGTTTTTAGATAAAATCAATTTCTGTTGCTTTAAAAATAATACAAGAGTATAGCCTCCGATGTTGTTAACAGTTTGATTATTCAAATACCGACACACTAAAGAATTGGCTTATGTTATAAACTGATAAAATGAGAGTTCTAGCGAAATTTAAAAAAAAAAAAATTATAATAATTTTCCTACCATCTAAAATCTACAAAATGCTAAATTTAAATCAACCTATTTTATGGCTTGCAATTATGCAAACATATACAGTTTTGGTAAAATATGTGAAATAACATTAATTGGATAAATGACTAATATAAAAACCTTATATTATAAAATTGATACGTGAACAAATATTTAAGAATACATCATATAAATTGAACGTTCCTTACTAAGGAGATAAAAAAACATGTCATATAATGTAGTTATTTATAAGAAATTGGAAAGTCTTGAATTAAATTTTACTGATAAACAATAAGGCGCAATAACCATCTGAAATTAAATTTTGTTAACAGTTTATCTTAAACTTTCGTTTGTGTATATTTGTAAATTCGGATTACATATTAGATCTAAATATATTTTTCATTTAACTCAATTATTTTTCTTTTTCAAATAACTTTTACGTGTGCACACTTTAAATATACGGTGATTATATTTATTAAACTTTAAAAAATCTTAATTTTCATTTGAATTGCTAACACTGATTGAATTTCTTCAAGATGTGTTTTTTTTTTAATTATCATCGTTTTTTCCGCTTTAGAAAAAAAAAATGAAATAGCAGAGAAGGATGACATTTTTTTTAATGTTTGTGCCTGGATTAACGTTAAATGGGAAGATATTACTTCAAAATGTTACAGTTTAAAAGACTAACTGCTTCTGAGCACACTTGTTTTTTTTTTATTTATTTTTTTTATTACAGTTTTCTTTTCAAGCGTACCTTAAATTGCTTTTTGTATATAACTTAATAAAGTTTTCGAGCGTAAAGAGACATCTGGATGCAGAGGGATACATATGTCCCCATGGAAATGAGCGAAAATGAGGCTAACATTGTTACATTATGTTAAGTTAACAATATGAAAATTATTTTTAATTGCACTGCCGCGACAGTTATTTTTTTTTTTTTTTCTTTTTGTTTGTTTGTTTGTTTTTTTTGTTTGTTTGTTTGTTTGTTGTTGCTTTTTTTTTATTATTCGAAATTTAATTGTATGACTATTCATTTGAAAGTTGTGTCCGTCGGATTATCAAACATCCTGAATTATAAGACTATAAGCAATTATAGCTGTTCATGACGGATTTTGTACAATATATGTGTTGCTAGAAAAATTACAGAATAATTGGCATTTTAAGCCTTGAACCACAAGCAATGCAGAACAGTTACTAATAATTATTACCACCACATTAATGTCTATTATTCTTAAATTTCGTAAATATCATTTTTGGAAAAAAAATTAAAAAATTTGATGCACAGAAACGCTTGAACAATCTTGCTATTAATTTCAAGGAGACAGGAATGGTATCGCTGCTTTGAGTAGTTGAATAAAGAGCCAAAACAAAAATTACGCTCAGAGTGGGAGTTGTGGTGCTTTGAAAAATTGAGTTAAAACAGAACTGAAAAGCAAACGACAGACGAATAAATTTTCCTCACACATTTTCAAATAAGACGTTAGACACCAGGCCTCCTCTTTCTTCCATCTAAATACTATATCAAAAGTCTGCCTAGCCACTTTAGTTCAATTTATATAGTATTTATTGAGGTTGATACTCATTCGAGTTTTTTATTATTTGTTTTTTACCATTAGGTTTTTTTTTTATATTCTTAAAATATTTTTTAAAAAATTAATAAAGATTACGTAGGGGCTACATTATATGCTAGATCCAAAATATCATTAGGGTAAAAGTACGGCAATAAATAATCCCATGCAATACGTGTTGTGTTAATTTCACCTAAAAAAAAATACAGTTTGTTTTTAAACTTTAAATTAATATGCATTATTTCTATTTCTTTTATTATAATATTCCTAGATTCTAAGCGCGATTTGTTTACAAAATCAGAACTTGATTAGTTGATTAGAAGATTAATTTTATTGCATATCCCTGTTTAAAGAAACACAAATTGTATTCGTTTTCATAAACTTGTTTCACTTTGCTTATGTATTTTTATAAGAATAAGACACTAAGACCTGCTAAATAATGTATAATAGTTAACTGTAATTAAAATCACATGTCCAATCATATGGAGATGTGTTTGTATTATATAATGTATTATTAAAAGTTTTCAATACACCAATATTTTTTATAAAATAATTTTTTATTTTGTTTTTAATACATTTGATAAATATTCCTTCATATATCTTTAATTAATCGTATTATATTTTAATTTCAAGTACGGAATACCATTAAAGTTACCTTGATGCACTATAATTTTGAGTTTTAAATATCCAGGATGTTTATTTTTAATTTAATAATAATAGCCCACAACAAGTGACTTAAAAGAAGATTTTGAAATTCATCACAAAATTTAGATCTATAGCATTAAAAAAATGTAAAGCACGGAATGTATTGAGATGTTTAAGAAATGTTACCACTATTTATAAGAAGTAAAATAGCGTAGAAATAGCGTGGCCAGGGGTCCTTAAATACTGGACCAAAACCTTTCAGCTCTCTCTCTCTCTCTCTCTCTTAGAAGATTCACAGTGCACCAGGTCTGAGGTATAGACTGGTGAATAGAGTTTAGCCTAGCTGAGAAGTTTATTTTCAGCTGGTAAAGTTGGAAGTATAGCAAAGCTGTTAGTTACGTTGGAGTTGAGTTGTAGTTTAGTTGAAGTAAAGTACAATATAGTAAAATTGTTAGAAATCTAGTAGGTAGACGAGAAACCACTAGGCTACAATACCAGGCAGAAGACGTGCTGAGATCTGGAGCGAGGAAGAGACAAGGTGGTCTTGCCTCACACTGAGAACCATTGCCGAGACGACCTGCGCGGTGTCACTCAGTGCAAACAGCAAACACTGACCGAGGAGGAGATAAGAGAGCTACGCCTGACTGACCAGGGACTGACGTCGGGAATCGCCCGATCTAATTGGGATTGGGTGAATCTGCGCTTGACTGCAGAGGGATAGGTGTAGCGACGCTAGGCAGACCTGTCAATCATCTATCTGCTTGACCACCCCTACTCACCTCAGGGAAGTTGGGGCATAAGAAATCCATAACTGTTTTGTTTAGGTACGGATCATTGAGTATCGTATGTTGGCTAAAGTGTAGTACTCTGACCTTGACGTCAAGACGCTACCGGTTGCTGGAAAAGAAAGTTCTATAAATCCTAAAAGGATTATAAAAAATGGAAGGTTTTAGGGTTTGGGTTAGGTATAGCTTTAGAATTTTCGGAAAATTGAAGGTTTTAGGGTTTGGGTTAGGTATAGCTATTGAATTTTAATTTTAAAGCTTTTTAAAGGACGTGCCATAACAACAGAGAAGGCCGCCATGACCGTGACGTCACGGTCGACATACTACACTTTTACCCGTATGTTTATTTCTCTTAATATATTCTTGTATATATATGTATTAAACATTTTCTCTATGTTGTTATACAAAAGCGTTAGTTATTACTTATATGTGTTACCTGTAGACAATTAGTATTTAACATTTGGGGGCTCAGCATTTTGTGTGAGCACCCACATATTTAGCACCGTGCTTTGCTACGGGCAGCGCCGCCCCTAGAAATGTTGGGGCCCCTGAATAGTGGGTTCGTGTAGGCCTCTTTGGTTAAAAATCCCGCAAAGCACGGACTGGTTTGGTGCACATTGGGACGAGACGAAACTTGTCACTGAAGCCAAAAGAAAAAATCTTATGGTCTACAAGGAAAAACTTACACCCGAAAAGCTGCATGCCTTAAAAGCAGCCAAGTCACATGCCAATAAAGTCGCACGACAATGCGCCAATACCTACTGGCTGAATCCCTGCTCCAGCAAACAGTCAGCTGCAAACATGGGGAATGCTAAATCCATGTACAAAAATATAAAAATAGCAACTGGCCCATTATAGTCCATAGCTGCCCCACCCCCTGAAAGACCAAGGGTAAAGAAATTATCCAAGATAAGGCAGCGCAGCTAAAATGGTGGGTTGAGCATTATCTGGAACAGTTAGCAACAGTTACCACAGTCTCCAGCACCGCTCTAGATCATATCTTCGCAATTCCGCCAATGGAAGGACTTGATGTCATGCCAAACAGGAAAGCTTAGCCAAGTAATTGACTGCTTGTGGAAAAACCCCTGGGAATGATGGCATACCACCATACTCTGTTGGGAACAGGGCTGTGTCCCCCACGTCCTAAATGATGCATATATAGTGACAATATATATATGAATAAGTGCGATTGAAGTAACTCCAATAAATCTAATCTAATGACTAGGAAGGCATACCAGTATGTAAAAGGAAGGATCAATAACCTTAAAGGACATCATCTTGGTGAAAATGTTCATTGGTCTGCAGAGGTTGCTAAAATTAATTCAGGCTGAAAGAATGAAAACACGAATACAGTCCTAAATTTTTTTGAATGTCTCAGTTGGCACGTGGACTCTCGATTTCTTGAAAGCGAATTGATATTTTATTAAATATTTGATTTGTAAGCGTTAGTCCACATGTCAAAATTTAATTTTGAACAAACAAAACTGTGTGCCCTAGTTTATAAATACTAAGTATTCTTAAAGATATGAAGACTTTGTGGAGAAATTTATGGATCACAATCGTAATTTAAGATTAGTGCTCGAATAAAAAAAATGTGGGTTGATTCAGACTTTCAACGAGGCGATTCAGTTTTTAATGACTGAAGAATAATTCAGCAACATTGCAAACCTGTTGGATATTTGTGCTGCATTTCTAGGATCGAACGTGGATTTAGCCTAATGAATTCTAGAAAAGTATAATCTAGAAATGTGTTGTAAGAATTACATTTAGAGTTGCTTATGAGGATTAAATCTTGTAAAATGATGGATATGAGATCAACCTTTACAAAGTCTATAAAATAATGATCTTGTTGACAGACACCAGTGTGCTCCAGAATAGATTAGCGGCATATGGGTATGTTGGCATTTGGTTACTTGATGAACATATAAATGTATATTTCCGTTCTGCGGAATAGAAGTATACATTTATAATTCTTTTTTATTAAATTATAATCGACTATATTATTTTGATTAAAACAATTTCTTTTTCATTTAAAGTATATCGATCAAATTGATGCAAGTATTTTTGTTAGATGCCACAAATTGTGAAAACTAAAAATGGTAAACTGTTAATCTTTGCACACGATTTTTTTCATTATTTAGAACAACCGGCAAACCTTAGAGATAACATTGATCCCCACTTAGCTGTTTTGTCCTTACGAACGCGGGTCCATAAAGAATAATAGTACGCGTTTTTTTTAAAAATTGTTTTTCAAGGGGTAAGGAATTGTTTTCTATATTTGAAATACTTTGTATGTCATTAACTGCTTTTACGTTTTAGGTGCGTGGTGGAAAGAATACACTTTGTTGTGTTGTAGGGCGAGGAAGATGTTTAGGAGTTAGTCTGGATATTTACGCTATTTTGGTTCTTTACACATCTCTCTCTCTCTCTCTCTCAATCTCTCTCTCTTTCACCCTCTCTCTCTTTTTCTCTATCTCTCTCTACTGTTTTATCTTTTTTTTTAAAACTTTTTTTCATAAGATAATGAATTGTTTTCTCTTTTAAAAATAATTCACTAGAGGGGAGCGAGAGGTGCTGATCTCACCGGGTGAAAAAAAGTAAAATTATTTATTTTCCCTTTATTTGGCACTGGAAGACTGGGAGGAGTTCTATGGATTAGGAGCCGAACATAAATGACGTCACGTGCCTAGGGGGGAGGGTGTCACGCTTCTGAGACGATGTGTGACGAGAGGGAGGGGTGTGGTTAAGAAATTTGCAACCACCTCAAAACGCGCAGCTATAAATAAAAGTTCCATTTAAATATTTGATTATTTACAATTTATTTAATGACGTTTTGTATGAATTCACGCGTGTTACGATATTTTAACCTCTTTTGGGGCTTCACATTCAAGGCGGTTGCGTAATATTTAATGTACAAAACAATTTAAAACACTATTTGGGGGGCCTCCTCAAGTGGGGGCCCTGGGAACATTCGAATTTTGTCCCCCTGCCCCAACCATAGCTACGCCACTGACTTCAAATAGCTCTCAATTTTACCCCTTTTTATAAAAATAACTTTTCCGATTATTAGCCTCACTGATAAGCCAGTGTATAAAACTCCTATACACAATCAATTTTATTATTTAAATCCCTGAGCGTTTACTTTGAATGCACATTTCTTAAGGGAAGTTAATTAAGCAGTCGATCAAAAAATCTACTTGTAGAATTAAGCATCTAAGATAAATAAATCTTACGCGAACAAACATTTGCCATTGTTTTTGTCCCAAATCCCTTGTTACATATATCGATTGCGGTTCCGTGTTAATTTTTCTAAATATAATTTAATGTTATGCAATTTAATGTTGTTAAACCTGTTTAAAAATTTCTTACATCCGATAATATACGTTGGGGTATAAAAACTTATCTTAAAACGTAGGTTTGATTATTCGTCTGCCCCTAAATATTTAAAAAAAAAATATTTCTATAGTTATTAGCCAAAGATTGAATTTAAAATTAAAATTTAATCTAAAAGTTCACCCCTAGCTATGCTTGAAAGAATGTTAACAGTGGCTAGGATAAAATTATTTCGTCCCAGATTTGGGTGATTGTATAATTACAACATACTAGGGCTGTTATCGATTAATTAAAATTTAATCGTTAACTTTAGACAAACTAACGAATAATTAATCGATAATTTTGATGAAAGCTAAAAATAAGAATGATGACGTCTTTAAAATCTAGGCACTTGGGTGGAAATTTCAAATTAATTTCAAAAATATAAAAAAATAATACAGCTGTAATGAACTTGTTTTATGATTAACAAATTGTTTGCTAGAATTTTTTTCCACGGAAGACACACTCTTGCGATGATATTTCAACAGATGTTTAAATAATTTTGCATATATTTCTTAAGCTATATCGCAAAGATGGGTAGAAGAGGATAGAAGAACCAAGAGTAAATTAGTAATTCTACATAAGACTATTAATTCTAATTTAGAAATACAACACAAAGATAACTTAATACAACCCTCAGATAGACATAAAGATAAAAACACCTTTCTTATTCCATATGCAAGAACAAACACATACAAGTTTTCTTTCTTTCCGTCCGGTATTCGGGCATGGGTGGAATCGGTTGCCTGAAGAAACCGGGAAAGCCAACACTTTATCATCATTTAAAACTCTAGTAAGAATACAGGACTAAACACAAACCATAGAAATACGTAGACGCAATAATCTTCTGTAAAGAAGGAGCGTCTGTAACATATAAGATAAGATAGGGTCTTAATTTTTTTTTTAAATCTCAGTCTAAGTTATACTGCTAACAGTTGTTGATATTTCGTTAATTCAATCTATGTTTAGATGATAGCAATCTTTGGATGAAAACGTCGTAAAATAATCTCATTTATTATTGAAGAACTAATCGAGGATCGTGTGCTAGAGGACTGACAAAGCAAACATAAAAATATCCCGTTTCATAATATTTAGTTTACAACTAATGAATAGCCTACGGCGCCAAACACCAAAAGAAACGGATAATTTTATATTGTTCTCATTTTCCAAATTAATATAAACTCAAAAAATGATGTCAGGTCATAAAATATGTTACGATGCAAAACACCACACGCTCTTTTAATCACGAAACCAAAATTAGTATGATTTCGTGTCCATATTTTCAAAAAAAGTTTATTAAAAAATTGGGATTTACCTCGCATAGCGAGCACACACTGACTGACAGACGCGTTTAGCCCACTATAGAAAACATTGAAAATTGTGTTCGTATTATTTATTTTATTACATAACGCACATATGGTTAAAAATTAATGAATTATTATATTTAAAGTTACTGCGCACAAGCTTTCTACACCAAATGGAAACCAAAACCTGACCAAAAAGAAAATAAATATTTCTGTATAGAAAAAGTAATCCTTTGTGCATCATTTGCCCAATACCACTAGCTATTGGAAGCGATGTTTTAAGAAATGTAAGGAAGATATTGCATCGCATTATTCCCTGCACACAAAATTAAGATAAAGCAAGCTGAGTAAAGTCTGGCATGTGTCAGATGCAGATACGAGTTTCTGCGTTCAGCAAATATGTTGTCATTTCAACCGTGGCAAGTTAAGGCATAACTAGAAATATTGTTCGTGCTAAACTACATTATTCTGATGGAGACTTAATAAAACAAAATACCACTGAAGTCAATTCAATATTAGTTCCAAATAATTCCAGAGTTCGAGGCCTGATAACAAAATATTCCAATGTCACGCCACAACACTAACAGACGACATTCAGACATTAACGCCGACATTGCAGGAACTTTTACAAACGATTTAAAGAGCTGCGTAGCATTCAGTTTAGCTCTTGTAAATAAAAATTGAAATTCAAGATTAACCACAATGGGCGGTGTAAGTTCCTTGTGTCTTAGTAAACTTTGTTGTTAAATAAAAGCTATTAAACTTATTGGTATTAAAATTTTAACCCTTGCATGCAAAAATGAAATATTCTGATTTAAAAAAAAAAAAAAAAAAAACCTATTTGACGACTTACGTTGTATATCGATTTTTGGGAGATCTTGTGAAATTTCTAGTCCAGATTCAATAACATACAAAATAGGCCTAGAGTGGTAAGTAGCCATCAGCGTCTGTCAGGACTTATTTGCCAAAAAGTAGCTATCAGCCATACGTAAGGAAATTTGCTGTTTCAAAGTCTTCTCAGCAGAATTTTAACAATTCATCTTTAATATAACTATATGACTATGGTGAAATAGTTGCTTGTTAAAAAAATTGTGTAAATGTAGCACACATACTTCTTCAACATACGAATAGGGTTAAACAAATAAAATGCTTTAATCATTACATTCGGACAAAAGTTTCTAAACAAAATTAACATTTTTTTTTACTTTAAAGATAGTGCATCAGATGCTTGAAACTTTTTTTAAAAATATCAATGTCTAATGAATAATCATATTTGATAAAAATATAAAATATATTTTTAAAAAACTATTTAATTGGTGTATTATGTACTTGGTCTTTATCATCGACATTGTATCTAAGTTCTTTGCCTAAGATCAGTACAGCGACTGTAATCATATGTGACTGTTACCTAACACCTAACATACCGAACTTCGGCATTGTCTGCCAGGAGTTATTGGTTTTGGGTGGCGGTCAACTTCACGACTCCACTCGTATGTCGAGCCACGTAGAGGCCATCCCTTCACGACTCCACTCGTATGTCGAGCCACGTAGAGGCCATCCCTTCACGACAGGAAAGAAATAATCAAATATTCGATTAATTTCGTTTAATTATATTTTGTATAACTCATTATTCCACCAAATCTGTTAAGCTGCAGCAATTCCATGGCTCCCACATTTGTTGACTTAACAGAGGAAATTCGTCCCGCTATGCAAGAAATAAAGAAGAAAAACCCTTTTTTTAATAAAAAAAAATTGCCCTTTTGAATAAATAATAATAATATGAGGGACAAGTATGTAAGTAAGAAAAAAAATCAATCACCAAAAGATTTTCTTAAATTTTAAACGAAATTTAAAGCATCAAATTAAATGTAATCAATTTAAACTTTAACAAAAAATAGATTAAATAATTGGTAATTTCCGCAGCCCTACTTAAAAAATATATTATTCTATAGTTTAAATTTATTACATCTTTAAATCGAAACTTTTAACCCGTTTATTTATTTCTTCCTTGTATCTATTTTAAAGCGGAAATTTAGGACAGAGAGTAACGTATGAGCTAAATGGAATCTTGGACGAGGTCCAATCTTTGAACTGAAGTCACACCCACGTAAATTGAAAATTAAAGACACCGTGGTATATACGATTAAAATTTAGAATTAAATTCTCAAAGAAGATAAGGGTGTTTCATGACAGCTTGCCTCTGTGCTCTAAACCTTGCTATAGGTAAGATAAATACTTTGCCATATATTTTCTACTTACTCGTATGTCGTTCATTAAACGATATTAGTGTGTCGTATAATAGGTAACTGTCAAATTTTACTCCCGTTTTAAACTATTTCATTTTATTTACACATAATATTATCTTCAAAATCGTTTTAAAACACGTATCTAATTGAAATCTATCTATTTCAGGATAGAATTAACTTTTGCTAAAGAAAAGGAATTAAGGCGTCAACACATGGTAAATATGTAATAATAACTTGAAAATACACTCATAAAAAATGTCACTAAAAGAAATAGTCTATACTTAAGTGAAACAAACTTTAAGCACATCGATTTTTATTCATGCACAATTACTTTAATATATAAATTCACAATGTTATTTCTTAAATTAATTTTGCAAGTACTCTTTGTGTGTAGTTTAACATTTTACTATGCTAATGGATTTATTTTGTTATATTTTGACATTCGATAAGTATATGCATATGTATATATATATATATATATATATATATACACACACACACACACACACACACACACACACACACACACACACACACACAGAGAGAGAGAGAGAGAGAGGAAGATCGAGAGAGAGTGAGAGAGAAAGAAAGAGAAAGAAAGATAGTGGTCGGAAAGAGAGAGGAGGCAAAGGGAGAGTGTAAAAGAGGAAGTATTATTTTACATATTAGTACATAAAATACCCGTATCATTTTATTTAAAGGATGCCAAAGAATATGACCTCCTTCTTGTTGGAAAAACTGGCAATGGAAAAAGTACAACAGGGAATTCAATACTAAGATTTAATGCTTTTCAGTCATCTTCTAACGCATTTTCTACAACAAGTAAAGTTCAAACCGAGTATAGTAAATATAATGATCACGTTATCAAAGTAGTCGATACACCTGGAATCGCAGATACACGATTTAAAGACGATCAAGAAGTCATAGACAAGCTGTCAGAAGCTGTCTTCATCCACCCAAGGGGATACCATGCATTCCTTATCGTTTTTAAGTATGGTAACAGATATACAGAGGAAGAGGTCAGAGCATTGGCACTGCTTAAAATCTATTTGTACCAGATTTTGTAAAGAAATTTTGTGTATTGATAATTACAGGAGGTGATCTGTTTAAACAAGAGCAAACAAATACACAATTCAAATTTAAAAAGTGGTGTAGACTACAAACAGGAGCATTTGGGGAACTTTTGGCTGAATGTAACAACCGAGTTGTTTTGTTTGATAACAATTCTAGTAGTGAAAGAATTAAAACAAAGCAATTAGACAAACTGTTTCATTTGATTACCAGCCTTGAGGTTTCAGGCCGTCGTTATACAGATAGGCATTTTAAGAAAGCGAAAGATTCTAGAATAAAGGCTGAAGTAGAAGCAAGTATGCCAGTAATACAAGAAAGTGTATTAATTAGGCTGCGGATGATTGTACAAGAAATGAGAGAGATTCATGAAATGGATGTGGAAGATTCACCTGAGATATTGAACAGTCTTTTGAATGACGTAAACGAATTAATCCTTAAAATTAATCATGAAGATAGAGGGACTAAAGCTCTTGCCAAGTTACTTGCCTACGCAGATTCAATAAAACTTTCATTAAAAACGGAGATTAAAATCTGCAAGAGGCTCCATAGAGAAAGAGAAAGAATAGATAATCTTTTAAAAGAAAAATGTGGAGACCAACTACAAATTGAAGAACTAACTAAGACTTTATTAAATGAAAGATTAAAAACTAAAGAGATACATTTGGAGAGGGATAAAATAAACGAAAGAGAATTAAAACCGATTAAGGATGAAATTATCGAAAGCCATGTAAAGAATTCTAGAACGAACGACTGTATCATATTTTAAATGCTGTATGGCAAGTGTGTTTACTTAGGCTAAGCCGAAGAAGCTTATATACTTTAAAATGTCAAACATTTTAATTTGAGTGTAACCAATTTGCTACATTTGAATTGAAGAAAATCTGACTAGACTTTTCAAACCTGTTGATTTCCGATTTTGTTCGCTTCAAACGAATGAATACCTCTGTATTGCTGTACTGCCAAATGATAAAATTTAGAATTTTTATTATCTTTTAAAGAAATTGTTGGTTTTTATTGATTTGAAAATATATTAAAATCTTAAAATTTATTTCTAGATTCTGTTTTGATGTGATAATTTTCATCAACCTTTTATAAAAGTTCATGTTAATTTCCAAAGAAAATTATTTAAAATAAATATTTCAGGCATTATTTATTTAGTTTATGTGACATACACTTTTAGGAAGTAAGTAACTAAAAATGATATAAATAGACATTTTTCAAAGTTTCATAGCAAAATTAATGTCCCTAAATATTTTGGCATTAGAAATATAAATGCGAACTTAACTTTCAGAAAGAGCGTTGCGACACAAGTTATAAATATATGATGGAGCTTGAAAAAATCAAACTTAATTGATAAATGTAACCGCAAGAAGTTTTTAAAAAATAAATACTATTGAAAATTGATAAAATTCCGGATTGATCGACTCTTATATATAACCGACACATTTATAATGCAATACATTATTTCGTGCAACATTTTTGAAAGGTCAGTGTCAGCTCTTGTAAATTTATTACTTTCATATTATGTATAAATAATAATAAAAAAACATTTTGTCAGGTTTTAAATGCATTTTAATTAGCTTTTTAATTTTTAAGCTATTGACTATGTGTCTTCATATGCATTAACATATTTGTAAAGATAGTTTTTTAAATGCATATTGTAAAAATAAACTTTCCTGGTTAAGATATATGTCTTTGCTTTTTCCAATTTCAGATTTCGCCAACGTAAATTATAAACTAAAGTAATTAAAATGAATTTGATTTTTCTCTCTGTTAAATTTATCTTTTGACAGATGTGCATGCTTAAACGGCAAAAAAATATTTTAAAAATTTTAAAAAAATTAAAAAAAACATTGATAAACTAGGAAAAATTTAAAAAGAGATGCCAGATTCAATAATGGAGAATATTGAAAACTATCACTAATAACATTATTTGTTAAATCATTAAACCTTGCAACACTAGAGGATAGAAGAACCAACAGTAAAGTATTAATTATACATACAGCAATTATTTATAATTTAGAAATACAACACAAGGATACAACCCTCAGATAGACATAATTATAAAATCAACTTTCTTATTCTATATGCCAGAAAAAAAACGCATAGAAATTTTGTTTTTCCCGTCCAGAATTGGGGCGTATTTTGGGTTGCCTGAAGAAACCAGGAAAACCAACACCTTATCAATATTTAAAACTCTACTAAGAAAGCGGGCTAGTCACAAACCATAGATAAGCGTGGGACACATAAATATTCTGTATAGAAGGAACGTCCGTAACAGATAAGATAAGATAAAACTTCGATTTCTTTAGTTTATGCGTTACTTAAATGTTATAAATGTAATTTCCTAATGACAAACCTACTTAAGTATGGTAAACATTGTTTTGTATAATATAATTTATGGTTTTCAAAGTGTGTTAACGAACAAAGACAGGCTGCTTTTCTTTATACTGGTAAAGCGATCAAACACATATATATTTTCGACATATAGTCATTTGTTATGCCCATTACAAATTGACTTTTTAAACAACCAACAATTTGGAAAAAAACGAATGGACCCCACAAATTATTTTATAATAGTTAAAATCAACTATCGAGTTTGCTTATTGTTACTGAAAATTCTACATGTGAAAGAAAATCAGAAGTCCTGAGTCTGCGCTCTTCATGGGGCTTCCCGGAAAACCCCCTCAGCTCTCTGGCCCCCTAAGTGACGTAAAAGCTGAGAAGCCCCCCCCCCCCCCGGAGCGGTCGCTTCTAGAAGCGGCCGCCTGGGCGTCCAGGACACTAGATCGAAAATCCCTCCCACTAAGTTGACCTCCCGAGGAAGGGGTGGAATTTTCCCTACTTCGACTAGCTATCACTTCGGTGCCACCCTGGCAAAACTTACGAGCCTTTATAGTTAGAACCGCTTGAAAGCGGGGGATTATCATTGCCGTACCTCGGGTTTAACACCGGAATGTTTCTTCAGATCTGGCGTCCATTACGTCCTAGCGGTACCTTCTGCTTATCCGTGCTGGCGCATCTGGCCCTATACCGCCACCACTCAGTGGCTTTGCTAGTAAATTAGGGGGGACGAAACGGTTGCTTCGGAGTAACCCGACCCTCAACGGGTACTTTGGTTTTCATCATCGGCATTGCACCTAAATGCTTTGCCTAAGATCCGTACAGCGACTGTAATCATATGTGACTAGCACCTAACAACTAACATCGGACTTCGGCATTCCATGCCAGGAGTTGTCAGTTTCAGGTCGTGGTCTGCTCCACGACCTTACTCTTCTGTCGAACCGTGTAGAGGTTTTATCAATATAAAAATAATAATTGTATCAACTGAAGTACCCCGGCAAGCAATTGGTTTCACAGCACTTCAAATAAAATTAGTAACACACATACAATAATAAATGCATTCGATGTAAAACATTCTTATTAGGATTACCATTTATGTATAATGACATGATGATGCATATATACATGAAATCCTTGGATTACGCCTTCACAGCATGAAAACGGGTCTTCACTAAGAATGTTTATTTTAATCAAATGTTATCAGCATATAAACCTTAGGGGGTTAAACAACTATTTGAAATAAAGCTTTGATTAAGCCAGGATCTATTTTAAAATATGTTTAATTTTTAACGAGGAAGTAGTGTTATACATACTTTATAATTCAATGTCTGAAGTTACATTCTAATCACGTATTATTAACGTCATTTTAAATCCGCACTTAAGCCAACGGTTAATTAAACTGTCTTACAAAACTTTGACACACAATAATGAAAGCTGCACGGGGTAACTGAGAAAATACTCACAGCAAACAAATAGGTGAGGTACTGGCAATGCGTGACATACGTAGTTCACTATCAGTAAAACAAGGAAGTCTTACACTATCAATCTAGTTTAAATTGCAAACATTAAAAATCGCCATATAGATCTACCTGAAATTAACAATAATCATCTAAATGTATTTCCTTGTTATTAAGCTTTTGGTATTGAGGATTTGTGTTTGAAATTGTGGCATTTTATATTTAACTAACGTTAACTCTTAAGTTGAACGCTAGAGGCCTTGTGGTCATCCATAAAAACGTCACTGGCATTGGGGGAGGGGGTCAAGCATTTGTGACGTTAAAGAAATGTGATATCACATCAATAACAACAAAAGAGCGCATCTTTAATTTAAATTTCCTGTTACCAACAGCAATTCCTTGCTTGCAATTTATTAAGGGAGGTTTTCAATGGTTTCACGCGTGTTATCTATCCATGTTCTGACGAACTACTAGGTATTTTGTTACAACTTTTGGCTAAAACGTATAAGTCCGACCGCAGCGTCGCGTCTCTTCCGGT
The DNA here is from genome assembly GCA_002072015.1 of Radix auricularia. NCBI lineage: Eukaryota > Metazoa > Mollusca > Gastropoda > Lymnaeidae > Radix > Radix auricularia. Next base: position 196,369 of record MUZC01000758.1, on the reverse strand, counting down.
TGCTATGAAAGATAGTTGCTTCCCTTGAATTTTGTTGGTTTCTTATTTATTTATTACCTCCCCTTGCTGTAAAATGTAAATAATTTTTTAGTATCATTATTGGATTTGTATTCATGCGCCGCGAGAAAGGGGGGGGGGGCTCTCTTTTCCCAAGTATAAATGAGTATATTCTAAGAACTATTTGCTGTGCTCATTTAGAAAAGGAGTGCTGCTAATTACTTGGCGGGCTTTTTTTGACCATGTCGTTTCCATTAGTAAGTAGCCATTTTTTGTTAGAATTTTCGGAAAATTGAAGATTTTAGGGTTTGGGTTAGGTATAGCTTTAGAATTTTAATAGTGGCAGCAGTGATCTAATGCGTGAATTTCTAAAAGGATTTAAAAAATGTATCCCCCTTTGTTGTGATTCCGATGCCTGATCGGTGAGTACCCATTGTTTTCTTCATTTTTACAACTATTTTGCTTTTATGTAAAACGCTAAAAAATACTCCTTAAAATATTAGAATGTCCCCCAATCCTTCGGCCATCTTGTTGCTATGGCACGTCACCGCCGGAAAAGTAATGCGAGCCCCGTGATTTTTTTTTTTTTAATTTGCCGGTAGTTAAAAAAACTGGGCAATTTTAGAATCCCTGATTCCCCTACCCCTCTGATTTCACGGGGCTCGCACTACTTTTCCGAAAGTCACGGCGGTCACGTGCCTTAGCAACAAGATGGCCGCCGATAATGGCGGTGCGGACTGAGTAATCCTTGTTTACACAACTTTTCACTCTAAACATGAACAAAAAAATTTTGAAAACCAAAAAAAGTTCTTTGTTCCTTTAATGAATCAGAGACAGGAAGCTAACGAGTCTTTAAAATACGCCGACATGATTTACTGTATAAACTAATTCAAAAGCAAAATTTTTTTTGACAAAATCTATGGAGAAAGTTAGGGTGGTCGGCTCACAAGAGGGTCATAGGTGATTTCTGCATGCACATTGAATATCAGTGTTATTATTGTAGATCTGCAAGGTCATTTTCTACATTCTACAAGATTTGAGTGCTGTGCCAGAAGTTATAAAATAATATTAAACATCTGCACTTAACTTATTTAATCATTACATTTCATTTTTTAATGTTTTATGAATAAATTGTTTGACAATTTAAAAAAAAATATTTTTTTTGTCAACAATGAATTTTAAATAACTCAGTTTCGCCGGTTTTTACACACACCCAAATATTAAAAATAAAACGATTACTCGGTAACTCTTGCATAACGAAGAGCCCAAAAGCAAATATGGCTAGTGCAAAGTGAACAATACTTATGACTGAATTGATTGTAGCTGTTAATTTTTAGGGGTTTGGTGGCTCGGGGGAGGCTTAACCCAACAAACATAGTGGTAGCGTAAAATTTAATGTCAAAAAAGAATTTAGGACACTAATTTTGGGAACTCTCTTAAGTGCGGCCAAGGGAAATTTTGATTTTTGTCCCTCCCCCCTCCAATAACTATGGCAATGCTACCTCCGCGAATGTTACCTTTAATCTGCGTGGTTGCGTGGCCACACATTTTTCTGGCCGACGCTGCACATAGGTTTGGAATAACCGTGCACCAAATTGTGTAGTATTGCAGTAAAAATGGATGCTGTGCAAAGAGAGAACATTGAATGCCTACTAGCGGACATTCAACCTGCTGGGCCCTATGACTTGATTGAACGATAAGGCATAGTTGTTGACATTTTGTTTGAATGATCAGTTTACTGTTAATTTAGTTCATGTGTATGGCGAATTCATTTACAGCAGGAATAAAAGTTTGTAGAGAACAATAGTATGTTGCCGAGATATACTTGGCACTACAAAAAACAATTGGCAAATGATTACCAAGAACTTCATCTCCAGATGGCACGAAATTCTAACAGGTCATAAAAAATTGCGAGAATTAGAATCTAATTCTTTTCCACAAAATACTAAATCATGCATGCCGCAAAATAGGATTGTAGAAATGATCGGTACCAGTTTGTTTCGATTTTCTTTAATTTGTCTTCTAAATTATGAGTCCAACTGCCAATCTATAGAAACTGCTTTGGCTTTCAATAATGTAACAAAATTGATTGCTGTTGCATCTTTATGATAGCCTTAGTGTCATGTGCTTTGCGTGTGGCTATGTGGATCTACGTTAAAATCTTTATATTTTTTGCATGGGTTTATGACAAATGCCAAATGAACTCCTCGAAACACTTTTTGCGGAAACAACACACAACATTTACAAAAGACACCATCTAACATTTACGAGTATAAAAGCCCCGATGAATAGTTTGATAACCATACACATCTAAAAACTAAAATTTCTGTTTCACTCACTGTCAGCTCTTAACTCGTACATTTTATCAGGGGTCCAACAATCACAAATCAGCTGCAATTTCAACTAATTTGTAAATGTGTCCAGACATACTTTCCAATAACCAATTTTTAAAAAATTAATAAGTCAGCGACCATCAAATTACAAACAGAAGCCTCAGCTGTGTCTGGCTGTTGACTTGTACGGATGTCCTCAATGCCAACGATAAGTCAGATGCTGTAGACGCTCAAAAATCTTCTAATAACGGTATTTTGAAATCCCGCACTACTTTTCGTTTTTTTCAAGCGTGTAAATAATTTTCTATTAATCTTTGTCAATCCTGCAGTTTCTCTACGTATATTTTTATTTTAGTATGTATTTAGTGTAAGTGGAACTTTAGCTTAGAATAGCGTGTGTTGAAGTTTCGTCACAATTTTAAACTCCCCCCTCGTCACACAAAGTTGGGGACCCCCTTCCCATTGACGCATAACGTCATTTTTGGACTGTCCCTAAATTAAAAAAACGTGATTGTTTGCCCAACCCGTGGAAAAATTCCTCGCGACGCCCATGACCACATTCACAGGGATCCAAGCACGACTATACACTGATAGACTAGCTCACTGATATATTTCAGTTAAATGTTGTCGAGGATAGTAAGTAGTTGACTGATTTCAAAAAATGATTACAGGCGCATAATTTTTTCAATGAAAATATTGAACAAGACAAGTGAGATAATGCAGCCTTGGCCGAATCCAATCGTCGTTTTGAAGAAGTCCCCTATGCAGCCTTTAAATAGAACTGCACTGCTTACCTATTTGTAGAGTTCTTCGATCAGCCTTATGAGTACTTCTTCAATGTTAAAAGTTATTAAAACTTGCCATAGTCCCTCGTGTCATATTCGAAAAAAGCTTTTTTGAATTCTATAAAGTTGTGATGGAGTTAGCGTTTGTACTGTAGATGTTTTTCTATGAGTAGGTGACAATTGAAGATCTGCTTACTTGTGCTTCTGACTGGTCTGAAATCTGCCTCTTCTTCTGCCAGTAGTAACTCGGATATTGACTTTAGCCTGCTCATGATAATTTTTAGCATTACTTTGCTAGGGTGACTAATGAGGCTGATTGTTCTATAATTCTGGCATTGTTTCGTATTGCCTTTCTTAGGTAATGGTATGATTAGTGACTGCGTCCAATCCTTGGGCCATACCTTATTTTCAAGTATTTTCTGGCAGATTTTTGTTAGGGCTTTTGTTACTTCTGCTCTTCCATGTTTTAGCAATTCAGGAAGATAAAGATAAAAAATAATAATTTAATATTGAAGTAAATTTATAATAGTCTATATATATATAATTAACCAGAGCAAGTGTGTGCAAACATGATGAATGACCCTCGTTGAGGTCGTCCATTATCTGGAAACAAAAAATTATTGCGTTTACTTGCGTTGTTGCTTTAGAGAAGAACCTGAGATTCGTAGTGTAGTGATTATTACGCCCCCCTTACACGGAGAAGGTCATGATTTCAACCCGGAGCGAAAGCATTGGAGTTTTACAAATTAAAAAAAAAATATGAGTTTCAGCCCGTTTCACCCATTATTGCGAACATGGCTGACCGTCGCTAGGCTCTATCAATCAAAGTTAATCGAACATGGCTGACCACTGATCGTCGCTAGGCTCTACCAATTTAAGTTAATCGAATATGGCTGACCCTCGCTAGGCTCTATCAATCAAAGTTAATGGTTGGCAAGGTAGGATGGTAGCCAGGTAAATAACTGCTGTGCAAATTTCTCTAGACCAACAATGCAGCGGTGATTCCCCAGCCCCCCCCCNCCCCCCCCCCCCCCCCGAAACTAACGCTGACTCCAGTTGTTTAGATTTCTTTGTGTTGTAGTTGTGTCCTTTTTGTCCAGACATTCTTTGCACTATCCATGAGCAAGTCGGCGGCATATGTTACCCCACGGGGCTTAATTAATCGTATTTGTATTTTTTAATTACATGTACAATAAAAGAGATTAATGCATAAAATGAATGATAACTTTTAAAGATATTAGTCCTCAATACCTTTATTTTCCGTTCTCCACAAAAGATAGTCATCTGTCTAATAAGGAGTGGAAAGTGCTTTATTAAAAACGAATACAATGCCTAATAGCAAAATCTCATGGCTGTCATTAGCTTATTTTAAGGAAATTATGAATATTGCAATAATTTTAATAGTTTTTTTTTATTATTATTATTTTTTTTGGTTTATTTTGAGACAACCCAAAGGAGTGTGCCATAAGAAGATTGAGTTTAACCTTCATTATTTGAATAATTTAAAATGTAACAGAATTTGAACACTTTTTGTTCTGTACAAAATACTTTGAGATACATACACTAACAATTTTAATTCCAGCAAAAAATATGAAAGGAATTATCCTAATTCTAAGGATACTTATTGCTAGGTAATAAATGATATTTTTATATCAATGATAACCATGAACGTTTAAATGTTTAAATGATTAAAAAATAAAATGTATGGAAATTTATCAAAATATCAGATTCTATTTATATTATTCTTAATCATAATAACTTTAAACTTAATTTAATTTTGAAATATAAGTTGTTTTTTTTTAAAAATAATAACACTTTACACAAAAAGGGATAACTTTTGTTTTACAATCCAATATTATTTTTATAATAACATCATAAATATTACACATGTACACAGTGTTCCCACTAAGTTTGGAAAACAGGATAGAGCCAGAAATTCATACAACAATTTTCCCGGTCTGGAAAGCGAGGAAAACCTCTGGAAATGTTCGGACTTGTCAGGACAAAACAAATGTTATCATGTGAAACATAATTAATTGGTTTAATATTACAGTAAACATGTTTGGACAATAGTAATCGAATCGATACAATATTACTTATTTTCTCAAAAGCATTCGACAAAATGTACAACTTTTGTTGATACCAGAAAAAACAACAAACCTAAACTACTTTGGAATCTCTGTACATCGTTGGACCCAAGACTTCGTTTTGAGTAGAGAGCAAATTGTAATAATAAATGGTTGTATATCAGCACTAATAGAGGTAAACTCAGGAGTTCCACACCAAAAAAATGTGTTAGGTCCCTATAAATGATTTAACGAACTTGTCAACGGGAAAAAGGTTGATTATTTGCTGATGCTTTTATAATCTATAGAAAAATTAAATCAGAAAAGATAGCAAAATATCACCAAAAATTAGATGAAGTGATAAAATGGGAAACTAATTGGGGGTATGTCTGTCCACTGAGAAAAAGGTCAAATATAAAATAAGAGAAAAGAAGAAAGAAGAAACAAATATAATAAAAATACTTTATTTATGGAAGAGAAGTGACTCAAACTAAAAGTTTCAAATACGATTGGAGCAATAATAAATGAGAAATTGTCATGACATTGATTGTCAAATAAGTTATTAAGAAAATCATACAAAACCTTAGGCTTTATATAAATAAAAACTTTAAATCATACCAATGTAATAGAGATATAAGACTAAAATGCAACCTCACGTTGGTGAGACCTGTACTGGAAATCCTACACGTGGAAGAAAATCAGCAGTTCCGACCCTGCACTCTTCATGGGGCTTCCCGGAAATCCCTCAGCTCTCTGGCCCCGTAAGGGACGTAACAGCTGAGAAGCTCCCCCATCCTCAGAGCGGTCGCTTCTAGAAGCAGCCGCATGGGAGTCCAGGACACTAGGTCGATAACGCCACCCACTAAGTTGACCTCCCGAGGGAGGAGTGGAATTTTCCCTACTTCGACTCGCTATCACTTCGGCGCCACCCCGGCAAAACTTACGAGTCTCAATGGTTTGGACCGCCGCAAAGCGGGGGGGGGGGGGTCATCACTGCCCTACATAGAGTTAAACTCCCACCGGAATGTTTCCTCAGAGCTGGCGTCCAATGCGTTCCTAACGGTACATTTTGCTAATCCGTGCTGGCGTTCCTGGCCCTAAACCGGCACCACTCAGTGGCGTTGCTAGTTAATTGAGGGGGACGAAAGGGTCACTTCGGAGTAACCCGACCCTCAACGGGTACTAGAATATGCATCTTCTCTATGGGACCCATCCATCAAAGAAAACATTGATACACTAGAACAAATTAAAAAAACAGCTTTTAGATTCCTCACAGACGATTATTCAAAACTGACAAAAATAACACCATTAGTTAAATCATTAAACCTCTAAACAGTAGAGGATAGAAGAGCTAAGCGTAAAGAATTTATCATACATAAAGCATTTAATTACAATTAAGAAATAAAACACAAAGATAACTTATACAACCAACAGATAGACATAGGGATAAAAACACCTTCATTATTCCATATGCAAGAACAAATACATGCAAATGCCGTTCTTCTCGTCTGGAATTTGGGTTGCCCGAAGAAACCAGGGAAACCAACACTTTATCAATATTTAAATACTTTTTACTCTAATAAAAATAAAGAACCAGACACAAACCATAGATAAGCGTGAGACGCATTAATCTTCTGTATTGAAAGTTACTGATTTGCTAAATCAATTTTCTTTAATTTACAAGCATATTAACAATGAAAATAAACAAGTACACTCTATCTAAACTGTACATTGTTTTTTGTAAAATTACTGATATGCTTACCAATCTTGAACAAATATCATATCCATATCATTCAAACCTTAGCAATTTTTCAATTTTGCAAGAGTTAAAAACAGATATAGCTCATTACCAAAATTTATTTAAATTTGTTTCATTTATGTAAACTTTTCCATTGTTTTTCTTTTTTAATCTACTATATTTAGTTTTGATTTAGCAAATTCAAATTCCTCTCCACACCAACTGTCATATTATGTCGAGTCTCCTCTTGATTCCCTGTTTATCTCCCATGTCTTTGAATACTTCTGTAGTTGTGCTGATCACTTAACTTAAAACTGTAAATAGATCTAATATAGTTTATTTTAAATCATGATGTTATAGTGTCTTTTTTAATGTGTAAAGGTAATTAAGAAAGATTTTTTTTTACAATTATAACATAAGGTCTATTATGTATATCTTTGTCTTACATTTTGCACCTGTAGGTAATTTTATTTCATTAATGAAATAAAAATAAAATGAAAAAATCAGATATCAGTGAGTTTTCATAAAGACCTTTTACAATTATATATTTATAGGGTTCTAATTAACTGAACAATTATTATTGACCATAGAATTAGTCATTATATCACACTCATGATTTGGTATAAGCCACCAGGCCTAAAAAGCTGTTGGGATATGAAATAATGGCATAGATTGTGAGCAATGGAATACTTTCAATTATATATTGAATATCTTTTTAAAAGAAAGAAATAAACTTTTGTTTCACTTTTATTGAATTTAACTGTAGCTTTCCTTAACCCAGGATGGACTCTTTGTAACCACTAGATTGTTGATATTACAGGCTTTTTACTGTTCTCATCATTGATTAATTTTCTTGAGTTGAACAAATATGTACCTCCAGACTGAATGAAAGTAAAATAACATTTAAAATCTAAAAATTAATGTATATGTTTAATACTATAGTATTCATTGAAACCAATCATAGTAATTTAATACTAAAACAATAAATGATGTAAAAAATAATAACTTTTTGCAGTTTTCTCTTAAATAAAATAGTGAATTATCCCTTAAACTATAAGATTATAAATAAATTGGCTTAAATATTTCATTTCTTCCTATTTTATTTATTATTATTACATTAAATATATAATCATTTTAAGTTACATAACCTGTGTTTGATTAATCATTAAAAATTATCTTTTCCAACAGATACATAAATTATTTTAGATAGACTCTAGACAGCAAAACATATTTTGTTTCAGATGTTGTTATTCCTTACACTTATTCATTTATCTTAGATGGATATGTATATAACGAACACTTACACAACAGTCTGCAACTATATTAGTGGAAGATCCTTGTAGAATCATTATTATGATCATCTGAAGTAATCATTAAATGATTCTTTCCAAGCAATAAATTAGCAATTCACAAAATGTTTATCTTTAAAAATAGCAGTTGTAAAATATGGCGAAAAGTATGTTTAAATAAATAAAAATTAATTCAAGAAAGGCCAGGTCCTCTTTTCTGAATACCAGTGTTTCTGTAAATATATTTCTAAAATAAATAAGAAAGTCTTTAGTGGCACATCATGGGCTACAATAGAGATGATTGGTGGAATTTATCTTGTTTGTTTATCTTTCCTGGTCAATTAGTTGAACACTTTACTATTGCTGCTTGAGGTCTGATCCTAGTTTCAAGCGAAATGCTTTAAAATGAATAATCTCTCATAAATTCATTTAATCTCTCCTTAATTTATCTCTCAAAAATTCATTTAATCTCTTCCTGACCAAAGAGTTCAAAAATCCCACCCCACGCTGCAGTAATTCCCCTTTTTTTTATCATAACCACTATGAACATGATAGGACAACCCACAGGAGGCAGCCCTGCCAATGAGGTAGACACATGCACCACTACTTCCAGGGCATGTGGTTGTGGTGTACGTGTATTTGGTCTCATCCGGCCACTTTAATTCTTCCCTTGAAATGGACCTACCAACACTGACCATCTTAGGTCCCCCGTGTGGATGTGCTACAATGATTGTCAGTACATCCTTTGTGGATCGCTTGTCTGCTAACTGCTTGCATATCTCCGTACACTGACCTAACAATTCCTGTAACTTATTCGTTAAATCTGAGTCACTGGTCTCACATTTGAAACAACACCAGTCATTTGGAATATCTGCCTCTATAACCTCACGTCCGTGTAAGCGAATTCTTGTTGACTCATCTGAATCATAATTTAAATCACACTGTACACTTTTGGCCTCAAGATCATCAAAGACAACGTGAGTAGCTGTGAAGATCTTAATCTCCCAGATCTTCTGAGGAGGATTGTCAGACGTTGCCTTAGTGACCAGCTTTACGTCTTGTACACGTCCTGTTCCGATTCTTATACACGGACGTCCGTCAGAAAATGGGTAATCATCACTTGTCCCTTCATAAAATTTTGGTCTGTCTTTACTCGTCCTTAAAATTTGAAGCTTAACTGTCAGGCCAGCCATGACTTTGACCAGACGTACAATGCTGTCGTCCTGGTAGTCATCAGGAAGATGTTCCTTGGAGAACTTGAGAGAGGGAATGTAATTAGCGTGCCCTTGTGATTTCTCACATCTATCATAACCCACAGTGTACGCCGCCTCTTCTCCGTATTCATAAACCTCCGTCTCATTTCTTCCTAAAAAAAAATGATGACATATTTCTAAAGACGACATTTATTTGAATAGAATAATTTCCTTACAAAAACATAAAAATCACATTTTTAACAGAATAATATAAAAATAAAAATTATCTTATATAATGTCTACAAATGTTCGCAGGTGATAAAATGAGGCATATTTTAATCTCAAGCAGTGGAGTCGCTAGGGGGTGCGGTGGGGCGGGCCGCCACGGGTGACACCATCGGGGGGGGGGGGGTGACACCAGACAGTACAATTCTATATATTCCCGTTATTTGGCACTGGAAAACTCGGAGGAGTTCTATGGGTTCAATCATGACGGGGTGACACCAGGACCTACCGCCCCGGGTGACACCATGAGCTACCGCCCCGGGTGACACCAACCCTAGTGACACCTCTGATCTCAAGTGACACCTTGTACGGATATTTAGAAACGTCTTGGGCCGTTTTCTATCACCGTTATATTGGGGATAATAGCTCACAGTTATTTCCTTAAGCATTTTGGAGAGTCCTGTATTGTCTAGCATCATCAATACGGTTGTAATGAGGTTTTCTGTAGGCGTTATTTAACTTGACGGAAAGGGTAACGAACATAATAGTTTTCTCCTTTAAAATTCGAATGTTCCTGGACCTTGTGATTGTTCGAGATTTGACACCGCACATTGTGTGTTTGGATAACATCATTTTATGATTGTTATTATTCAAATAGTAATGATTAACCTTGCTTGCACGATTTATTTTGGTACACATGCTAAGTGGCCCATATAGTCACATATGTTTTTTAAAATTTATTTATTTTATTAAATTTTTTGGTGGGGTGAGGGGGGTTAATTTAATATCACCTATAATAAAGTCATTCTAATCACATGTATGAACTTACTTTTTCCTTTTTCTGTTATACCGACTTCCATTTTTTAAACATAAAATAGCACTTTTACTGTTATCAGCAAAGTTTGAGTCACCGAGATTCTGGTGTTAGGATCATCGGGAGTAAGACCCTCTGAGGACAGAAATAAGCTATAATAACATCGGGTAATATATGTGCTGTCATACAGTTAGCATATAAAATATTGATATTTTTCCACATGAATTTTGGTAACGAAACCTCTTATCATTGATAAGTTATTTTCTTCCATTCTCGACGAAACCACGCATGTTAAAGTTGGATATTATTCAACAACACAGCCAGGCTTAGTCTTAATTCTCATCTCATTACCATGGGATTAAATTACAAACGCTTCTTCTATAAAGAAGATTTTTTGTGTCCTACGCTTATCCGTTGTTAATTTATAATATTGCATTTTCTTTAGAGTTTTACATGTTTATAATTTATAGTATAGAGCATTGGTTTTCCTGTTAATTTAAATAATCCAGTCCACGCCCAAAATCCAGACGGTAAGAAGGTGGGCTTTTTGTGCTTTTCTTTCGAATAAGAAAAAAAAAACAATTTAAAATCCTTTATATTAATTAAATCTTTGCGTCTGCTTAATTAATTGCTGTCTCAAAAGTTTGGATCGATTTTTAACACATTTTTCCGTATCAAATCGAGCTGAATTGTTGCAGGTAGACTTGTTGCAACGATAAAAATGACGTATTAAAATTTCACATCGATCGTATGTACTGTAATTTTACAAAATATTTTTTTAGATTATCTCTACAATATAAATGTTTATTTTTTTAGTCCATAGAGCAAAGCTTATTATATTTAGCATATTTTCATAATATTTGACGATCTGACATCGTTTTTGCTAGTCTGTCGCGCGGTGCGTATTATATTAAGCATAATCAAATATTTTTGTTATGTCGCATTTAGATGCAATGCCGATGATGAAAGCCAACCAAGGTACCCGTTGAAGGTCGGGTTACTCCGAAATGACCGTTTCGCCCCCCTCAATTAATTAGCAACACCAATGAGCTGTGCCGGTTAAGTGCCAGGAGCGCGAGTACGGATTAGCAAAACGTACCGCTAAGAATGCGTAGGACACCAACTCTGAGGCAACCTTCCAGTGGGGGTTACACCCTAGGTAGATCAGTGATAATCCCCCGCTTTGAGGCGGCCCTAACCATTCAGACTCGTAAGCTTTGCCGTGGTGGCGCCGAAGTGATAGCGAGTCGAAGTACGGAAAATTCCACCCCTCTCTCGGGAGGTCAACTTAGTGGAAGGCGTTTTCGACCTAGTGTCCTGGACGCACAGATGGCCTCTTCTAGAAGCGACCGCTCAGGGGCTTCTCAGCTTTTACGTCCCTTAGGGGGCCAGGAGGCTGAGGGGGTTTTCCGGGGAGCCCCATGAAGAGCGCAGGCTCGGGACTGCTGACTTTCTTCCACGTGTAGGATTTCAAGTTATGTCTCAAGTATAATGGATTATAGTGAAAAAAAAATTGTTTTGTTTTGTTGTAAATAACATATTTGTATCTATCTAAGTGTTGTATGAGATTTTTTAGAGTTTTCTTGCATTGCATCGTTTTTTCAAATTACAGTTTAGTGATATGTAAACTATTAAAATTGAGATCATTGTTCTTTCCCGACCCGCTTCATTGGAAAAAAAATTGCAATTTAGCAAACGACGTTTAAAGCATTAAAGTCGTTGTTTATCAGTACCCTGGAAATGTATGTAGATAGATAATGATCGTGCCACTAAAATATACGGCATCTGTAGGTCAAAGAGAGTTGCCATGTCCGTAAGGTTAATGCTACATGTACGTCATTAGGTAGTAGCATGTAAAATTAAGTGTTACATATAGTTTTTAAACAAAGACCATGTACAAGAATATGCCATATTTAGGTTCAAAGATAAACACATGTTATTTTCAGCTAGAATGAGATTCTATGTTCAGCCTGATCGAAAACAAGACCATGTTTGATAGAAGCTCATTGTGCGTCATAAGATACAGGCATGCCTAGGTTAGTTGCTAACTGCTGGTGGTCACCTAAGGTTATGTTTGGTAATGAGCTAAAGGTAGGTCATACGGTATTGACCTTTTGAAACCAAGTTTAGAGACAAAAAATCCAGTACCCAGTACTACCTTTAGTGTTTAAGAGCAACTGTCAAATTTTGACTGCTGTATTTAAGATGTTCTTTTGGTAAGCTGTGTTTTTATAGTGCACTGGCTAATAAAACAGTAAACAAATAATCTTTGCAGCTCAATATTTTTATGTCGCACGCATAGACACAAATCGAAACTGCTTAATGGTTGTAGCAGCTTAAAGCATCAATACAAAATGCAATTTTTAAAAGTTTTCGAATATGACTTACTCACTTTAAAAAAAAACACTATGAGGATAGTGATCAATGTTCCCTCTGAGCTTCGTTTATTAATGTTCAAAAATTCTAACTCGTGTGCAAATTATTTAGTCAGTGGCGTAGCTAGGGTCATCTGCGCCCGTGGACATGACACAAATTCTGCACCCTTTCTCGGAGCGACAGATTATGGTGGCTCACTGAGCCCCCAAGAAAATATTTTGAAATTGTACGGTTTTTATGGTTCATTTTTATAGCATCTGATATTTAAATGAAATAGAACACAGACTAATAATCTCTATTCGATTATACGTGGCTGGAATAGACATAGTCTTCAACATTTTGATCCTCCTTGTCACGTTGTCAAAATTAATATTCTCAATTGTTTTTCTTTAGATGCTAAGGGGTGCAAGTTTACTCGGACTATCTTATCCCATTGAAGCATTTTAATAAGACAAAAAAAACCTTCAGGTTGCTGAAGCGCCACTCACAGCTTGAAATTGAAACAGAAATTGTTTCAAGTATTTACAGTGGAATGCGCAGATTTGGAAATACGTCATCTCCATATGAAACAATAAAACATAAAAGCTCCGAAGTAGTTTCTGGTAGAACTTCAGTCAGGGAACTGTACTGCATTTTTCAGCCTCCGATTTCTGCGCACAATTCGTGAACATTTACGTCAGTGTAGTAGAAATTTCCAAAATCTACGCAATTTTGACGAAGTGTATCGACATTTGTTTCAGCGAGAAAAATTTTGACGTTTATAAAAAGATCCAATTTTGTTATATAGTTTTTTTAAAGAAAAAAAACGTACTGATATCTCCTGTTGGAGTCTTATCAATTATGCTGTTCATAACATGTGCAATTTCTTCTTCTGCTGAAAGTCCTGCATCTCTTGCTAATTCATTAGGTACCCTCCGATGTCGCATAATCCTTCTGTCAACCTCGATTTCCCAAGTTGGGCATCTTGTTTTTCCATTGTCTATCACAACTAGACTCAAATTATCACAAATTTTGACACATTCTTGCACCAGTGATTCAAGTTCAGATGCTGCTTCCTTGAAATAATAGTAGGATCCTGCATCCGTTTCTAGACACGATTAATTTTCCTAATTATGATGTTCCAGAATTGTATAAAAAACTAAGAAGTTTAAGTTTAATATACCTGCGAGTAAAGTTTCTGCATCACTTCTGTTGTCAGGTGTCAAAGGTGCATCTTCTGATAATTTTTCCAGCAGCCCTACTAGTTCGTATAGTCCTTCATAAATAGCTTTAATAGCTTCTGATCGTGCACTCCGGCATGTTTCAGTCACAGTCTTCACTGCGATTGGCACACTTCTTTTTAATTCTTCCCAACGAGTTGATGAACGAGAGAAAAAACAAATATATTGTGAAATATGTTCACATACTTGTTAACTTATTCTTCAATCAGTAAACTCCAAAGCAGAATGCATACATAATTATGTTTAATCACTTCTTCTATACTCTCATTATTCCAACGACTACACGAATTTTCCGATCTCTCTAACACTTGCGTCTATCTCAATATCCGTCCTACTGTCCGTATCTCTCTCCCCCCGTGTCCCTAACGCTACCATCTTATGTACCCGTTAGTCTCTCATAAGACACGGTCAAACTTGTTTCACAAAACCAATCTCTTGCGAGACTACCACCCCCTCCAACTCTCACCGTCCGAACGTCAACTGTCAATCATGTTTTGTACCTCCCCTAGATAAGACGGTGTGGGGTGGTTTACGTAATCTATCACTGGTCACTAATCCCCTACCCGAGTCGCTCTGACTGACCATAATGACACCTGGTCAGCTTTCGCCCGTCACATTTGCACTCTCGTCGCCTGGGCCAAACCCGCCAGACTTTTGGGCCCCTCAAGGCGCCAGCCACCCCATCTCAAGGTTCGCCCGACTTAAATTCCCCACAATATATACTTTCACATTTTCCAAAAAATGGCATAACATCTGGAACCTGTTTAGCTAGGGTTGCCAGATACGTGGAAATTAAAAGGAGGGCATAATAAAAAAATTAACGGGACAACAAAGCCAGTATAATTTCATTGTAACAGCTGCCACTGCTCATGGAAGAGTCTTAAAAAAAGTTTTCATTTTTGTCTTGTACAAATGATTTAATATTGATGTATTGGTGAAACTATTGCACATCATCTATAATGATAACCTTCTCTTTTTAATACATTATGCACGCCAAAGGGTCATCAAATTTACATTATTTATCCTATTAAAGCATTGGAACTCATCAAAAGTTTTCAACAACTTTTCTAAGTAACTAATGAATACTTCAAACACCAACTTAATATCTGTCAAACTCTTCTTCTCGACCACTTTCCTCAAGTCTTCTCAACATCTCCATGACTATAAGTGAAATAATTGTCTCTTCAAATCTATTGTTCAAAACTTCCAAGGTTGTGTGAAGACGGCTCATATTCATATCCTCCAATACTGTCGTTTCTTCCATTTCATTTTCAATGACTGCGATATTTTTAAACCTAGAACTAGATATTTTCGTCCTTGTCTAGATTTCTAAGTTTTAAAAATAGACATAATCTATTTTTATTTAAAATAAACATAAGATGTAATAGTTGTAAAAATATAAAATGTAAGAAAAGCCCGATAATTTAAACGATTTGCCTGCCAGACAAAGAACATAAAGCTAAAAAGGTGGGATATGTAAATCCTTCTGTCGGTCGTCTGGCAACTCTTATTTTAGCTGAGTTTAAGCTGCAGCTTTCAAACAGTGCTCTGTGATTTCTGGCACATATTTGCTGTTGAAGGCCGGATATATGCCCAGTCATTACAGCAGCATTGTTACGTTATTTATCAGATGACTTATTTTATGAAATGAACGCTTTACATTTGATTTTAAATCTGAAATGATTAATTTAGGGTAGTGTCTCGTTTCACATCACGACGGTGAGGTTAGATTGGTGACGAGAGAAAGAAAGACAAACATTTGAGGTGTGCGAATGATTTTTAAAAAAAGAAAAATGATTCGAATGATGGTACATCATCGAAATTGTTGGACATAATAGCAAAATAGCCATTCTTTTTAAATAACGAATATAGCAGTTGGTAAACAATAAAACGTCATCAATCTTTGCCATCATTTGACGTCATCTTATTTTGAAAGCACTACAGCACATTATTTCAATATGTCTTATAAATAAAATATCGTCATTGCAGAAATAAATACAGGAGTCAATTAATTATTAAAGATAAGGCCGATTACCATTTAACATTTAAACACGGGCTGCATTTGGCCGGCAGGCCGGACTTTGGAAATCCCATGTGGCAACGTTATTGGAGCTCTATTTTTTAACAGCGCTAATGCAGTGTCTCAGTCAGCATTGATAATATTGACCTAGTTCATTCTAGTCCTGGGTCATGCTAACCGCACCAGATGTACGGCTTGGTTCTTGTTGCATTGTTCTTATAATAGGAGTTAATTAATGGAACGGGGAAAGGGGAGGTTTGTTATCATGCTTACAGATTAAATAACATGAACAGCTGATTTGTGTTAAGTAATATTAAAGCGTCTTAGATGTGGTAGTGTTAAGTTTGAATGATTTGATATCATGTCAAAGATGGTAGTGTTAAGTTTGAATGATTTGATATCATGTCAAAGATGGTAGTGTTAAGTTTGAATGATTAGATATCATGTCAAAGATGGTAGTGTTAAGTTTGAATGATTTGATATCATGTTAAAGATGGTAGTGTTAAGTTTGAATGATTTGATATCATGTCAAAGATGTTAGTGTTAAGTTTGAATTATCAGTTTTGTACATATAAATAATCTGTCTATTAAGGATGATAGACATACTTTATACAGACTCTCGAACAGAAGACGGTTAATTTGAAGAATCTCGACCGTGACGTCACATTCATTATCGGGGGCCATCTTTGTTGTTATGACACGTCCTTAAAAAAGCTAAAATTAAAATTCTATAGCTACACCTAAACCAAACCCTAAAACCTTCCATTTTTTTAAAAATCCTTTTAGAATTTATAGAACTCTCGTTTCCAGCAACCAGTAGCGTCGTGATGTCACGGTCGAGATTCTTCGGATTAGCCAAGAAGAAAATTGCAAACACTGGAAATCAAAACCTTTTTACTGCTAAAAAAATATACACATGGTTAACCTTAATAACAAACAACCACGTCATGTATACACACCTCTGCATTAACACAGCCGCTTACTCGTGAACACAGTAGATGTAACTAACCCCGTGTCTCTATGACCGGGACAATCGTGCTATTATTAGCGCCACGGATTCTGACAAAGATTTCTGTAAGGACTCCATTGTATGGAGTATGAATGGTTATTTCGTTTTTAAATATTCAATTATTTATTATTTTTAGGGATAGTCCTACGCAAATTAAAATACAATCAAAGAAATATTAATAATATTATAGCTGTTTTTCGCGTTTATTTTGTACAATATTTCGGAGAGAATCAAGTGAATTTCTCTAGCTGTACCGTAACTAGTTCAGTATACAACAAGGAAATGTGCTATGGGTGAGACTATTCGCCTGCACCTCTGTAAGTGAATCGAGCTATGGAGGTCTAATGAGCTTTGAATAATTTCCGGCATCCTTCCGTCTCGCGAGACGATAGTGCATCACCGTTGGGTTGGGTTGCATTTCCTCGAGTGACTGTGCAGTCCTATCCTTGAGTGACAGTCTTTGCCACAGTTTTTACACACGAGTTCTGTGCTTCCAAATGTTTTGGCCTTTCTCCTAGCTCTTCTGTCTGCAGCCTCCTCCATTCTTCGCTCCTCGGCTACTATGACGCCCTCTTTGACAACTGTGCGCCACGTAGATCGGTCTTCTGCCTTACACTCCCAGTCACTTGTATGTATTTTGGCTGCTTTCATGTCCCTTTGACAGACATCTTTAAATCGCAAGCGTGGGCGACCTGTTTTCCTCTTTCCTGAAGCAAGTTCACCATATAGGAGATCCTTCGGGATGCGGCCGGGGCTCATTCTTTTGACATGTCCTAGCCACCTCAGGCGTCTTTTACTAAGAATTGAGAACATGCTTTGGGTATTGGCACGCGTTAGTACCTCACTATTAGGCACTTTTTCTTGCCATTTAATACCAAGGATGTGGCGCAAGCATCTCAAATGGAAGCTGTTAAGCTTACGCTCTTGTGATGTATAAGTGGTCCATGTCTCGCTCCCATATAGTAGTGTACTGATGACACAGGCTCGATAGACGCACAGTTTGGTTTTCTCCGTTAGCTTGGTGTTTTGCCAGACCCGCTTATTTAGTTTAGCCATTGTTGCGGCTGCCTTGCCAATTCTGCTGTTTATTTCTTCTTCAATGGACAGTGTATTGGAGACCTTGGATCCCAAGTAGGTGAAGCTGTCCACAACCTCCAAGTTTTCATTATCGATATTTATGGTAGGAGGAGGTCGAGTGTCTTGGGCCATGATGTTTGTCTTTTTCAAGCTGATTTGCAGACCAAATTCTTTGCAGGCATTGGAGAAGCTTGACACGAGTTGTTGCAAACCAGATTCTGTATGTGCTGTTAGTGCCGCATCATCCGCAAATAGTAGCTCTCGAATTAGGACATCCGTCGTTTTGGTCTTGGCTCGGAGGCGGGCAGTGTTGAAAAGTCCTCCATCAGCTCTGGTATGTAACCAGATTCCCTCACTGCTATCCTTGAATGCGTATCGAAGAAGTACAGAGAAGAATATTGCGAAGAGTGTTGGTGCGAGTACACAACCTTGTTTAACTCCGCTGCTGACAGGGAAGGCCTCTGACTTAGCTCCATCGAACTGTACTGTGCCAAGCATATTTTCATGGAACTGTCTGATGATGGCAAGTAGGTGAGGGGGACATCCAATTTTTGCCAGTATTTGGAATAGCCCGTTGCGACTGACTAAGTCGAAGGCTTTTGTAAGGTCCACAAATGCAATGTATAGTGGCATCTGCTGCTCTCTGCATTTTTCCTGGAGCTGTCGTATGGAGAACACCATGTCTATGGTAGACCGACCGGACCGGAAACCACACTGAGATTCTGGATAGACGCGGGATGCTAGGCTTTGTAAACGTTTTAGTATAACGCGGGCAAAGGTCTTTCCTACAATACTAAGGAGTGAAATGCCGCGATAATTATTGCAATCACTCCTATCACCTTTGTTTTTATATAGTGTCACTATATTTGCATCCTTTAGGTCTTGGGGGATGTAGCCCTGTTCCCAGCAGAGGGACAGAATCTCGTGCAATGGTTGGAGTAAAGCTGTCTTGCCACTCTTTAGAACCTCTGGTGGTATTCCATCATTCCCAGGCGCTTTTCCACAAGCTAGACTGTCAATTGCTTTGCTCAGCTCTTCCTGTGTGGGCACGACATCAAGTTCTTCCATGAGTGGCATATCTGGGATGTCATCTAGAGCGGTGCTGGAGACTGTGGTAACTGTTGAATACAATTCCAGATAATGCTCAACCCACCGTTTTAGCTGTGCTGCCTGGTCTTGAATAATTTCTCCATTTTTGGACTTTAGGGGAGCAGCTTTTGACGTCAAGGGGCCCGTTGCCTTTTTGATGTTTTCGTACATGACTTTTGCATTGCCCATGTCTGCAGCTGATTGTATACTGGAACAGAGCTTAAGCCAGTAGGTATTGACACATTTACGTGCAACCTTTTGGGCAAGTGACTTAGCTGTTTTTAAAGCATGCAAATTGTCAGGTGTAGGCTTTTCCTTGTAAGCCATAAGAGCTTTCCTTTTTGCTTCAGTGACGGGTTTCATCTCGTCCCAATGTTCATCAAACCAGTCCGTGTTTTTGTGAGATTTTTTGCCAAAGGCTTGTATTGCGGATGTATAGATTGTGTCTCTCAGTTGCGTCCATTTGGAGTCAATGGTGACGCATGGGGACATCTTTGAGAGACTTTCCTTCACCTTGTCTTTGAACAGCTGCGCTATCGCAGGGTCTTTCATGCAGGAGGTATTGATGCGTGGACTTCCCTTTTTCTTTGTGTGGTACGAGTTTTTCCTCATTATTCGTACTTTGCTGGCGACAAGGGAATGATCCGTGTCACAGTCGGCACTGTGATAGCTGCGAGTGAGTAGGACGCTAGCTAGTTGTGCACGCCTGGTGATAATGAGGTCCAGCTGGTGCCATTGGTGGGATCGAGGGTGTCTCCAAGATACTTGATGTACATCCTTGCACTTGAAGAAAGTGTTGGTCACACACAAGCCTCGTGAGCAGCACAATTCCAGAAGCCTTTGTCCATTTTCATTTAACTTTCCTCTTCCAAATAGTCCAAGGCAGGTGGGCCAGGCTTCGTGGTCGCTCCCCACTCTAGCATTGAAATCTCCTAGGAGATAGATTGCCTCGTCTTTGTGGATGCCGGCTATTGCCTGGTCTAACGCTCCATAGAACTGGTCCTTCTCTTCCGGAGTTGAATAGAGTGTTGGGGCATACACACTAAGAATGTTTGCTGGGCCCGCAGTTGTTCTGAGTCTTAGAGTGAGGATCCTCTCCGTGCCTGATGACGGTGGTTCAATGGATGGTAGAAGAGTGTTTTTAACAGCGAAACCCACACCATGCTGTCTAGGTTCGTCTTTCGGTCTGCCTTGCCAGAAGAAGGTGTAATTGGCCTCTTTGAGTGAACCGTTGTCTGGGAGCCTGGTCTCCTGAAGGCATGCTATGTCAATCTTTAGCCTTTTAAGTTCTCTATCGATTATTCCTGTCTTCCGTGTGTCGTTTATGGACTGCAGATCATCAGTGATGCCGGGACACATAGTCCTCACGTTCCAGCTAGCGATTCGAAGAGCTGGGGTCTTCTTTTTCTTTTTTGTATTTCTTGGTGCAGGGCTTAGTGGCCCACTTGTTGAGTGGTACTCTAATCTCCACGCACCCAGTGGAGAAGGCAGGCCATGACGGGATAGCACCTATTTGACTGGGGGCTGCCCAGTTTGAGGCGGGCGGTAGCTGTCCAGTGAGACATTGGTAGTCTCTCCCACCGTCGGAAGCAGCCCCTGGCGCCTAGCTCTACGTCAATTGAGCTTTGGCTTATAACCGGTAACTGCTGCTTCCCGTGTTTTGTCGACACCTTGCGGCGACGCTGGAGTGTCCTCTCCAGAGGTGATGCAAGCCTGGGCGGGTATTATGGAGAATTAGCTGCTGCCCATACAGCATATCCCCCCTCTCCACGTCAATGGTGTAACCAAGGGAACGACTTGCGTCGATGCAGCTTGGCTGCCATTGGCGTCGCAGGAGCTGCCGGTATGTACATAAGTCTTATGTATAGACCGCCTGTAGGTGCTCCAATTCCTGATTTTCTTTCAGGGTTTACTCCCTTAGCCTTTCCCGCAAGGCAGGTATAGCCGCAAGGCAGCGGAGGATTTGTATTCGGAGTTTCCTTCTCCTAGATGAACTACCAGCCAAGGTTTTAACGAGCATCATCTACCCGTAGGGGTGCCAGAACCGGGGTTTGAACCCGTGACCGATTTTTATTTTTATTTTAGAATTGTTTTTGTACCGCAGCGCACTAACACTTTGACCACCGCGCCCCCNCCAATAACAACAGCTGATGCACAGGTGTATCTGTGTATATTACTGTATACTGTATAGCAAGACATATTGAATCCCAGAAGGTTGAACCTTTTGCTTTCACCAACATTCAACTTTGAGACTGTTGTTTATAGCTCATCATCAAAAATTAAATTTTAGAAATTAATAGGCTCTGAACACATGTCCAAATGTATATTCTGACAGCAAACAGGATTTGACAATAGGATTTTTTCTGAGTCTGTTCTGCTCTAAATCACTGCACTACCAAACAAATTTGTCAGTAAAATCTCATCACTTTGACCGAGAGGTGCAGTGCTAATTTCGTCAATATATTTGACTCTAGACTAAGTCGTCCTCACTGCTACTGTGTATCATTATCATCATTTAGTTGTGGAAAGTCCATGAAATTATTATTCTAATTGGTGTACATTTAAAATAAATTAGATGAAGATATCCAATGTTAATTTTCCGATCCATATGGACCCTCTCAAGCGCCATACATTTTGGCAGTCAGAAAAAATTCAGAAAATTTTCACTCGGCTTTATTCACTAGATAAAACTCCATAAGTACATTGAATAATTTGAATAATTAAAAGGAGGAAAATCAAAATGTTTAGTAAAATATTTTTTTTTCTTTGTACCACTCTCCCTCTTTCCTTGGAAATCATCGAGTCGCCGAGGTATTGCAAACAATACTACTAATCTTGACACTAAACACTGAACATTAAAACACATTTAGCAAATGTAAAGATATTTTAAGATGATAATTAAGGGAGATAATCTTATCTTATCTTATATGTTACAGATTCTCCTCTTGTACAGAAGATTATTGCGTCACACATATTTCTATGGTTTGTGTTTAGTCCTATATACCTACTAGAGTTTTAAATGATGAAAAAGTGTTGGCTTTCCTGGTTTCTTCAGGCAACCCATTCCACGCCCGAATACCGGACGGAAAGAAAGAAAACTTGTATGTGTATGTTCTTGCATATGGAATAAGAAAGGTGTTTTTATCTTATGTCTATTTGAGGGTTGTATTAAGTTATCTTTGTGTTGTATTTCTAAATTATAATTAATTGCCTTATGTATAATTACTAGATAACTCATCTCTAGATTTCTCGTATTTTCATTTCATAAAAATGCTCAGTATATAATACATATTTTTAAAATTAATTATTTTTAATAGTTTAACTTAATTTTGAATTCATGACATCCCTATTGAATAGTGAGTGTTTAATTTGAAAATCTAGCGTTGCATTTTCGTGATGTCCAGTTTGGCAAACTGAAATTGTAGAGTATTTGACCCAACAACTGACTCAACTAATACCTGCCAATGTGAGAGCCCCTGGCAGACCCTTTACCACAGTGTAAGACCGATGTGACACTCTCAGTGAGCGTGTAGCGCGTCTGGAGCAGACAGCAGCAGATGATGTGGCTGGGTCAACAAAATAGGTCACTGATGGTTGCCAGGTTACACAGCACATTTAGTTTAGCCTGCGTCTCGAAGGTTTGGCGGGAGGAAGAGAGCTCGGACTGAATAGCAATGGCTTGTAACACAATTACTGTATAGCACCCAGGGCCTACAATTAGTATGTTGAACCTAGGAATTACATTATTTCTGCCCCATTTTACTGCAGTTTGTTAAAATATGCCATTCCTGAAATAATCACACACTTGTCTCCCTCCCCCCCCCCACATTCAGTCACCCGGAACCCTTTACACATTCTCCCCCCCCCCACACCGCCTTTCACGACTTTATCGCCAAACAATGTGACACCAGGTTTTTAATCTCTATCTACAGTCGGGTCAATCTAGCGTGTGTTGGTTGGAGCAGGTGCGGTGTACACTATAGAATAAGAAACCATATGTCTAAGTGGAGACCTAATATTCAGCTGTATGGACGAAAATAACATTAAAAACACAGCATTTGATCACGTTAAGCTTAGTTATAAATTAAATTTATGTATTTATCATTTATAACAATAGCTTTTTTCAATGAAATAATTATCATAAGTTTTGCTTTAAAACAATGAAATGATCGTGTAGGAAGAATGAAGTATTGCTAATAATGATTGTGCTCCGCCTCTGACAACAAATAAGTTATTGAAAGGAGGTGGCAATGACGGCTCCCTTCTGAAGTATTTATTTTTTTCAAGTTTTTCAAATCTCTTCGCTTGAATAGTTTGTAGGAAAGACTTTGATTCTGGCACTGACAATTAAGGATTTGAAGCATAAATAATCATTGAAAAGTACTTTTTAGCGCATTTTCGAGATGTCGAAATCGCTATTGCACCCGTTTTGTCCGTCCGTCATCACCCTTGATCACAGCATCCATAAGTCCTAGACCCATGATGTATATATGTTTTTTGTATGCCCTGACCTGCCATTTGTGCATCAACACTCAGTTACTCGATCCGTTAAAAAACCCCGTTAAAACTACCAAAAAATATTTCGAATCGAGAGGTAACACTAGCGCAGGGAACGGCCGCCATTGCCGATGGTCGAATGCATAATCCTTCAAGCATTGAAGAGTGGTGCGAAAGGGTGCAAAAGAATTAGTTGTTTTTTTTTTAGTTGACGTCATTAGAATATGTGTAAAAGTTTAGAGAGTTTTACGTCATCATTTGTGGTGACTTGTAGTTGGATTAAAGAGAAAATAATTTTTTTTTTTTTAAATGTAAAGAAATGACTTTTAAATAAAAAAAATGTCAGGTATATTAATTACACAAGAAAATTCATAAAAATATGTTTAAAATCTAAACACAATTACTGATAACTACATAATTCTGATATCTAACATAAGTACTGATACATAATACGAAAATGCGCTAACACGTCCTGAATTCCAATAGGTACCAGGCTTAACATGATTTTTTTATATGATCCACAATTTTTGAATATTATTTAATGAGAATCAAATAGTTATAACGACAAAATAATTTTTATCAATGTAGCACATGAACTTTGAATAACAAAAACAAACTGTCATTCGCTGTTACTCATAGTACTGATATAAAATCTCGATTTAACAAAGACAACATTTATCATTTTGGTAAATAAATATTTACTTTCTCAGTGAAATCAATATTTCATTATATTCGTGTGGCATAGTTATGGGCGGGTTATATAAAAAAAAATTGAAATAAGTGAACAGTTGGGCGACACATTTAAATACTATCATAAATTATATACTTTAATTTATTTGGTATATCTATCTTTATTAACGACAGTCATGTTATATTAAAAATTAAAAATGAAACACATGACGTGATTTCTTTTAGCAAATTATGAGTTAAAAAAATGTCTATGAAATCGCCCAATTCTGATAGATTTACATATTTGACAAAATCTTGACTATACAGAAGTTTTCATTAAAACCAAAATGAACGCACATCCCTTACAGTGAAATATTAAATCCTCGTTTTAAAAAAGTGGGAATAAGGGCCGTTCATTTCGATTAACGCCAAAAATTGAAATGTACGGTGTCAGTAAAATTTATTAAACGTACTCGTCGAAAATCGAAAAAAACACTAGAATGATTCACTTATTTGTAACCTGCTAACCAACAACGCAAACAGACATGTGTATTGACATTATTTGGTTCAAGTGATAAGCGGGTCTTATTGACAATATAAAAAAGCAAGCCGGACAATCGTTCACATAGCTTTAGTTTGTCTAAGCTGAAGTAACTGATGCTGTAGAGAAATTAATCGTTAATTTCAGCAGCCCTAGTAGGAATACAATACTTGGTTCTGACTCCAAATGTTGTTTACTAAAATAAATAACACTGTACGTATGATGTTGAAAACACAATTCTTATAACTGTAGCAGGAATATTGTCGAGGTCTTTCTTTCCGTAAACACCGTGTATGTAATGGGAATTCCCCTTACACAATTTCTTCTTTTTTAGTGTTTCCAAGAAACTATGATCTACAAAGGAAATGTTTTGCTGACTCGTGTTAGATGGGTTAGGAATAGTCGCGATACTTCCTGTAAAATGTAGATCATGGGTCGGCGAATAGGGGTAAATTACATCATTCGGTGCACGCAAACCGCATTCTTGGGGTAATTAAGATACATTTGAGAATCCGCTAGATATATTAAAAATTAGTTTTCATTTTTACGTACAAACTTATCCATTAAAAAAAAAAAATTAAAGTGTAAACTTGAAAATTAGCTTTTTTAAATTTTTTAAAATCATATACAAACATAAATATTTGCTTTTATTTAATAAACAATAACAAAATTTAAATTCATTAACAATTTATTGAATTACATTTATTTAATTTTTTTTAAAAAGCGAATGGCCTGTTTTTTATTACTTCCCTTGAAATGTTCTGTTTAATGACGTCATACACCTTATTTTAAGTGTTAATGAAAATTATTGATTAATTTTTCGGTAATCTTTCAAAAGTTAACTATTAAATTTAAATTAATCGATAACAGCCCTAGTTAATATGAAACAAATTTATTAGTATACTATTTCTTTAAATGTGTACATTACGAGGTACTGTTTTTAATACAAAACTTTTTTTAAACAATTGAAGAGAAAATGCTAATTTGTGCTCTACTTGATTTTGTGATGTCAAATATTTATGTATTCAATAGAGTTAATCATTTTATTAAATGAGGGGACCGTATTGGGGGTGCCCTTGTCAGCTACGCCCTTCGGGGGAGGGGTGGGAGCTTGCCAAGAGATTCCCCAATGGGACCTATAAGAGTTTTAGTAACTCAGGGCCTTTGATGCCATCTCAAATGTCACAATCGTTGGTGTGATATACGCTGGCTCTCAATAGCGCTATACACCAAAGTTCCATCTAAGAATCGTTTTTTTCGTGTGCAAAGTTACAAATCAACTATACTGTTGTGCAATATTTTGCTAATTTTACAGCGCAGTAAATCTTAACCGCTACACGACTTCGGTCAGAAAAATGTATCGCACCGCAGCTGCGCGCCTGAAAGGGGATGATGCTAGTCATTACCTTTTTTTTTCTTTTTTTCAACTACAAAAATAGTGACCTCTTTTGGGATCTTAACACCAAATATTCCCGTGCTATCTATCTATTTATTGAACGTCGGTCCACACATACGTAGGACGCAATAATCTTCTGTACAGAAGGAGCGTCTGTAACATATAAGATAAAATGTTCCGTACAAAATTTGATCAAGGTTTGTTAAATAACCAATAAAAATTGCATCACACACTATTTTATTTGGCGAACTCATAATTTATTTTTAGACAAGGTATCTGGCAAATTTTATGTGTAAACCGACCTTTAGGTTCCTCTATACAATGTCTTAAATTGTTTTTGTTTTTGTCTATTACAGACATAATTACTTTGTCTACCACATATAGCATATGAATGTCCCCCACATATAGAATTAGCACATATAGAGTTAGAATTACTATATACAAAATATTAGAAATTGATACCTACAGAATAGAGGTACTTTTCACTACATTGCCTAATGATAACGCAGCTTGTTTTTTGACAGGCCACCTTTCTGTTCTACCATGAACACGTTCTTTCTCTTACCGCTCAAACTGATCAATGATTGCATGCTATTAAATGTATGGCTTCTCACTTTATTTAAGCTGTCATAAAAAAGCACCAAATTTTTTTTATTTTGTTTGTTATTATTTTATTAAAAATGGACTAAAGACTGGCTTCTTTAATAATTATCCTAAGAAATGATAAGGATGTTAAAACATGCCAATTTCATCTCTCATTTACAGGAAGTTATGTTAATATTTTGACATTTACCAAAACTGGTAAAAATGACACACAATTATTTAAAATATGTACATACAATAATAAGAAAAAATGTTTATGAGGTAAAAGATTCTGAATTTTACAAGTTTTAATATTATTTTTTGTTGTTTTCACAACCGTAAATAAAAATGCCTAATATTTCAAAATATTTCTAAGTTAAGTTAGGTACTTTACTTCTTTGTTGTTGCTTTTTGTAATTTAAAAAAAAAATGATTTAAGTTTTCGAATAAGGAATATTACAATTGTCTTAAAAATAAAATTTCGATTAAGCTATTCCGACTAAAAATATAATAATTGCACCCATTAATTGCACACTAACTAGAAGTCCCAACCAATGCTACAGTAATTTCCTTCTACCGCACACCCACTGTGCACGTGATAAGACAATCCACACGAGGCAACCCTTCCAAGGACGTAGACCCAGGCACCACTACTCCCCGGACAAGTGGTTGTTGTGTACGTGTACCTGGTCTCGTCCGGCCACACCATCTCACGTCTGGACGTCGACATGCCGACACTGACCATCTTGGGGCCCCCGTGGGGGTGTGCTACGATGACCACCAGGTTGTCTTGGTCCTCAGATCTGGGGAAAGTTTCCGCTAAAGTCCTACAGATGCTCGCACACTGCTCAAGGGATCCCATCAACTCGGCCGCCACCCCGGTGTCATGTGTGACACACTTAAAACAGCACCAGTCTCCTAGAACATCCGCCTCTGTTACCTCAAGGCCATTTAGCGTGACAATGATGCTAGAGTCCGAGTCGTATTTCAGTCGACACACCGTTTGTCTGGCCTCCGTGTCGTCATATACCACGTGTGTCGCCGTGAAGATCTTGACCTCCCAGAAAGAAGACCAGGGCGCTGGCGACGTTTCACAGAGACCACAACGACAGGATTTACCCACAATCGCTTTGACATCTTCCACACGACCAGTCCCGTGTCGGATGGAGTTCTTCTTGTTATAAAACGGGTACGGGTCTTTGGTTTCTGGATAGAACTCTGGTCTGTTTCCACTTGTTACGTTCACCGTGATCTTAACTGTTAGATCCGCCATTTTTTTTGTCAGTTTGAAAATATCCTCATTTTGATAAGGCTCCAGTAGATGCTGTTTCGAGAAGGCGTAAATCGGTATGTACCTCACATGACCTGGAAACTTGGGACACCTGGTAAATCTGCTAGAGTAACATTCAGTCGTGCCAATTTCTTGGAGTTCCGTCTCATGAGAACCTAAAAAGTTAGTCAATGTCGTGGTAGGAAAATTATTAGGTGGAGAAAATGATTTTTAATGCTAATAAATTTTAACAATTTCAAAATTTATTAATAAGTTACTTTGTCTATTGTTATATTATTTCTTACAAAAAAAATTGTTATTTGTCGGATAACACAAATATCATTAATGGTGCGTTGTATAAAATTTTGGCTGCTGTAAAATTGTTTAATAGTTATTTTATCGATTTCATTTTTTGAATAACAATTAATCAATGTCAAACCTCCACCCAATATGTAGTATTGATAATTAGCGAGTATTACTGTATTTTACCAAAAGGAAACGTTTATTAAATGAACAATGTATTGTTTCCAAGCTGGTCTGATTGCGTTCGTTGTGATAAGATGATATTTAGACGATAACAGTGATGTTGCGTTTAATATAGCACACGTGTATTCTTTTCTGAAACTAAGATCTTTGTGAGAGCATAATTGTGCGTGTCTGTGTGTGTGTGACTGTGTCTAAATTACTCTCTCTGTGTGTGTATGTGCACATTAAATCACAGATGAAAATTACCTGCCATGAATCTTTTAACATCAACCATTTTTATCTTTAGCTAAGAGAATAACTCTTCTTTCCGCCGTTGTCGAATATTTCAGTTTGATTCAATCCCGTCCTCTACCTTGTCTCGGAAAAAGTAAACATAACATAAATGATCATTTAAATATGAAATTTTTTTTTTCATGCAATACTTTTGTTTGCTATCAAGAATTGTTATTAATTACTAATAATCAGGAAATAGATTTCTTAATTCTTTATTAATTTATCAAATAAATAGAGCTCATGTTTATAGTTAAATGGAAAAGACGTAAACAAGGTAAGGGTTATCCTGACAGGACGTAACAAAGGTTAACCCTTACCTTGTTTACGTCTTTTCCATTTAATTTTTTATAAGCCTGATTGCAGTCTCACCCCTCATTTTGTTTACTCATGTTTAGAGATAAGTAATGTCGTGTGATTAGGACTTGAAGCAACTGAAGGTCTCAGAGTTAAAGAGGAAGGTTATGAATTGGTGAAATCTCTATACTAAAGTTTAGCTGGCCGGGGCCCTGGCACTCATATGAATATGACTTATTTGTAAACTATTGAAACTGTAATTCATCCGACTCAGTTATTTTTTTTTTTTATTTTTCTAAAAATTTTTTTTTTTTAAAAATAATAAAATTCATGTATGTTTTCTCCCCGCCATGCAGTTGATCCAGTTGCCAATTGAGA
This sequence comes from Radix auricularia, assembly GCA_002072015.1. Lineage (NCBI taxonomy): Eukaryota > Metazoa > Mollusca > Gastropoda > Lymnaeidae > Radix > Radix auricularia. Next base: position 166,752 of record MUZC01000758.1, on the reverse strand, counting down.
TCACAATTAAAGCAATCAAGTTTTCTCCTTGTCATAATGAATTTCAGAATTTTATTGCGAATTGCATGTTTTGAAATGATGATTTTATGGATGACAAGGAAGTTTTTCTGTTAGAAACGACACTTATTCAAGCAAAATGTTGTTAAATTTATTTGTAAAAAACACGGTCTTTATTCATTTAAAAAATAAATGACATAGCCTAAAAGTTTGTTTCTTTATAAGACTTTAAGCATAATGTATCCATTTGCGACTGCCAGATCAAATACAAATACCTGTAAATGCAATACCTGCTAAGATTTAATATCACTGTAAGTGCTCTACTAGTTTCTTTCTACTGCTAAGAATTATTGCACAAGACTCGGGCATGGCAATGTAATATTAGGCGGTATCCCCCAAAATAAAGCCCCCCCCCTTTTGCCAGCGGTGTAGCGAGGCGGAGGCAAAAGTGATTTTTGCCTCTGGCGGCATTTTGTTAGGGACATATAATCCCTCTGTTTTAATTCAAAACCGACAATAACCACTGAGCTGAAAAAACACACATGAGAAATAAATAAAAGGAGAACAAATAAAGTTGGCTTTAGAAAGTTTAAAGTCATGTTGAAGTTGTCTCTGAATTGATGTACTCTAAAAAAGAAATAATATCGTTTACGAAATTTATCCGTTTGATAACCTGGAGTTTTGTAGCTTTAAAATTTCACATGGTACAGAGCAAATACGTTAAATTTTGTAAGAATTATTTTTAAAATCTATATTTATTTGATCAATCTTTACAGTGACAGTTGCTCTTTTCAATTAAATCTACCAATATCCAGTAATTATGCACTTTATACAAAATAAATTCACACCCCTAATATAGTGTCCTGTGTGCAAACACCGCTAACCCCTTAGCTACCTTATATCTTACAACAATTAAATTAAATAAAAAATGAGTGACTGTTATAATAAAATTAAGATTTGCTCTTGTGTCTTTGAGTGGGTCAATTTGTGTTGTGATAAAGGAAAATAATTTAACTGCAGATAATTTATTTTAAAATGAATCCACCACGGGGGACGGAGGGGGGATGGGTTCATCAACAAAGGTGAATGTTGACGTTACTTTTTCTCAAGCCATTTCTTTAAGCTTTGGAATGATTTACGGTAGGTACTTCGAGATAAAGACTTGCAAATGTATAATGTTTTAATGGAGATTAAATTGGTAACTTCACATTTGTAAGTAGTTTTAACCTTTACTATACAGAAATAATTTGCTCATATACTTTTCTTTTATTTTTAATTAACATTAAGGTAAACTTTATATTCGTATGCAAATATGTAGAAAACGATTTTTATATCATAAAATATATATATCATATGTATATGTAATATATCATATAACATACATACAAAAATTTGTTCAAATTATTCTGTAGAAAAAATAAATATATTGTTACTTCTACTTACGACTTATTCAAATGAGAATACACTTAATTTAAATATGTGATAAATGATTGCAAGCACACGCATAGCCAGGGGGTTACTTTTATATTCATTGAAAATTAATAGACTGCGACATCCGTCTCACGGGCTAGATAACAGAGCCGTCAAGACACGTCGTGTACATTGAAATAAACATAATTTATTCAAGTCGTAAGGTAACATAATCCCGTTCACTAAAACAGAATTCTGATGTAAATTTACCCAAACCTTTGACGCCATTCGTGTGTCCCAATTTTTTTTTTAAAAAAAGGTTCCAATAGGCCACATTGCCGTTTGAATTTAAAGTATAATATTATTATACTTAAAAAAATAGTATTTTTTTAATAATTTATTTAGCGCAGTTATCCAGCAAGCAGTTGCACTTAAAGTACTTAACATGTTAAAAATAACACACACATTTGTGAATGCATTTAATTTTAAACATACATATCTTAACTACAAAAATTATAATGACTAAATAAAAATAAAAATGTACTTTACAAAAGACTCCAGTACCCGTTGCCATGTGATGTCCCGGGGAGTAAAATTCCGTTCCGCTACCCGTAAAAATGTAGCTTCAATAATAATAGAGGCAAAAATTCGCCTCCCTGTAACTGTTACCTATGTAACGTTTCTAGTTGGATCTCTTTCACTTTTGTAGGCGTGTATTACTGACAAATTGCAAATTGCATTAAAACACTTAAGTCCTACATAACATATTCAACTTTAATCCAACACTAAGAATATATATACATTTTTTACATCAGTGAAATCAGTTGAGCGTCCTGCCATCTTTTTCATGCACACTTCACACTATCCAATTATCTTACTGGCGCCTTGCACTCTGGGATTCATTCGTCACGTGATCTCTCTCTACCAATCATATCTTAATTACTATCATGTGACACTCCCTTTGGGCTTTTTTTTTCTTTTTGGCTTGCGAAACAATTTATCAAATGATAATTATTGCTTGAAATATGTGTTGTAAAGTACATCTAAGGAGAAATATTTGTCAATGGTATATAAAATACAGTCCCAACAAACTGCAATGTATTTTGATACATTTAAAAAAAAATATGAAACAGAAATCGAAAATACAAAAAGTATTTTGGCTCTTTAAAACAATTATACAAGGGGAAAAAAGTTGTCTTGCAAAAATGAGGAAGGAATTCGTAGAGAAGAAAGCAGCTGTGTTTGTTAAAATAAAAAACACCAATGCTTTGACACTAACTTTGCTTTTAAATACACCGATTGATACTAACTAACAGGGCCGGCTTTAGGCATATGCATAATAGGCAGCCGCCTAGGGCCTCCGATTAGGGGCCCTTGCAAAGAAAAAACAATATTTAATGAGCCAACTACGCCTGTCAATGTACTCGTTGTCTAGGGGTTCTGATCGAGACTTCACCACCAACTTGCGACCATAGATTGAACACAAGTCCTTGTACTACAAGCAATCTTTATTCACACGAGTCTTCACTCGTAACATATGTACATCTCTATTAATAGTAGCACAACTCCGCGCAACTTAACTTCAACATGTAACAGCCGTCGGTCCAACCGACTGACCATGGGCAACGCTAAGCTTCGTGTCCCTCTTGTGTTCGCTTGTCCCGTGTTCGCCTGTGTGCCCGTCGTTTTGTCTCCCTACTGCTGAGACACACCCGAGTTATATACCCGTGGGACTGGAGTGCCCTTGCATGGACTCTGATCCACGCCCCACGTGATTCTCGCCCATAAAACATCACGAAGACAAATCACTTTAACAAACAGGGATTCTCATAACTCTGACATGTCCCCCCTCTTCCCTTAAATTCTACTTCCATGTAGAATCTTATATTTACATATTCATAGCAACAACATAACAAAAAATAGTGAGGGTATGGAATCACTGTACATCATAATACATTAATATAATACATCATGAATTGTTGAATATTTTTAAAAATACATAAATGCATGAAGAACAACATAAAATACCCAACAGACGGAAAATAACACCCCCATTTTGGTCATAATTTAACGACTTCAATATAATGCCCGAATTACATAGTCAATAAATACCTAATTTCAGCAGCAACACCAAAAAAATTGTACACATGTGAAGTCTTACATGTATGTTATTATGACCCAAGCAATAATCAATTCTTCTACCAATATACACATACATATATATATAAATATCCCCTACACAAGATCTCCGGGGGAAAAAAAAACAACTATTTTTACAAATTAAGAAATACCAACCAAAAAACTTCTAGCACTTGTCCATCTCATGGGACCTTTTAAGGAGCAATCACTGCTCTCTTAATAATTTCTTTGCAGGGATCTATGCTATTGAGATCTCTTATCCCTCTATAGCCACAGTTCTATTTGGATATAAACACAACCCATCGCTCCTGCTAAACAGAAACTTGGTTAATTGTATAACAAAAACTGCCCATCATTCCTGCTACACAGGACGTAGTAAATTATATACCAAAACGGCTTATCTCCCCTGTCATACAGGTCTGAATTAGCCTCTAGTACATGATCATCGTCATAATTGTCATAGCACACATCTCCATTGTATAATAGTCAAAATTATCATAACATAATCACAACATGAATATTCAATAGTACTTATATTAATAGGTTTACACAGGTTGTTTTAGCTGACTCTACTGGTTCTTCATTTAAAATTCTTTAAGATATTTATTCCAGGAATGCCTCCAACATGAGGTAATTTTACAGGGATAACGAGAAGGTCAGAAGAGGGGAAACTAACCAGGGAACGGGACGTTTGTTTTGCTTGTGGAAAAGAGGGTCATTGGAAAATAACTGTCCTCGAAGACAGGGAAGAGGTAACGGGGTGGGGTACGGACAAACACAAGGTCAAAACAACTAGAACCACCCAATCAGTGCAATATCTTTACCCGCTGATTATTTTTAAATAGTGCATGTTTAAAATGTAATATTTAAAATGTAAATTCATTTGTCCAGCCACATTTTCACATGAGTGATAAACGTGTAAACTAAATTTACGCTAAATATATAACTGTTCAATGTGAAATGTTTTAAGTATTAAGCATTTCACATTTAAATGTTCAATGCTGTTTTAAGTTGCAAAATAAAAAATAAAAGAGACTCTAAGCATGGACTTGAATGTAGAAAATTAGTACCAAAAATTATTTGAGGAAATTAAGTTGAAACTTCACTGATTTCTCAATTTGTACAATTTTTTCGTTTTCAGAGCGGGGCAACGACAACAGCTAGACACACAATTTAAAAAAAAAATATTTCAGTAGTCTGGCATGGCTAATTTTTTTAGTTTTATTTTGATATTTTCAGTTTTTTTATGATCTATTCAATACTGTAACTTTATGAAATAGTCGATATTTATCGACTTAGACCTTGAGCAAATATCATTAAATAGTTCATTTAAAGATGCAATTAATTGATGCTCTTCGTATGTCATTGACGATTTCGATTACTATTGTATCGCGGGAAAGAAGTTTTTCCAAGTTGAAATTAATTTTCAAAAATATTTTAAAAAACTATTTGAGAATAACTATGACGAAATAACCCTTGAACCGTCTGGTAATGATATCTATCCAACAAGATATCGCCCAGTCTCTGGATTTTTTTTTTTTTTTTTTTTTTTTTTTTAGTCCCATAACCTCTTTTTTTCGAGGTCGTAGAGGATTCTAATGTTTCCATTAGAACATTCCGGGCATAATAGACACTGACGGCGCCCATCCCTCTCCAGGTCAGCGGAGGACTTTCTTAGCGTTAGTCATTTCTCAATATTTATTTAGTGGCTTTTCGTGTGCTCGATCCCACGCCCCTCAGCTTGTGAGGCGAGCACTATATTGACTTCGCTACACAGCCGTCTCTGGATTATTCACAATTATTGCAAACTTTGCTGTCATCAAAGCACGAAAAGCTGATTTTCGTTGAAGGTCTATGAGAGGGCTTGGGAAACATTTGACCTAAGAGATCCATGGACACAAAATATTTTGAAAAGTTATTCTATGAGAGTCATAGTCTACATTATTTTTAAAACTAAAGTAAATGTGCACATTGTGTGTAATTTCAACACTAATATTTCAATATTTACATCTTTGACTTCTTTTTAATAACATTATTATGCTGTTGCTGTTCATGCGACATATGGTGCTGCAAGGCCTTGCTGATGGCTTTTAGTTTATATGGTTGATAATTGGTGAGGTTAAGCTCTATGCAGGCGTTGAATTTCAATTCGTTAAACGTGACCGCTTGTCGGTCTTAATGCTCTTTAGATGTGAGAAGGACTGATCGCATGCATACGTAGTTTTTATAGCCAAGCATGTCAGTACAACATTACTCACTCGCTGCAGTGTGTGGTACATGACGGGAAGCGTGTTCTAAGTTTTGACAATCAGCTGTGCTCACTATCGTGCAATTATTTCACATCTTCATTCAGAGACTTGGACTTATTCACCAACACGTCTGAGGCCTTCAGGTCAGCAGCTTGGAGCTCAAAGTCTCTGACGAAGACAACGGGGGATGCAACACTGGTCACGGCTGTCCACTGCAAACGTGTGTGGATGGGTGATGAACTTACAAAGAAGAGTGCGTTTGAGAAATTCTAAATGGGGATGTACAGACGAGGGAAGAGACACGGGAGAGACAGACGGAGATAGCGATAGTGACTGAGTGAGAGATGTATCCGTAATTAGAATGAAGATAATTAACGAAGTTAAGGAAATTAAACATAATTTATGTGTGCATTCTGTCTTGGCGTTTAATTGATTGATTAATAATTAACCAAGTGTGTGGAGATTAGAGAAATAGAGTGAAAGATTTAGAGATTGAAACACAACAACAAACCAGGTTCTCTACAATATGCATTTCAATCACTGAAAGCGTTTATCATAACGTTCTCCATACAAAAGTTCTTAACTTTTTAAATTTATTTTGCTGCTGATGTTTTACAGAAATATTTGAGAATTTACTATGTGTTATTTTATATGGAAAGATGTTCACGTACATACAGGCAATCACAGAGACCGATGATGGGTGTTTCTACGTGTTCTTCTCACCACTTTTTAGCGCATTTTCGAGAAGTCGAATGCGCTATTGCACCAGTTTTGTCTGTCCGTCCGTCCGTCCGTCATCACCCTTGATCTCAGCATCCATAAGTCCTAGACCCATGAGGTATATATGTTTTTTGTATGTCCTGACTTGCCATTTGTGCATCAACACTCAGTTACTCGATCCGTTAAAAAACCCCGTTAAAACTACCAAAGAATATTTCGAATCGAGAGGTAACACTAGCGTAGGGAACGGCCGCCATTGCCGGAAGTCGAATGCATAATTCTTCAGGCATTGAAGAGTGGTGCGAAAGGGTGCAAAAGAATTAGTTGTTTTTTTTTATTTGACGTCATTAGAATATGTGTAAAAGTTTAGAGAGTTTTACGTCATCATTTGTGGTGACTTGTAGTTAGATTAAAGAGAAAATAATTTTTTTTTAAATGTAAAGAAATGACTTTTAAATAAAAAAAATGTCAGGTATATTCATTACACAAGAAAATTCATAAAAATATGTCTAAAATCTAAACACAATTACTGATAACTACATAATTCTGATATCTAACATAAGTACTGATACATAATACGAAAATGCGCTAACACGTCCTGAATTCCAATAGGGAGCAGGCTTAACATGATTTTTCATATTCCTCCCTGCAACTCAGAATCTGCCATTACCGGGATCTAAAATAGCGCGCGTACTTACTTAACAATTATAATGAACGTAGGTAAAGAAGAGCTGTTTTTGCTTTATATATAAAAGTTGTTCGCGTGAACTTTAAATCATTACGCTTCAATTATATAAAATGTTTTAAAGGGCAATTCATTTCCCATCGATACATTTTTTTCCAGTCGAAAAAAAGCATTGCACGACTATGAAAATAACTGTATTTAGCAATCATCAAAAAATATCTTCAGTGTTCACAATTTTTCAAAATGTTTAAAATTATGTAAGGAAATAGTACTACTACGATTTTACTCTTTGTAAGACTCGAATAGTTAGGGTTCGGTCTAGAATATTGGTTAATTTGTTACGCAATGTCAATATAACCAAGATTTTAAACTACTATTACTTCAATATATTATAACTAGATTGTGCCGGGGCACCGTGGCGCCTGTGGCGCCCACTTTTTTTAGGGCGCCTACGGCGCCAACCTTTTTCAAAAGCCCAACTAACTTGTCACGACGCTACTCATACATGGTTTTGTGTGTCCGTTGCATTAAGCAAGGAATCCTTACAGACATATTTGGCGTTCTGCGCCAGGGTTGTTAGTTTCTATCTATCTATCTATCTATCTATCTATCTATCTATCTATCTATCTATCTATCTATCTATCTATCTATCTATCTCGCTCTCTCAAACACTTTCACTTTCTCATTCTCTCTATCTCACTTTTTTGTTCGATATGCACTAATCTATACAAACACACCCAGAAAGAGAGAGAGAGAGGGGATAAATATATAGAGAGAGCGAGATTTGAGTGCCACTTCTTGGTCATAAAAAAATAAACAGAAATTTTACTGAAAAACATTTTTTTGTAATCTAACTTTCTCGTAACTTTTTTCCTTAAGAGAAACGAAAATATTTTTGGTTTAAAAAATGTTAATATTATATTTTTTATTAAGTAATTTATTTTAAAATAAAATCGCATTCAAAATTTTTCACTGTTAATTTTTATGTATACGTAAGCATTCCGAAAATACAAAAACTAACACTATATATTTTATAATACAAGACAATAACTTTTTTTTTTTTTTTTTTTTTTTTTTTTTTAAAAATTTAATTTTACATTTCAATNAATTTTTCACTGTTAATTTTTATGTATACGTAAGCATTCCGAAAATACAAAAACTAACACTATATATTTTATAATACAAGACAATAACTTTTTTTTTTTTTTTTTTTTTTTTTTTTTTGTTGTTGTAAAAATTCAATTTAACATTGCAATAATTTTTTAAAATGCGTATTTATTTCATTGCTTTGCGATACGTCCTAAGTTATATTATGTAATGCCAATGACACTTTTGTATTCTGAAAAAATATTTCTGTCTTAAAGGAAGTCACCCAAATATGATAACTTTTAATTTGAAAGTTTTGATTTATGTTCCGAATTTTAAGACCGCAAATAAAATTACAAATGGACTAATTCTGTTATACTGTCGAAAGTGACTAAAATAATTATTATCATTTTCTTTAAGATTAACTTTCCAAATATATTTGGCATACATTTACTTTATAAATAAGATTATGATGTTATAAAGCAGGGATGCCCAAACTTTTTTGCATGGCGGGCCATATTCCTTTATCCAAAGATATTCGCGGGCCGGATTAAAATAATATTATAAAAATGACTTAGTATGGTGAGTTTTTATTGTAAAATTTTAATGTGAATGGAGAAACTGAGATATTTGAATCAGTAAATAGGTGCGGTCAGGCTCAATGACATGGTTTTGATGCGCATGATATCACGTAGTTGAGAGTCACTTATTCTCGTCCTCACACAGTTTCATAACTGAAAATGTCTGCTTACACAAGTATGTCCAGGAAAACAAGCTAAGATTTTTAAAAAAACAAATGTTTGAATTCCTTTTAATCTCTCTTTAACCATGAAGCTTACTCTAAAAGTCAAAGAGAAGAAATTGTATGCTGCGACACTCAGCATCAGTTTGCAGCTCAATGATTTCCAGCTGCAGATTGGCGCAGTATTATCAAAATCTACAGAGAAATATGAAGATTTAACAAAAACAACCATGTTTATCTTTTCAATAGTTATTAAGTCATGAAAGCGTCTTTGAAATTCATCAGCCAAGGATGTGATATCTGCATAATACCTATGCATTTGCCAATTACAGCTTCTTTCTGGTAAACTTATCAAGATTTCCTGCAGTGAAGGGAAATGTGTGGTATTAGGCTGCATTTGAAAAAGTTCCCTTTGAAAAAGTTGCAGCTTGTTCCCAAAGTCCTTGATATGTGACTATAATTGGCTTACCACTGCATTGTGCCCTTGGAGAATTGTGTTAAGAAGGTTTATATGTCTTTTCACATCAACCTAAAATGCAAACTATGCAAGACAAGCAGCATCAGATAGTTCTGGAAATGTTTTATCCTTATCTTCCATGTACTGCCCAATTTCTTTTTTAATGTGTAGACGCGCTGAAGTGCTGTCCACCGACTAAGCCATCTTACATCATTGTAATACATAACATCTTTGTATTCTCTCTGGATGTCAAGAAGACACTGCTAAAACTGGCTGTGAAACAGGGTTTTAGAGCAAATAGAGATCATATCCTTTATCACTTGCTTAAGGACACGATCACATGAAAGATGTTTAGCACAAAGAACTTCTTTATGAATGATACAGTGAAGTTTAAAAACTTTGCCAGCCTGACTAAGCTGACTTTGTTACAGACAAGTGTTGAGTTCCTCCCCACCTCAATTTTAGAACCTCTTTTAATGGTCGATTTAATAAACTTTTATAACTAATAAAATTTATCATTTGTTTCAGATAATCCAAATTAATAAAAAAAAGTGAATGTAATTAGGAATAAGTCGTAAATTATGGTTATTAATATAGCTCATCATATTACCTTCACATTAACAAAATATTGTGCATGTATAGACTTAAATAGCCGTCAAAAATCTCACTCATCATTGAAACATACAAAAATATATGTGTCATATTATTTGAGCAATTCTAGTGAAATTGTCAGAATACTTCTTATTTCAGATCTTGCGGATCAGCATAAAAAAAATTCCAGGATACTTTAATCACGTCGTTTAACTTTAAAGCAATTTAAAATAGGGATATAGGCATTCTACATCAATAAATATCTTTTACAATTATTGCATGAAAACATTTATCCTCGTATCCACGACTTCGTTTAAGTCAACATATACTTTGTGTTTCAATAACTATGAGAGAATAAGATACATGTTTCACAATCACCACTCATAATAACTTTGCTCGAAAGAAGTATCAGTTCTCGTCATATCCTGGAAGCTCTTTTAACAGAAGAATGCACTGAGCTTGAAGAAACCTCTCTAAAGCTGAAACACTTCCTTTCAAGTCAAGGGTTGACTCTACCTGGATCTAATCAAGCAGATATAGTACAAAGAAAAAGAGTTAAAAATTGTCTGTTTAAAGGTTTTAAAAGTCTAGACTACCGGCAATGTTTAAAAATAGCCATATCCCATATGGCCTATTTTTATACAGGTTGCCAAATGCTATCTAGTGCAGTGGCCGCCTACCTTTTTATCGCCGCGGACTGGTCAGCACTTTACCGCGGCACACTGAGGAAGGGGGATTCAAGATGATTGTTCATATTTTAGCTTGCTTTTATTTAATAATTTTAGTTCATTTGCATTCATTAAACATGACTTCCAAATTAAAGACAGTTACACCAAAAATGATAGTAAATTGATTTCCCATTTTAACACATTGGAACGTTAATGTAATGAGAATGTTGAGTTCCTCCCCAGCTCAATTTTAGAACCTTTAATATTTTAGAACCGTTGAGGGTAGGTGTAGTTCCATCAACGCAAGAGGGACGCTGTCCTTGAGATGGACAAAGATCCATGATGGACCATGGAATATTCCATAGTATTAGTATAGGTTAGTACGTGGAAGTTGGCCGAACGTTCTCGAAGCCATGCATGTCAGCGCGTGATTAACAGTTGGTACACGCCACTGACCAATCAGATGAGAACGGTCAGCTAACCCACGCGAGGGTATGGGTCCTTATAAACGGTAGCCCAACCTTACAGCAGTCTCTCTCTCAGAATATTCGTAATACACCAGGTCTGCGGTGTGACGGGCGAATAAGAGTTGAGCCTAGCTGAAAGTTTGTTCAGGTTTGAGTTAACTAGACTTAGAATAGTCAAATGTATTTGAATTTGTATAGGTATTTATTATATGTATTGATATGCTTTGATAGGTTATTACTATCATTGGTTTAATTATTGATATTGTTTTTTCAGCTAGTTAGTGGAAGTTTGAAGTAGTAGAAGTTAGTGGCAGTACGTAGTTATTACTAGTCAGTACTTAGATCTAGTAAGTTGGGGAGCCATTGGAGTGGCGGAGGAACCATTGGGCTACATCTCAGACAGGAGATCTGGAGCGGAGAAGAGGACAAGGTGGCCTTACCTTGACACGTGAGAACCCTTGCAGTCAGTGACCAGTGCGGAAAGGGCCGACTGCCAAGCATACTGACCACGGGACACTGCGCTACGCCTGATTGTCCAGACCGGAGCATAGCAGTTCAACCAGTCCTTTGGCCACGCCCATTCCATGAGGGAAGTGGGGCATTGTAACGAACTATTTGTATCATTGTTAGAGACGTAGATATCTTAATTTAGTATATGTTTATTTACTGATGTACCTTGTATATATGTATGTATATAATGTATTAAATATTTTATCTCTATTATCATTTACACATAGGCGTTAGTTTTAATTATTAATTATAAGATGTATTTTATAACCTGTCGTTATAGTTATATATATTAGTATATTATAGAATAGTTAGTGGAAACCCTAGACATAGACATAATATTCAACATTGTGGGCCCGCTCTATATGCAACAGTCGGGTCACAGTACTCAACATTTGGGGGCTCTGCGTTTGTGCGAGCACACCCAATATTCAACAACAAGTTTTGCTAGTCAACTGTGCTCACGAGTCATGGCGATAGCTATCAGCAATAAATAAATATATCGTTTACTTGGTTATTTAACGTCACAGACAGCAGAACAGCAGAACCAAATACATTTGTTCTCCTTGTCAGTCTTTAAGACTGAAGTCTAGTAATTGGTAAACAATACAATGTTATCGACTTTTGCCATCCTTTGACGTTATCAAAACGGTAAAACTTGTCGACTTTTCTTATATTTAATGTTGCTAAAAATAATACGTTAGTTAATTAATTATTTCAGATGAGGTCGCGGGCCAGTAAAAATTGCTTTGCGGGCCGGTTTTGGCCCGCGGGCCGGACTTTGGGCACTCCTGTTATAAAATAATCCATGATGTATGTTTAGTCTTGTATTTCCTTTAAAATTTTTAATGAAAATGGTTTGTTTGTTTTTTCATTAGTATATTCAGGCTACCGATATCCAGAATGGAATGATAGTTTTTAGGTGTTGCAAGAAAAGTGTTTATATCCCTATTTATATCTATGTGTTTTTAAAGACTAATTTGCCTGGTATAGTCAAGCTAGAATTACTTTCCTCGTGGATTATGATAACTGAAATAGGTTACCCTTGTTAATTTTTAACATTTTCTGTAATGTTTTTTTTTTTAAGTTTAATTTTTTTTTTTTAAATGTATTCTACTTTATTTAATTTTTCTTTACTGCAAATGTCACATTCAGAAATGCATACTCTTCCATGATTAGCATTTTTTAAATCTTGTTCTTACATTTGTAAACGTTTCATTTTACAAATCCTAAAGTTTTGTTTCAATTATATTATTAACATGCGGATTCCGTGAAAACGCACGAGATAATTACTCCGTATATACAATGCATTTGCATATTTAGTTTGGTGTGGGTGTTATTCCTGAATGTATTTGTTTGCATTACTACGTTCATTTTTCTTTAATACTCTTAGTAGTTTAAACTTTCCTGGATGAAAAGGTCTCTTCAAATTACTTTATCATTTTGTAATTCAGTGTTGACTTTTTTTTGGTTAGATATCGCTGTATTGTTAGAAAATAAAGTCATTATTTTTTTATGTGTTTCTATGAACTCTGTGCATTAGACACACATATTCGAACATGAATCCATGATACATTTGCAATGACTAACTCAGCTTTTACAAAAAATAGTTTTAAAATTATTCTACACTTATATATATATACCAAAAGTAAGATGTGAACTCTAATTACTGCAATGAAATTTATTTGACTTTTTCTAGTTTACTCTATAAATTTCATACAAATAGAAATATACATTTTCCTCCTTATGTTTCCACGCTGTAGGCAAAACTTAGAGTGCATCAATATGTAGCCGATAGTATTTAACTAAATCTATATAAGGCTATTTAACATAATCATTTTATAAAAATTACTACAATCTGTTTAATTATGCCATCAATACGATGTTTAGAAATATTTATACTTTTTTTAAATTTAAATTTAACACACTACTGGATGTTGAGTTTAAAATTGATATTTAAAAAACTAAACATATACTAATGTACTACATTGTAGCTTTGTAACCTTTTTTTTTTAATGGTAACATCTTATTTGTGATAAATTGAGTTATAGGCCTTAACCCTTCTATCTATATAAAACTTTTTTTTTTAAATTTTGCCTTTAGCCTTTGTGTTCATTTATTTAAAAAATAATCAGTTTTACATTATATTTCAAGGTAAAATAAATACAAAATTAGGGATTCATTTATTGTGTTGATTTTTGGCTACTTAGTAGAAATTTGTAAAATGTGTCGCTAAATTGTAATTAAAATTATCAACAAAAATGGAAATATGAGTGTTATTTTTTATGTGTGTTTTTCCGACGAAAGTTAAAATGGCCAAATGGTGAATCAGATAGATCCTTCACATCTCTGTACAGCTACTAATCTATAATATTTCTTTGAGTTAGTAGTGTTAATATATATATATATATTGTACCTGATCTTATACAATACTCGTTAACGGTCAAAACTTTTAAAAATCTAAAAATATTTCTATTCAAATATTTGATTATACTCTTTCATTACTTAATCCTCTTGGATTTTAATTTGTTTTATTTGTAATTGAAGTGTAAGTTATTTGACACATGTTGATTTCGTATAAAGTGACTCATTTAGTATACTGGCTAATATACCCAGCGTTGCGGGGTGCGTTATTGATCCTATTGTACGCCATTCTTGGTCGGTTCTCTTTCTATAAAATGATTTCATATTTTAATAAGATCACATACTGGAGTATGATCCCTTTTGTATAATGAGATATAATTCATGGTGAAATCTCTTATTATATGATACCATAATTGGATAATACATCCTTGTATTATCCCATTACATAATTTGATCTTGGTAGAACATTTGCCCCATTTCAGCCCATACTGTTATCTCATCACAAACACTTGTATTATTTCACTGCATAATAATTTTTAATATTTGTCTAAGTCCTTTTACCGACATGATTACATACTTCAATGGCATAATAAAATAAATGGATCCTCAGCATGAAGCAATACATAATAGAAACACGTTCTGGTTTGAATAGGATTCTATTCCAGATGTGATTCCATTTACCGTGTGATTCCATTTTAGCTTCTCTCGCGTTTTCTCGTTTGGTCCCGTTCTGTTTCGTTTTGTTATGGTATCTAAATAATATGGCTTAGTATAGCTGACACACATATTCTCGTTTATTGTAGTTCTTTTATTATCTAGTAAACAGCTTAGACCATAAATATTCTCCCGAAAGCAATTATTACTAACCCCACACATCAAACACCCGCCCCAAAAAAGTAAAGGAAATTGTAACGACAAAGATCTGACGTATTTTTTAAATTTTTTATACAACTATGTATGGAATATTTTAGATCGTACCGAATCAAGTAAATAGGCAAAAATCATATTCATTGTCTGACAAAATATTGTTTATATGTATATAACTTAACTCATTAAAGGTCTGGAAAAAAATATAACGGAGATACTGCATGAATAAAACTTATAATTTTATAGAGAATTTTGGATACTCCCATATAAGCAAGTAATCAGACAAATATTAAATTGAAAGTCTGATAGACAGTAAATTTAAAATCTTCAAAAGACGTCCATTAGAATCGTTTTTTAAAAAATTATATGGAGTTTTAGCACAAAGGTAATTTAGAGAATGTTCAAGAAAATGTCAAAAGTAAAATATAATTAATTCATTTTAATTTAATTTAAAATGTACCATAAAGGACATGGCTACTAAATTAAACTTGATTTTAACCCAAGTGAACCCAATATTGTTATTGAAAGCAAATAACTGCAAGGAATTTCTGAAGTATTTATTAATCGGAATTAAAATATGTGTCTAATCTCCTAAAATGATTACTTTTGAGTTCAATTCCAAACTGTATATTTAGAATGGGCTATAAAGTTGTAGTTTGAATTCTTTCTATCCGTCGAACCATGTGGTATCTTTAAATTTATATATATGTACATATATATATACACTTACATATATATAGCTTATAAAAAATTTTTAAAAACAAAACAAAAAACCAATAGGGACTTCTGGCCAAAAATTGCATTGTGTGAAGTTCAAAACCCCTGTACGATTTTGTTTTTTAACATGAAGGATAAATGTGTCAATTTATCAATCGCGTACATTCGATGAAGAATAACGTTTAAAATACTTCCGATTTTGTTTTTGGTCCAACCCAGAGCGAATGAGAATTAATACTCTATGGTATTTTATTATGAGCAATCAAGTTCTAAACACGTTTTTTAAACATATGTCCATTCAACCGTTAGCCAACGTTTAAAATAATTTTTATGTGGATCTGATAATGAAGAAATAACATTTTGCCCCTCCTACATCGTTTTTAATTAGTGATTATTTTGAGTTTAATTCCGCGTTGATGTTTTATATTGCCAATAATGTTTTTGAGCACGAAGTTTGGTCTATAATTAATTATAATCAATATACATCAATAATTGAAAATATTTTGGTTCTGTGTGTGCTCTGACTTTTAAAAAAATAATTAACCCCCGCCTCTAAACCATACAGAGTGTAAACTTTTGAAACCTTTTTTTCCCCTCAATGGTCATTTATATATGTGCCAAGTTGGAACTATTGCTGCCGTAAGTCATTTTTCAATGTTTAGTTTAATTTTAAAATCTATATCGTATGTTGCCAGTCAGGCACTTTATAGTAGACAAGTAGGCAACCCTATAGCTAGTCATGCAGACAAGCCGAGTTGTGTTTACATTTTCTGGAAGCAAACACGACCGGGTTTTTTATACAGAGAACTTAAAAGTCTTTCGCACGGAACAGATGTTGCCGGTCCACAGAGAATAGTTAACAAAACACTGCTTAGGACAGGAAACGATGGTTATTAGTTTTCTACCACATGAGAGGAGCTAAAAAATAAGTTTTTCTATCGACAGTTAAGGTTCTTTTGTCTCATCATTGACTTTTTTTTTCTATCCTTCTGAACCTGCAGTGTGTAGAACTCCCGGATTGCATTGAACATTGCTGTCTACTCTGCTTCACGTTTCTCTCCTCTTAGACTGGTGAGTTTCTTGTAACAGATAATCTAAGGTCACATCAATTTGTATCGTTGTAAAAGCATCATTACCTTAAATTCTGTTTGTCATGTCCTTCAATGTTGAGGGTTTGAAACTTACAATATAGCCTAGATCATCTTTAATTACGATTAACAGTCTACACAGAAAGGCTTGTAGCAGAATAACGGCATTAAATGTCGCATATTATTCAATCCCAACATATCTCGTAGCATCTGAAAGTGATAATAACACTGACGAATATTTCAATTATTTGGCCTTTTATCTCAATCTGATTCTGTCAGTATATATCCACTGTAGTTTTTTCGATGATCGATGTGATACTGCATTACGTCATCTTTTACTTCCAACAATCTGGCTAACATCATGTAGATTCTGTTCCAGCGAGTTGCCACATCTTTCCTGGAAATTATGGGAAATGACATCATATTTCGGCAACGAGACAGACACCGGGATTGCTTTTCTTCAGTTACGTTGTGCTGGTCGAGCTGTGCTTGAAATGTCAAACTAAGTGTCGACATTTTGCCACAAGAGGTGATGATTAGTCAACTTCTTTCAAACCTGCTGATATAATAAGTTGAAGACAGTGTGCGATACATGGTATGTGTAGCTTTTATAATATCAGCAAGCATATTCCGTTCACTGCGATATAGTAAATGTTTTCAGTGATGTTCGGCTTTGCAGCAAATTCTTCATAGTTTTCAGCATGGTGTCGTTCGTCTACCCGTAAGCAATGTAAAGCAACTGATGTTAGTTTCCAATCGGAATCAGTCCAGTGTCCCGTTATACCACAATATGATTCATAGTTGTTTCATATCCAAAATTTGGTAGTTAAAGTAATACTGCACTTGTTTAAATTTGCATTCTTATGCTCCATTAATTTGTCTCAGTACATCTGATCAATGACTTTATCGATTGTATGGTGATTGGGAAAATTGTAAGTCATATTATGAAGAGCTGTACATGGGGCTGTCTGTTGTCCATCATCTTTCACAATTGTCTTCGGACGTCCTGAGCTAGCAATCCACTGTGCTTTCAAGTCCGCTGAATCTTTTTCGTTTACACGCTTTTTTTGGCTTACGTCGTAAAAAAAACTCTTCTGCCGGTCACTGTTGACTACGTGTTGATACTCGAGTTGATGTTTGTGCTGATTGACATATGTCAGTGATGTATTTGATCCCCGAATTGTTTATAGCAGTGAAAATCATATATTTTGTCGCCTTCGTCTACTTTGTCATCGGCAGTTACCTTGAAAACATTATGTTTGCTCAACTTTCCCTTTAAATGCTTAACTTTAACTGTGCTGTCATTAGTCGCCATTTTTGTTCACGTCTGCACGTCTAAATAAATAATATTAATACGCCGGGAAAGTATGTAAGTAACAAAAGATAATAATTATAATTGATTTTGTTTTCCCATCAATAGAAAAAATTACTAGAAATATTTTATTAAATTTTGATTGATCAAATTAATTTAAAGGATTTAAATTTTTAACAATTAATTGATTCATTAATCTTTAATTTCCCCAGCCAATTTCTGTGCATTTAAAAGACAACATTTTAATTGTTTATATTAATTCGTGGCATCTGGTTGATTGTTTGCCGTAAAAACTTTGGATCGATTTTAACCAACCCCCCCCCCCTTATGGTAGCGAGCTGAAATTTTGCAGGCAGATTTTTCTCGACGTTATAAATTATCTGTAATAATTTTGACATATATCGAATGAATGTAATTAAATAAGGATTTTTTTAATTATTTCTATGTAGATTGTAGATGCGTATTATATTGAACACCCATTTTAATATTTTCCTGTCGTGCGATGCGATGCGTATTATTTTGACGATTCTTTTTTTAAAATATATTCTTGATCTATAAATGTTTATGCTAGACTGACCCGTGGTCTGCATTATATTAAACATGTTTTGTAGCTGAAATTCAGCAGGCAGACAGTAGTAATTTGTTTTACTATAAGTCCTTTATATATGAGACAACAATAATTTCAGATTTTTGGATTGTCGTGTCATGCGTATTATAATAAACATATTGTCAGTTATGACTCGGATATAAAGCATTTATAGGCAAAATGTGTTGTTTTTGTTTGTTTATTTATTTATTTATTTTTTTCTTAAATATATATTTATCTTGCATGTTCCAGTTTTGATTTATAACACTGAGTTTCCTCTGAACATCAACTATCATATCGGGCCGAGTTTCCTCTCAATTCTCTATTGGATAAATAACAAATACTTGATTGAAACAGTACGTAGATTTTTGTTTATTTTTGAATCCTGATGTTATAGTGTTTTTTATTGATGCATAAAGAAAATTATAAAATACTATTTTTAAAATATAAATTTGTATTTATCATGTATATTTTTGTCTCACCCGGTGTGTTTCGGTTTTTAGTAGTATCCTTATTATGATCTAAAGTCGTGGTAAAAAGTTTTTTTTTATTGGCCATGAATTTATATTTCACAAAATGTTTATCTGTAAACATAAAAGACATAGAATCTACGGAGTTGTAAAATATGGCGGAAATATGTTTAAATACAAATTTTATTTTGATAAAGAGCATTAGTACTGAATTGTTGACAGGTCCTCTCTTCTCAAATTGTTTTTAATAATGGATTTCCTCCATTAAGTAAAAATGTCTTATTAGCACTTAATCGGCTACAATAGAGACTATCGGTGGAAATTATAAGGTTTGTTTTTCTTTCATTATTCATTTGTTTAAAACTTGACAATTGTGGTCTGATGTCTGGTCCTAGTTTCGAGTGTAATGCTCCAACATTGAGTAATCTCTCAAATGTTCACTTAGTCTGTTGCTGACTAAAAAGTTTAAAAATCCCACCCCACGCTGCAGTAATTCCTATTCTTTGCATCGTAGCCGCTGTGAACATGATAGGACAAACCACACGAGGCAGTCCTGCCAAGGAGGTAGACACATGCGCCGCTGCTACCGGGACATGTGGTTGTTGTGTACGTGTATTTGGTCTCGTCGGGATAGTCAAACTCTTCCCTTGACGTGGACCTGCCAACACTGACCTTCTTGGGGCCCCCATGTGGGTGTGCTACTATGATCGTCAGTATATTCTCTAACAATCGCGGATACTTGTCTGCTAACTGCTTGCACATCTCCGTGCACTGACCCAACAATTCCTGTAATTCAATCGCTAATTCAGCGTCACTTGTCTCACATTTGAAACAACACCAGTCATTTGGAATATCCGCCTCTGTAACTTCACGTCCGTGTAAGCGAATTCTTTTTGTTTCATCTGAATCATATTTTAAATAACATCGTACACTTTTGACCTCCAGATCATCAAATACAACATGATTAGCTGTGAAGATCTTAATCTCCCAGATCTTCTGAGGAGGGTTGTCAGACGTTGCCTTGGTGACCAGCTTTACGTCCTGTATACGACCTGTTCCGATTCTTACACGCGGACATCCGCCAGATGATGGGTTGTCATCATGTGCCCCGATATTAAACTTTGGTCTGTCTTTACTAGTCATTAAAATTTCAAGCTTTACTGTCAGGCCAGCCGTGACTTTGACCAGACGTACAATATCGTCGTCTTGGTAGTTATCAGGAAGGTGTTCCTTGGAGAAGTTGAGAGAGGAGATGTAGTTTTCGTGATTTGATTTTTTGCATTTGGCATAACCCTCAGTGTAAGCCGCCTCCTCTTCGTATTCATATATTTCCATCTAGTTTGTTCCTGAAACAAAAAAACGACGAGATGTTTGCAAAATTATAATGATAATTTTAATAGCTTACAAAAAACATAAAAATTACCTCTTAACAGATTTTTATAAATATAACAATTATCTATACATCTATAAATATTAGTTAACGTTTTGCTACAAATGTTCGCAGGTGATAAAATGATTCATTTTTAATCCAAAATTATTCAAAACTAATACTTGTAGCATTTAGGACAATCCTATATTGTCAAACATCATTATTACGGCGGGAATGGAGCATTTTATAGACGTCATTGAACGTAACGAACAAGTTATTTATCACATAATCATGATTGTTTGCTCCATTCAAATCCGAACGCTCTTGGAACTTGTAATTGTTCGAGATTGGAGACTGAGTGTTTTGTGCTTGGATAACTTCATTTTTTATAGATAATATTCAACGAATAGTGATTAATCTTGCATACACAGTTCATTAAATCATGTAATTTATAAAAGCTAGGTCTAGTAGGCTGTTAAATTAAAACTCAGCTATAAGATTAAATCAGGTTTATTTGTGTAAGATACATAAGAGAGGCTCCTTCTATAAAGATTATTGCGTCTTATATGAGTAGATTTTTTAATAGGTATGTTTTAAGTTAAAAAGCGTTTACGGGCCATTGCTATTAGAAACTTGTGTGGTACAACGTTAAGCGGATTAGTGTCAGTTACCCATCGGAGCTGAGTGGAGTGAGGAGTCGAGGATATGATCAGACCTTGTCAATAGGTCCCTGCCTTCACAGAGACTCAACCAGAGACTCTCATTTACTTGCCCAGTGCACGTTCCGATCAACTACCGTGCGACTTTTGGTATATGAGCCAAGTGGCCGATACAGTGAGATAGGATTATTTTTTATATATTTTTTTAAAAAAATATATTCTTTTGTTTGTTTATTTTTTATTTTTAAAAAAAAGTTTTACTTATGCCAGTTTTAAAAAATCATTAAAATCTCAAGTATGAACTGTCATATTGACTTCCATTTTTTAAAATGATCTACTCTCTAGCACTTTCATTGCTGTCAGGAAAGTTTGCGTCACCCAGTTTCTGGCGTTAAGATCATCGAGAGTATGACCTTTGGAGATAGAAATAGGCCATAATAACATGGGGTAAGATATGTGTGTGTAGCGAGCACATACAATGTTCATATCATTTCTTTAAACATTTCGGTAATTAAACCTCTTATAATTGATAGATATTTCATTTTCTCTTTTTCTCTACAAATCACTAATGTTCAAGATGAATATATTATTAAATAAAAGCCCAGGTCACTCACTCACTCACTCACTCACTGGATGTGGAACGCTGAGGAAAGATGTACGACAGTCTACAGCAGTTAGTTGAAAAATCGTGTGTTGATTAGCGCTGTAAAAATATTTTATATGATGACGTCATTGTTTGGTGTGCATCAGTGCGCAAAATACAACCCCTATTATTAAATACTTTGCGTACATTTCAGAAAGTTTAATATTTATCACAAAAGGACAAGTTAGTTGGGCTTTTGAAAAAGGTTGGCGCCGTAGGCGCCTTAAAAAAAAGTAACTGTTTTTTGTCATTTAAGGTCATGTTAAATTAGGTGCTAAAAGTAGGTCATACGAAAATGGGTTTTTGAAACCAAGTAAAGCGAAAACAAATCCAATAACCAGTACTGCCTTCTGTGTAATAGCATCTGTCATATTTGAACAGATGGATATCAGATGTTGCTTTAATAAGCTGTAGTTTGTATAGCGCATTTGCTAATACATGGCAAACATCTGATTTTTACAGCTCAATATTTTTCATTGCGTGCACAAATTGAAACTGCTTAAGGGTTGCAGCAGCTAAAAGCAACAACAAGAAATACCATTTAAAATATTTTAAAAAATAACTGACGCATTTAAATTACCACTATGAAGGTAGTAATCAATGTTTTTATGGGTTCGTTCTTAATATTCAAAAAAATTAACCCGTCTGCGAATAATCCATTTTATTCATTTATACGTGAAAATTTTGACGTTCCACAAACGCATATATCATCATTATTAAAATTTGATTCGCGTTAACTTTCGAGTAGTGTTTTGCAGATGGCTACGCGGCCGCGATAGGTCACAACGTAAGGGCGCCTAATAATGACAAGAGTTCGTAAAATGACGTAACTCAGTCTTGCATTCATACCAAGTCTCCTGATGCTGGTAGCACGCCTTTTAAATAACGGCAAATAGTGCCCCAAAAACATGGAAATGGCTCGCTGGCAATAAACGACATGGACATTGTGAAAACGTCAGTGAATTCTGAAAAACATAATCTAAACCTCTGGTTAAGTCTAGTAAATGAGAGAACCTTAAACATTTATCAGATTACTTTTTTCTGAAGTGTACGTTTTCCAGTTAATTTTCAATCTGAAATTATTAAATCAGAATAGGGACGGTAAATTTAGATTGGTGACAAGATAAATAAAGAAATACATTTGAGGGGTGCGGAGTAATGGCTTGTTTTTCCGGTGTCAGTGAGAATTTTAATGCAGAATACAGGCTATTAATGTTCCAAAAACATCATCTAAATGTGTGACTCGATTTGATAAACTTCTCAAAAGTCTAAAAGTCTTGCGGCATCGGAAAAGAATATGTGCTGTTGTAAAAAAAAAGTAAATTATTGGCATAAGTATGTAGGGTAAAATCTAGAGGCTAAAAATGGTATGGTATCTGTATGGCATCTGTCCGTCTAAGAAAGACGATAGATTTATCTTTAATATTTGCAGCTCTTGGTGTTGCCTGGCTTTTCTCCTCACTCTTTTTCCAACTGCTATTTCCCTAGATTGCTCCTCTGCTCTTAGTGATCCTTCTTTCATTATAGCCCGCCATGTGGTCCTTTCCTCAGCCAGGTTTTCCCAGTTTTGTATATAAATTCCATTTAGACATGGTGATCTCTCCCACCGTCAGAAGCAACCACTGGCGCCTAGCTCTACGCCAATTGAGCTATGGCTTATAACCGGTAAACTGCTGCTTCCCGTGTTGTGTTCACACCTTGCGGCGATGCTGGAGTGTCCTCTCCTGTAAAGATAAAGCCTGGGCGTATAAGTATGGAGAGCCAGCTGCTACCCAAACAGCAGATTCCCCCTCTCCACGCCAATGGTGGATCCAAGGGAACGACTAATGTCGATACGGCTTGGCACCATTTACGTCACAGGAGCTGCCGGGATGCAATTTGATTCAAATGCAGACCGCCTTAGGAGCTCCATTTCCTGATTTTCTGTCGGGGTTTACTCCCCTAGCCTTTCCCGTGTGGGTATAGCCGCAAGGCAGCGGAGGTATGGAGTAAGAGTTTTCCTCTCATAGATGAACTACCGACCATGGTTAATGAGACTCATCTACCCGAAGCTACTGGTTTTGAGGCACCAGTTGACCGCCTTCAACCCTTCTCCTGTAAGTTAAAACATGGTCCGCCGGGATTGTGTGTGAGCCACGCGTGAAGGCCATGAGCTGGATTTTGGTTGACAGAGACATTGAGTGACGCAAGCCTTTTATGGCATTTCTAGAGGAGTAGATGCTTATCTTCCACCCCCGCCCTGGCAATGACAACCTTGAACCACAGAGGCTGAAAATATTGCACAACTAACAGTGCGAAAAATTTAATATGAAATCTTGAATAGGTTGATGGATATCGCATAATTTCTTTAAAATGTGAGGTTCTCTGCATTGAAAGAACGTTCAATTATTTGCAAAATGATAAATTCTAACTAAAAATGACAGATAGCAAAAATTTAACTAGACTGAAAAGGTATCTACTTGAAATTAACACGTTAAATGATAATGATTATAACGAAACATTTCAAAGTTGTGCAGATTATAAGACAAGAAAAAGGTCAAATAAATTAGATTAAATTGGAATACAATGATAATTGAACATTGATACATTTCTTAATTGCTCTGATAGTCTTTCAGACCTTCAACTAATTTTTTTTCTTTACTGATATATCGTGGGAATATTAAAGCTTGAAAAAAACTCGCCAGTCGAAAAGGCGGACTGATCCTATGATCCCACAACCGCTCAGAACAGCTCTAGTTACGCCACTGAACACAATTTTTAAATTAAATAAAAACGCATGACAATCGTTTGATATAAGTAAGGAATACTTTGCCCCAACACAAAATGCAAGGGGAAATTTACCGCCGTGCATTAAATCATCTCTAGGTCGCTAGCCATCGTGGTGTATACCAGAAGTTTGAAGTATATTCGTAGCATAAAATATTGTGTTAAAACTGTGTTGTAAAGACTGTCTTGAAATCTTAAGATGAACAAAGTTACACTCATTTCCTTTTAGAGTTGGCAGAAAAAAAAGTTTATAGCATTGACTTTTGCTATTTTACTTCATCGAAATTGGTGCACATAACTGAAATTTTTCATCGGCGTTATGTAGCCAATATACCGGTAGGTAAACAATAAAACGTCATTAACTTTGGCCATCATTGACGTCATCGTATTTTAAGATAAACAGAGCACATTATATCATTTTTTAAAAATAAATAAAATATATTAATTACAGAAATAAATGCACGAGTAAATTAATTATATAAGATAAGGCCGTGCACCAATTAACACGGGCCGCATTAGGCCCGCGGGCTAGAGTTACAACACCTATTGTGTAATCGTTAATGTAGGTCAATTTTTGTAACAGTGCTAAGCAATGCCTCAGAATTGATACTAATGACCTAGTTCCATCTAGTCCTGAGTCAGGCTTAGCTCACCATTTGTTGGGCTAGGATCTGGTGGTAGTGTTTAAATGGGAGTGAATGTAGGAGGAGAGAATTCTGTGGGTTGTCATCATGTTTAGAGGTTAAATAGTATGCACAGTTGATTTGTGTTAAATAAACTTCTTAGATGTCGTAGTCTTAAATTTAAGTTCTTTTAATGTTATTCAGAGATGGTAATAGTAGTGTAAGAGTGTTAAGTCTGAATGATTAGTTAGCATTTCAGAGATCGTAATGTTACTTTTGGAGAATTGGATGTCATCTCAAAAATAGTTGTATTGATTTTAAATGATTTGATACCATGTACAATTGTTTAGTGTTAAGTTAAGTTCTAAGAAATAGATATCATGTCCAAGATGGCAGAGTTAAGTTTTAATGATAAGATCCCATGTAAAAGACGGTAGTGTTAAGTTTGAAGTATTAGATGGCCTGTTAGAAAAGGGTAGTGTTGCAAAGGTTGTGAAATGTTTGGTTAATCTCATCATCTGTTATCAATTTCGTTTTATCCCCATAACCATCTACATTATTATTTTATTTCATGGACTCAGCTAGAAAAAAATAATTCATTGATTTATTTTTCATTATTTTTTTTTTTCAAAATGAATGTGAAGTAACTTGTCAATTATTTAATGAATAAGAAAAAAAAACAGTATTTTTTATTTTAAATATGTCTATTAAATAGTATTAAGGAAGCTGAACTTATTAAAATACAAACTCCCAAACAAAAGAACATGTCATAAAAGAGGAAATCAAAACATTGTCAATACTAAACAAAATGGAAAGAACGGGTTCTTCCTTTTATAACAGCCACGTTATGTACAATACACGTCTGCATTATCACAGCTACTGACTTACTCGAGGTCCCGTGTCCCTGTGACCCGGACATCATGCTATTATTAGCGCCACGGATTCTGACAAAGATTTGTGTGAGGACTCCGTCTAATGGGGCATGAACGTTTATGTCGTTTTTAAATATTGAACAGTTTATTATCTTTAGGGATATTCCTACCCAAATACAATAAAAAAAATCTTAATATTGTCTTAACTGTTTTTTTTGTTTTGATTTATTTTTTACCACATTTCAGAGAAAGGCAAGTTAGTTCTGTAGGAGTAACTTATTCAGTCTAAAACAGTGAAATGTGGTGTCATGGGAGACATTCGGTGAATATTTAGTTTCTTCCAGTGAATGAAGCTAAGGACGGCTACGGATGTGAAGCGAGTTTTGGATAATTAATGGGGGG
>MUZC01000758.1:125944-140228 GCA_002072015.1 Radix auricularia | reverse complement strand
TATATATATATATATAAATATATATATATATATTAAAATTTAACTTAATGTTGAATCCACAATATTCCTATTAGATAGTGAGTGTTTAAAATGAAAATCTAGCGTTGAATATTCCTGATGTCCACCTTTGCAAACTGAAAGTGTGGAGCATCTGACTCAACTAATACCTGCCAATGTCATGTGAAAGCCCCTGGCAGACCCTTACACAGTGTAAGACCGATGTGACACTCTCCTTGTGCGTGTAGCGCGTGTGGAGCAGACAGCAGCAGATGTTGTGGCCGGGAGGATAGAACAGGTCACTGTTGGTTGCCAGGTTACACAACACATTTAGCCTGTTTCTGGAAAGTTAGGGGGATGGAAAAGAACTCCAATTGAATAGCAACAGTTTTTGACATGATGAGTGTGTTGCACCAAGGTCCTACATTATTTGCGCCCCCCCCCCCATTTCACTTCATTTGGCCGAAAATAATGCCATTCCTGAAGTAATCACAGGCCTGTTTCCCTCTCCTTCAGTCAGCCGGAACCCTTTACACATTCCCCCAACCCTCCCCTCTTCACTATTTTATAACTGACAATGTGAGACAACAGGTTTTCAATCTCTATCGACAGTCGGGTCAATCTAGCATGTGTTGGTAGGACTAGGTGCGATATACACAATAGAATAAGAAACGACACGTCTGCGTAGATGGGTACAGATATAATATTTAGCTGTTTGGACCGATAAAAAAAAACAAAAAACTTTAAAACAACACTGCACTTCAGCAAGTTTGGCTTACTTATAAATTAAAAGTATTTATTTAGCATTTATAACAATATTTAATACGCTATTTTTAAGAATTATTGACATTTCACTCATAGTTCATACTTTTCATGAGGCATAGTTATGGGCAAGCTATATAAAATAAAATTGAAATAAGTGAACAGTCATTAGAGGTAGTCATGTTCTATTAAAGTTAAACATGAGACAAATGACGTGTTTTCTTCCAGCTTATGATGAGTGTTAAAAAAAATGAAATCGTCCAATGGTGATATATTTACAAAAGATTTATATAAAACCAACTTGAACGCACATCTCTCACATTGAAATTTTAAATCCAAATTCTTGATAAGAAGGCAAATAAATAACTGCGTGTTTCTGTTGTGGGAAAACACCATTCCTATAACTTTAGCAGAAATATTGCCGAGGTCTTTATTTCCCCGCAAACACAGTTTTGTAGTGGGAATTCCCCTAAAATTGTTTCCTATTTAAACATTTTTCCACGAATCTATGAAAAACTAAGGAGTGCTTTCCCCAAAACCAGGATGTAATCGCTGACTCCTGTTTGAAGAGCTTATCAAAGCCGCGACACTTCATGTTGATTTCTGGTGTTTTTTACTGACTTTATGAAATGAAATATAAAACACAACAATAGGGCTGCGAAAATTAACTATTAATTTCTCTATTAATCGTTACAAATTTAATCGCATGAATAACGATTAAAGTTAAATTATTCGAATAAAATTCGAATAAGTATAGATAGGTTGTATCATTTATTTTTCAATTGATTAAAAAATAATATATATACAATACTAGAGACAAGTACCCGGCTTAGCACGGGTTTTAAATAAGGTTTTCTGTAGAAGCTAACACAATTCTTTTCGCAAATTAGCGTTAGGAGAATGTACTTAACAACTTCCCAAAGTTTCATTCTTCTACCTACACGGGAAATAGTAGAATGGGTGATTTTCAGTATTTATATAGCGTGTAGTAGTAAAAAAAATACATTTGGGCCCCCGGCTCCCAGTAAGTGATAATTTAAATATTTTTTCACCTGTTACCACTGCAGGTGTGTACTCAACGATATCCTCAAATTTCACACTTCCACCTAATCAGAAATAGGAGAAATAGTAATTTTCAATTTTTATATAGGCCATCTAAGTAAAATACGTTTTTGGGCCCCCAGCCCCACATGAGCGGGAAATTTAAACGAAATCTACTTAAGAAATTTCATCATGTAATGTCGTATACGTGAACTAAATTTCACAATATTTTGCTGTCTGAATTGTGTTAATATAGCTCATTTAGGAAAAAATAATAATTTGGGCCCCCGGCAACCCATGAAAAAGGAAGCCATTATTGCCAGTAGAGTCTGCTCAATAATTTCCAAACGTTTCATGTTTTTACGACACGGTACATTGGAGAATAAGTGATGAGTGAGTTTTTAATATAAGAAAAAACTAAATTTGGGCCCCCGGCCCCCACTGAGTGGGAAGTTTAAAATTCTATTTCGCAAATTAGCGTTAGGAGAGTGTACTTAACAACTTCCCAAAGTTTCATTCTTCTAACTACACGGGAAATAGAAGATTGGTTGATTTTCAGTATTTATATAGCGTATATAAGTAAAAAAAAACCACTACATTTGGGCCCCCGGCTTCCATGAAGTGGGAAGTTAAAAATTGTTCATCGCAAAATATCGT
This sequence comes from Radix auricularia, assembly GCA_002072015.1. NCBI lineage: Eukaryota > Metazoa > Mollusca > Gastropoda > Lymnaeidae > Radix > Radix auricularia. The sequence continues at coordinate 137,771 of MUZC01000758.1, read as the reverse complement.
CGCTTTAGCGTACTTAACAACTTGCCAAAGTTTCATGCTTCTATCTATCAGTAAAATAGGATATTTAGTGATTTTTAGTTTTTATATATAGTTTATTTAAGAGAAAAAACTAAATTTGGGCCCCCAGCCCCCAGAAGGAAGTAATTTAAATATATTTTTGCCTGTTACCATCGCAGAAGTATACTCAACTATTTCCTAAAATTTCATGCTTCTGCCTCCTCGAGAAATAGAAAAATTGTTGATTTTCATTTTTTATATAGCCCAAATGAGGAAAAAAAAGTTGTTGGGCCCCCAGCGCCTATGAGTATGAATTTATGGAACGAAACCTATTTAAGAACCTTCCCCATATAATTATGTGTACGTTTACTAAATTTCACTGTAGTGGGTTGTCTGGACCTTGAGTTATTAGGGAACAGACAGACAGACAGACAGACAGACAGACGGACAGACAGACAGACAGACAGACACACAACAAATGCGTCTTATATATATATAGATATAGATAACAACCCAGATCGCGGGATCTGTATCAACAGTACACCAACCTTTGAGGCAGGGGTAATAACTCAATAAAGGAAAAATATGTAAAAAACCTGTTTTGGCTACTTCCCTTGAGACATTTGTCTCTAATTGAAATTAACGGTCGATTCATGAAATTAATCATTAATTGTTCAAAAGTTAACGATTGAATATAAATTAATCTTTGCTCGCCCTACTTTTATTACAATTAAAAGCCCTCTAGCGAGTGCTATAAAAATGACATCCATCTTCTTTGTTATTTACATCTCTTTGTTCTTCAACCTAAACATAGAATAACGTAAAAAATCATAATGACAGATTTAGCTGCTTGTTGTTGTTTTTAATGTGTACCATCTTCTTTACGCTGTCCTACTATTTATTGAGGTCGGCTTGTAATTTGGTTGCAACACTTTTTATGCTATCCTCTTCCAAAAGAGTGGGGAGGTGTCGGCGTTGAACGAGCGGGTATAAGAATCAGTATCACGGTACTTTTTATGCCATTAAATGTTTTTATAATTCGGACGCGCGGCGGGAAAAAAAGCTTTGTTTTGTTTTAGAGTGAGGAACATGCTCAACTCGATACATACGCCATTTTGGTTGTTTACACCCCCACTCTCTCTCTTTCTCTCTTTTTCTCTCTCTCTTTCTCTTTCTCTCTCTTTCTCTCTCTTTCTCTCTCTCCCTTTCTCTCTCTATCTCTTTCTTTCTCTCTCTCTCTTTCTCTTTCTTTCTCTCTCTCTCTCTTTCTCTCTCTTTCTCTCTCTCACTCTTTCTCTCTCTCTCTCTCTCTCTCTCTCTCTCTCTCTTTCTCTACTGTTTTAAAAACTTTCCTTAAAGTTGGATGTGTTAAGGGATTGTTTTATCTTTTGAAATTACTACACAAGAGGGGCGCTGACCGCACAGGATGACACAAATTGTAAAACTTATGTCTGTTCGCTTTACTTGGCACTGGAAGACTGGGAGGAGTTCAATGGATTTGAGGCCGTGCATAATTGAAGTCACCTGTCTGTGAGGAGAGTATCACGCATATGGGACGAGGGGGAGGGTTGTGTTTAAAAAATCTAAGGTCACATGAAAATAACGCACGACTTTAAATAAAAGTTCCACTTAAATATTTTATTGTTAACCATTTACTTAATGGCTTCATGCTTGTTACGATATTAGAGTGTCGTATAATACACAAAATTCACATTAAAAAAATATTTACATCATTCTAATATACATTTAGAACATACAACTTCGGGGGGGGGGGGATGTCAAAGTTTTGTGACGTCATATCGGAAAAAGTGGGGTTCTAGATTTTTGTGACAAAGTATGACGTGGAGAGAGCTTGGGGTAAAAATCGGCCACCTCGTTGGACGTCATTTATGGACGGCTCCTTTTAGAAGTGAATTGGTTACAACAGGAGCAACTGCCTCGGCTGATACCAATCCTAGCAACGCATTTGATGTTTCCTAAAAACTTCGTTGGTCCGTTCGCAAAGTAAAAAAAGAGAATCGTGCGCAAAGCTGAACATCCTCTATATGTTGTGCAATTTTTAACTAAATTTGCTTCGCAGTAGTTCTAAACTGCTGCGCGACGTCAATCAGAAAAATGTGCGGCACCGCAGTTACGCAACTTTAAGGGAATATTGCTACTCACTAGAACATTTTTTTTTTCAATTACATTAAAAAAATTTTGACTTCTTTTGAGATCTTTACCCTATATAATCCCGTGCAAATACGCTCTACGCTATCTATTAATTAAAGATCGGTCCACACATACAATTTTTTGGACACATTTTGATCAAAATATGTTAAATAACCAAAGAAAATAGTGTCACAATTGCGTCTCGGACTTTTTTCTTTGGCGAGTTCATAATTTATTTTTTACTGTATATATATATACATGATCCGATCTTTAAGATACAATGTCATGAATTATTTTTGATTGGGTCTATCACACGTATCATTATTTTGTCTGCGACATATAGGATATGAATGTCCACCACAAATAATAGGCCTATAACCACATTAAGAATTACTATCTACATCATACTGGAAATATATACTATATAATAGAGATAGTTTTGACTTCTTCGTCTAACGCAGTTTTTTTTAAAAAATTATTTCCAGGCCACGTTACTGTTCTGTCTTAAACACTTTGTTTTCTTTTAACGCTTAATAATTGCATGATATTAAATAGTATCTCACTTTATTTTAGCCGTTATAGAACAAGCACCAAACAGACGAAACGTTTTTGTTTTGTTTGTAGGCCTAATTTTTGTAGCTAAAAGGAATAGACACCGTCTTCTTTAATAAATATCCTTAGAAATGATAGAAATTATAAAAAATGTCATTTTCATGTTTCGACTACAAGAAGTTATAGTATTTATTTAAACATTTACCAAAATAGGTAAAATGACACATTGTTAATTAAATATTTACATACAAATAAATACAAGACACAATTTTAATGAGTTGTAAAAGTCTAAATTTTACAAATTTTATTAATATTTGTTTCTGTTTTCAACACCGTAAATAAAAATTCCTATTATTTCAATATATTTCTAAGTTATGTTAACTACTTTGATTTTGTTTTAAAATTTAAAATATGATTGATTTAAGTTTTCAAATAAAAAATATTAGATTGTCTTCAAAATAAAATTTCGATGAAACTATTGAGCGAATCAACATAATCTTTGCATTCATTACAGGTACGCAAATTAGAAATCCCATCCAGCGCTACAAAAATTTCCTTCTACCGCACAGCCGCTGTGCACGTGATAAGACAATCCACACGAGGCAACCCTTCCAAGGACATAGACCCAGGCTCCACTACTCCCCGGACAAGTGGTTGTGGTGTACGTGTACCTGGTCTCGTCCGGCCACACCATCTCACGTCTGGACGTCGACCTGCCGACACTGACCATCTTGGGGCCCCCGTGGGGGTGTGCTACGATGACCACCAGGTTGTCTTGGTCCTCAGATCTGGGGAAAGTTTCCGCTAAAGTCTTACAGATGCTCGCACACTGCTCAAGGGATCCCATCAACTCGACGGCCAACTCACTGTCATGCGTGAAGCATTTAAAACAACACCAGTCTCCTAGAACATCCGCCTCTGTTACCTCAAGGCCATTCAGCGTGACACAGACGCTAGAGTCTGAGTCGTATTTCAGTCGACACACCGTGTATCTGGCCTCCGTGTCGTCAAATACCACGTGTGTCGCCGTGAATATCTTGACCTCCCAGAAAGAAGATCTGGGCGCTGGCGACGTTTCACAGAGAGCACAACGACAGGATTTACCCACAATCGCCTTGACATCTTCCACACGACCAGTCCCGTGTCGGATGAAGTTTTTCTGGTTATAAAACGGGTACGGGTCTTTGGTTTGTGGGTAGAACTCTGGTCTGTTTTCACTTGTTACGTTCACCGTGATCTTAACTGTGAGATCAGCCATGGTTCTTGTCAGTTCGAAAATGTCATCATTTTGATAAGGTCCTAGTAGATGTTGTTTGGTGAATGCATGAATCGGTATGTAGCTTCCATGACCGTGCAACTTGGGACACCTAGTAAAACTGTTAGTGTAAGATTCAGCCGTGCCGATTTCTTGGAGTTCTGCCTCATGCCGTCCTAGAAAAGTTGCACAAAGTCGCGGTAAGGACATTAATAGGTGGAGAATATAATTTTGCAAATGATAATAAATGTAACAAATTTCAAAATTTATTAATAAATTTGTTTGTCTATTGTATTTTTTATTTTACAAAAATATGTTGCTCTTTGTCGAATAAAGCAAATAACGTTAATAATTTGCTGTTTAAAATGTTGGCTTTTGCAATATACTTTTTAACAAAGATATGTTGCAATTTGTCGGATAACGCAAATATCGTTAAAGTTTGTTGTTTAAATTTTTTGCTGCTGTAATAGTAGACTTAATAAATTGATTAATTGATATTTTACTTACTACATATAAAGAACAAGTATTTATTTCCATGCTTGCTTCATTGAGTTGTCGGTAATATGATGATTTTTAGGCGAAAAAAGGCAGTAATATTGTGCGTAATATAGCACACGTGTATTGTTTTCTAAAACTAAGCTATTTTGAGTGTGTGTGTATGTTTCTGTGTGACTCTGTGTGTGTGAGCCTGTGTTTGGATGTGTCTGTGTGACTGTGTGTATGTGTGTGTGTGACTGTGTGTATGTGTCTGTGTGACTGTGTGTATGTGTCTGTGTGACTGTGTGTATGTTTCTGTGTGACTGTGTGTATGTGTCTGTGTGACTGTATGTATGTGTCTGTGTGTTAGTGCGCAATAAATCAGATATCAATTTTACCTTTCATAAATCTGATGACGTCAAACATCTTGATTTTTAGCAATATTTATATTTATTCTGTAATGCCTTGCCGAATATTTCAGTTGTCTTAATTCCCGTCCTCTGCTTTGTTTCGGAAAAAAAGTAAACCAAAAAAAGTATTTATTTATTTAAATGTTTAATTTAAATTGTATTTAAAGTAATTCTATTGTTTCATATCAAGAAATGTCACTAACAACCAGAAAGTAGGCAATAGATATCTTCATTCTGAACTAATGTATAAAAATACATAGTGATCATTTTATGTGGAAACATAAGTAATGACGTGGGATAAGGACTTAAAGCAACTGAGAATCTGAGTATTATGGTGGAAGGCCATGGACTGGGGATTTTTCATATCTCAATACTGACGTTTAGCAGGCAGGGGACCTATCACAGATGATGTCTTATTTGTATACTAATTAAACTTTTAATTTATCCATCTCAAACTTTAAAAAATAATTATTTTGTTTGGGTAAATAATAAATGTCATATTTGAATTTTAGAAGTTTTCTTACCGTCATGTAGTCAATTCAGTTGTCAATCGAGATGACAACAAAATTAATCCAGTTTTCTCCTTGTCATAATGAATTTCAGAGAATTTTCGGGCGTTTCATCTTATAAAAGGGTGATTTTATGGCAGCCAAGGAGGTATTCGTTTTTAGAAGCGACAATTATTCAAACAAAATGTTTTTTTTAGGCTAATTAATTTTAAAAGACACGGTCTATATTCGTTTGAGAAAATTAAATCACTCTAACGTTTGTTTCTTTACAAGGATTTAACTTTAAGGAAAATCATCGATCTACAACTGCCAGATCCAATAAATATACCAGTTAGGATTCGATATCTCTGCCAGTGACCTATTAGTTCCTTTCAATTTCCAAGAATTATTGCGCAAGACACGGATATTGATATGGCAAAGTAAGATAAGGCGATATCCCTCAAAAAGCCCCCCCCCCCCCCCTTGGAGAGTTTATTTTCAAACACAATCTTTGTTGCCAACTAAAAGATACATTTTAAAATATAATCACCCTGTAATTATATTTAGAAAGAAAGTAGTTTTTATATAGGTCCGTCGAAAAATTATAAATAATATATCTGCTGCATTCATTTTCATATGCATATTAGAAAAGCTGACCATTATTATCATTAATTTAACCAGTGACGTAGTAAGGCGGAAGCAAGAGAATTCCTGCAACTGGCGGCATTTGATTGGGGCAGAATAACCCTCAGTGTTAATTCAAAACCAATATAAACAAATGAGCTATGAAAACCAACATGATAAATTAATAAAATGAGAAAAGAACAGTTTGCTTAAAAAGTTGTAAGTTATGTTGAAATCGCTCCTCAATTAATATATTCTAAACAAATTAATATATTTTAAGAAATTCTCCCTGTTTGATAGCAAGGAGTTTTTGTATCTTTTAATCGCACTTGGGACACGCCCCACAAGTTAATTTAGGGAGAAGAAATAAAACCTCTATATTTTTTTGTCTATCTTTACATTGAATAGTTGATCTTTATTTTATATCTAGCAATATCAAGTGATTAAACAATTTTAAAAAATTAGGGCAGGTAGTGATTTAAAAAAAAAAGATCGATTAATCGGAAAAAATTAATCGATTAGTTAAGAATAATTATATTTAATAACATATAAGGCCCGTTAAAGTGCAGGTCATTATTTCGTGAATTCGTTTAATTCGCGGTAATTCCATGGCTCCCAAATTTTGTGACGTCAAACATCAAATTCTTTTAGCTATTAAATAAATATGGAAGAAAAAACTTTTTGTTCACTTTCGTACGTCTAAATAAATAATAACACGAGGGAAACAAAAGAAATAGAAAGTATAATTTATTAATAAATTGGAAAACCAAAATATTTGAAATTTCTTCATAAGTTTTAATTTAATTTTTATCGATTAAATTTTAAAACAATTATTCGATAAATTAATAGTTAATTTCCGCAGCCCTAGTAAACATATATCCAATCCCCTCAGACGGTGTCATCTGGTGCGCCACCACGCTTCACCATTTAAGCTACCTTGTAATAATAAACACTACTAAATTAAACACCAGTACCTGTAGCTATCAACGAAACGATTTGCTCTTGTGTCTTTGAATTATAATTTTGTATTGTATTAACATTGTGATGGGAGACTTATTGTACCGCAGTGGCTATTTATTTCTAATGAAGGAAAATAATTTATCTGCGAATAATTTATTTTAACATGAATCCACTGCTTTGAGTATGTGGGGAGGGAAGCTGCGGTGGTCGAGTGGACCTGCTCCCGGGGCCCAGGGCGTCCTCGAGTTCCACCCAGCTCCAAATGGGTGAAAGTGGCGGGGCGTGCCATGTGACCGTTGCATCACTTGCCAAACACAACTGCTGCCTTGCAGATGGTCTTGGCTGACCAAAGGCTATGAAAGCAAATCCAGAAAATACAGCAGGCTGAAGTCAAAGACCACGGGCCAATAGGCGCAAAACTCGTGGCTCGCAAAACTCAATATTCAATATTCAGAACGAAGAAGAAGAAGTATGTGGGGAAGGGGGGGCTCTCCAATAAAGTTTGACTTTTTAAAACTAATCGCCGTATCACGATGTTGACGTGACTGTTTTTTAAGACACCCCTTGAAACTTTGGAATGTATTACGGTACCTGATAATAAAGACTGGCAGTTTTAAAATAATGTTTTAACTGGGGTTAAAATAGATAACATAATATGTCTAAGTAGCTTTAAGTAATTCTATAAACAAATTTTTACAAATCGTTATCTCATACATTTTTCTCTTATTAAAAAAAAATTCCAGTAAACTCAAAATTTTTCTGCTATTATCCATTTTGTAATTTTTTTAAACATATCATTTTGAAAACGAAACAAGCAAATTGTTACCTCTATTAACGACTTATTTAAAAAGTGAAAATATTACTTTAACTATTCCCTTATAACATTTGACTAAGTGGTCGACCATTGAAAACCAAGTCAATATTTCCTTTCATAGTCAGTGGGTCTCTCTAAGATTCAATCGACATCAATAGATTGGAACACACGTCACTTGGGTTGGGTTTAATTTATATCATATCAGAGCCATCATGCCTACAATGTCTATCATATTCAATTTAGAGTTAGATCTGATGATCAATGAGCCGTGAAGACAAGTCGTGTGAATAAATAAAAGCAAATCATTATTCAAGTTGTAAGGTAACAAAATTTGGTTCATTAAGGCTGAATCGATCTGTTACTTTAACCAACCCTTTAACGCCATTACCGTGTCATTTTCATTATTAAAAAATATAGCTTCAAATAGGCCACATAGCCATTGAAATGTTAAGTTTAATAGTAGTAGTAGAAGTTATAATAATAAAATCAATTTGATCATTTATAAAGCACAGTACATCAGCGAGCGGCTGTGCCCACAGCGCTTCAGATAAAAATAATAACACACATATTTTTATAATGCCCTCAATTTAAAACATACATAACTTAACTAAAACAAGAAGAAAAAACAAGCAAAATAGTAATAATAAAAGTTCACTTTAGAAAAGACACAATATTTTTTTTTAAACTTAGGCCATTTAACAATGCAGGTTTTGGTCAGGAATTAGAGTTTGACTGATTCCTTATAATGTTTTACACATAATCATATCCCAAAAGATCATAATAGAAATTAAATCAAAAGGAAAGCAAGTAATCATTGCTATTATTCCAACTAATGCAAGAGCTATTGATGTTTCTGAAACAAAATAAGAATAGCGCCTTAAAGTGTATATACATGCTTGATATCATTTTTAAAAAAAGACTTTAATTGTTTTGAAAATCAATCGGGAAATATTGTGAGAGAGGAGACAAAATTGATAATAAAGGTTCGAAAAGAAAGACATGTAAAAAAGGTGTTTAACACGAAAATATAACGATGTGGGGCATACCTTTGAAAATCAATGCATTCAAATCTGAATCCTAGAAGAAAATTTTGTTTTAATTACACATAAAAATATGCGGAAACAGCTTCGCTTGTTTTAAAAATTTATTTTACATTTATAGACATGAAATATAATAAAAAATCATGTTAAGCCTGGTACCTATTGGAATTCAGGAAGTGTTCGCGCATTTTCGTATTATGTATCAGTACTTATGTTAGATATTAGAATTATGTAGTTATCAGTAATTGTGTTTAGATTTTAGACATATTTTTATGAATTTTCTTGTGTAATGAATATACCTGACATTTTTTTAATTTAAAAGTCATTTCTTTACATTTAAAAGAAAAATATTTTCTCTTTAATCCAACTACAAGTCACCACAAATGATGACGTAAAACTCTCTAAACTTTTACACATATTCTAATGACGTCAACTAAAAAAAAACAACTAATTATTTTGCACCCTTTCGCACCACTCTTCAATGCTTGAAGGATTATGCATTCGGCTTCCGGAAAAGGCGGCCGTTCCCTGCGCTAGTGATACCTCTAGATTCGAAATATTTTTTGGTAGTTTTAACAGGGTTTTTTAACGGATCGAGTAACTAAATGTTGATGCACAAATGGCAGGTCAGGGCATACAAAAAACATATGTACATCATGGGTCTAGGACTTATGGATGCTGTGATCAAGAGTGATGACAGACGGACAAAACGGGTGCAATAGCGATTTCGACATCTCGAAAATGCGCTAAAAATCATGTTAAGCCTTGTTCCATTTTTGGACTCAGGACGTGTTAGCGCATTTTCGAATTATGTATCAGTACTTATGTTTGACATCAGCATTATGTAGTTATCAGTAAGTGTGTTTAGATTTTAGACATATTTTTTTGAATTTTCTTTTGTAATGAATATACCTGAAAAGAATATTTAAAAGTCATTTCTTTACAATTTAATTTTTTTAATTTTCTCTTTAATCTAACTACAGGTGGTTTGTGGTCACTGAAATAGGACTCATTAATGAAACATTCTAAATTGTAATCAGCTAATCGCCCAAATACTCAATCGTTTGTTGTTTGATAGATCGTGGTTGCCAAACTTGTTGAAAGTAGTTGAATGTTGAAGCTTTTTTCGAAAAAGTTTTCAATTTCTGCTCCTGGGCCGCTAAGATCTTGATTGAAGTCACCATAAATGATGACGTAAAACTCTCTAAACTTTTACACATATTCTAATGACGTCAACAAAAAAAAAACTAATTCTTTTGCACGCTTTCGCACCACTAACCAATAACTTTAACTCTTCAATGCTTGAAAAACGATGTATTCGACTTCCGGCAATAGCGACCGTTGCCTGCGCCAGTGTTATCTCTCGATTCGCAATGTTTTTGGTAGTTTTAACGGGTTTTTTTAACGGACCGAGTAACTGAGTGTTGATACACAAATGGCAGTTCAGGAAATACAAAAAGCATATATACATCATGGGTCTAGGACTTATGGTTGCTGAGATCTACGGTGATGACAGAAGGACGGACAAAACGGGTGCAATAGCACATTCGACTTCTCGAAAATGCGCTAAAAATAAGACAGACGATTACTCGCGATTGACGTTTTATAGTCATGAATGAAATGTGACTGCCTTCGTCATGGCTTGAGAATAAGCGTAGGATGCAATAATCCACTGTATTGAAGGGGCGTCTGTAATAGATGAAGATATATTTGGAGCATGCAGAATTCAATGACTTGTTGAAAATGTAACACTTGATAAAAATTGTATGTCTTCTCTGCGATTTGCTTTAAAAGTAGAAAGGAAATAAACAGGTGAACATTTTTTTCAATAAGTCAAAATTAAAATTTACCACAGGATGAATGCTAATATAGTTAAAGAACTATATTAAAAATTGGAATTGAAATTCTCTTTTTAAAATGATATCGAATTTTAAAACTTACTATTTTTACATTTATTTGAAACTTGAATTTGTAAATTTGAAAACAAATCAATCCAATTAAAGATATAAGTTAGACATTTTATCACCAGAAAGGAAGTAGTGCTATGAAATACATAAAGCAAACGGAAACATCACGGAGCACAAATAAAAATACATGACATGAACTTTAAATTTTTTAAAATAAAAATAAACATGCACATTGCTAACAAAATTACTTTTAAAAAAACAAAAACAATGATGCGATTTCAGGCCAAGGCAGACAAAAAAATTTTTTTGAAAAATATTTGTGCAAATATTATAAGTGTAAAAAATGAAATAGTATAGATAAAATGATTTTTCGGCATAAGCTTTCATTAAAGGAGTTAATCCGAAAAGAATTTTCAAAGCTGTTTTTGACAGGATTATGTGCCTTGTTAAAAGAAAATGTTGAGAATAACTGTGGGGATAATATTTTGTGTATTACGTTTGGTGTTTGTTTCAACCACACAGATAATATGGTTGGCGAGAAATTGAAAAAAATACTGAAATTTTTCAGGTTTTGCTATGATATTCCAGGAAATGCAGAAAAAGTTTTCAGTAATTTTTTTGACATATGCACTTTCTTCGGACCTCCTTAACATTTTTGGAAAAAAAAAAACTAACCTCTATCTGGTATGGCTCTTGAGGATTAGCTTGATCAAGCTCAAACAGACACGACATAAATTAATTTGAATTTTTTTTTCAAATTTATTCATTAACATTTGAAAAATTAATAACTAATTTCATGAAATAATCGTTAACTTCGATTAAAGCTAAACATATCAAGGGAAGTTTAAGAAAAAATAAAATGTTTGTTTGTTTTATTGAGTTATTTTTCTGTCTCAAAGACATAGAAATAAAATAAATTGAACGTTTAAACTGCTATAGACTGTTGTGCTATGTTCCTAAGGGATACAGATACTGTGACTTTGTTCATTATTTATTTTAATGAATTGAAAAACAAACATTATAACAATTTTATTAAATTTTAATCGAAATTTTATCGATTTAAATTATGTAATCTATATTTAAACTACATTTTTTTTAACGATTAACAGAGAAGATAATCGTAAATTTTCGCAGCCCTTATATATATATATA
>MUZC01000758.1:101560-111562 GCA_002072015.1 Radix auricularia | reverse complement strand
ATCTTAGCTTATCGTAACTCTAAACAATTGACACATGTAGTTAGATTGTGTTGTTATTTTCATTTATTCAATTGCCTTTTATAATTTCCTTGAATGTTATATTAATTGCTGAATAGATTGTTGAAAATAAATATTTTAAAGGATAAATAACTTTCACATGTATCATTTTAAATTTCGACTAGTATAAAAACGGATTCTTTTAAATTATATAATTCATTAATACCTATTAAATGATATATCTACTTGTTACAGCTGTAAATAATAAAAGATAAATTCTATTTTTTTTAAAAAAATGCATTTTTTAACAAATGTCTATTTTTATTTACTGTAATGTGAATGAACTTGACGTATAAGGTTGTTGTCATATTGAAAAGTGTAGTGTGAATGGATAGGATAATAACTTGTATGTGAATACTAGATTGAGTTTCTTTTATTGAATTGTATGCATATAGGCTATGTTTTCTTTGTTAGTGCATAATTAAAGTTTTTTTTTGTTTAACTTCCATTGCGTTTACATGTTGTTGTTTACACAATGTTTCAAAGAATTTGGTTTCTATAGATATTACGTTTTGTTTTTCCAATTAAACATCTTGTTTTTGTTATAAATAATCCTTAACTCTAAGACTGAATGACAAATATATATTTTTATAATCCGTCTTTTTTTAAAATTTAAGATTGTAACTCTTCCTTTAAACGCAAGGAAGAAAAGTGCATTTTTGCAAAGTTTCAGAGGTGTCACTAGGGTTGGTGTCACCCAGGGTCAACCCTTCACGACTTAAGGGGACGTCAATAAATGACGTCAGGCTATTTTGACATATTTTTACACACCCCTTTTCGTCATGACAACTTAGACCCCCTCAAATATGACGTCACTAAGGATTGACCCCCCTCCCCTAATAAAAGGCACATTTTCTAAATTATCTTGTAGCAAATTATTAAACCCTTTATATTAAATTTAGGTGTCTGCTTGAGGACTTGATTGTTTGCCGAAAAATCCACTTAATCCACTTCCTGGTTAGCTAGCGAGCTGAAATTTGCAGGCAGACTCGTGCCCTTGATAAAAATAATGTATAAAAATTTCAGATCGACCGAACGTACTGTTATTAAATAATTAAACTTTTAGAGTTTCTCTATTTATCTCACTCTCTCTCTCTCTCTTTTTTTTAAGATAGAGTGTCACGGTGCGTTTTATTTTGAGATACCTTTTAAATACTTTACAGTTGCGCTATTTAGTATGTATTATATTGACGATACCTTTAAAAAAAATTATTCCCGATCCGTACGCATTATATAAAACATGTTTTACGAGACATAACTAATATTTTGGATTTTTTTATTGTTGTGCGCTGCGTATTATAATGAACTATCATTTCGTTATATCTCGTACACGAAGGATTTATCGTCAAACTTTTGTTTATAACTCTTTTTTTAAAATTTCATAGAGAAATGTATTTTCTTATATATATACAGACGCTCCTTCTATACAGTCTGATGGTAAGGGACAAAGCGTTCACAGACAAGACAACAGCTATGAGTGCTAGGTAGCCATTTGCAGCTGGGTTGACTCAGGGACAACCCTTAGCTCTGGGAACAAATCCTTGGCTTCAAGGAGATCCGATTCCGTGACCATCGGTACGCCAGGCGAGCGCGCATGCCACTCGACACTCTGTGCCCGTGTCTATGTGTATTCTACTATTTGTAAGGATTTAATTAAAGTTGATGATTGTTTCATGCAGATTCATTGAGCATTAATTATATAAATGTGATAAGATTGTTATATTTTATCACAATAACAGCGTGTAATGTACACTTGTGCTTAAATCTAATAACGACTTAAGAACATGACATGAAAACAAGGAGTTCTTGGGTCTGCGGCCTTCGCTAAATCTCCGTGGTGGATACCTAAGTCTATCACTTACAATCTTACAAAAAGTGTCTCGGTGCGTATTATATTGAACAAACTTTTTAGCGCATTTTCGAGATGTCGAAATCGCTATTGCACCCGTTTTGTCCGTCCGTCCGTCCGTCCGTCCGTCCGTCATCACCCTTGATCACAGCATCCATAAGTCCTAGACCCATGATGTATATATGTTTTTTGTATGCCCTGACCTGCCATTTGTGCATCAACACTCAGTTACTCGATCCGTTTAAAAACCCCGTTAAAACTACCAAAAAATATTTCGAATCGAGAAGTAACACTAGCGCAGGGAACGGCCGCCATTGCCGGAAGTCGAATGCATAATTCTTCAAGCATTGAAGAGTGGTGCGAAAGGGTGCAAAATAATTAGTTGTTTTTTTTAGTTGACGTCATTAGAATATGTGTAAAAGTTTAGAAAGTTTTACGTCATCATTTGTGGTGACTTGTAGTTGGATTAAAGAGAAAATAATTTTTTTTTAATGTAAAGAAATGACTTTTAAATAAAAAAATGTCAGGTATATTCATTACACAAGAAAATTCATAAAAATATGTCTAAAATCTAAACACAATAACTGATAACTACATTATTCTGATATCTAACATAAGTACTGATACATAATACGAAAATGCGCTAACACGTCCTGAATTCCAATAGGTACCAGGCTTAACATGATTTTTTAAATACTTTCCTGTCGCGCTGTGCCGTGTGTTTTATATTAAAGATACTTTATTTTAAAAAGATATTCCCGATCTATAAATGTTTTGCTAATATGGCGCACTGTGAGCATTATATTACACATGAACTCTTATCGGCGTGATCAAATCGAGCTGAAATTTATAAGGCAGACTAGTAGTTTTTTCAGTGCTTTTTTTCTAGCGAAAAATGTTTTGGAACTCATTTTACATCTGTTTTTGTAACTTATTTCAGAAATTACTATAATAGTCTTTAATATAAATATACACGAATCTGGCAAAAAATTGGTATGGGAACTCAGTTCCCATGAGTTCCCACTGAAAAAAAGCACTGTTTTTTTTTGACGATAAATCTTATATATTTATATTATATATATGAGACATAAGTGAATCTTTGGATTATCTTGCCATGCGTATTATAATGAACATACCTTTAGTTGTGTCTCGTAACTAAAGAATTTATCGTTTAAAAAAAACGTTGTATTTCAGGTTTTTAAAAATAAATATTTTGTCATTTAGATAAGTAGTTAGTGTAAATAGTGCTCTCCAATATAGTAAGATATGTGAATCTATTGAAAAATGTAATTAAATAAATTGTAAAAAATGCTATATTTAAATGGTACTTTTATTTAAAAGTAGCGTTTTTTGTGTGACGTCAAAGTTCTAAACACCCAATCCCCTTGTCACACAGCGTCAAAAATGCGTGACCCCTTCCTTGTTGGTACATGACGTCATTTATTGATGGTTCCTACCCCAGAGAACTTCTACGAGTTTTTCAGTGGCAAATAAAGGGAACATCCACAATTTAACAATTTTGTGTCACTCCTCTCATGGTGTCACCCGGTGCGGTCAGCACCCGTCCTGTGAGGCCACCGCTTAGTGTAACTTTCAAATAATTTTGTGACGGTGACCCGTAAAAGAGCACACAACAAAAGAGGGCAGATGAAGATGGGAGGGGAATATTTCAATAGATGTAATGTTTCAATATACAGTACCAACGATTTATAGAGCTCTTATGTTTGTGCTTATTCGTTGCACTTTCATCGTTTAATCGACATTTGACTTCAATTTAAATGAGGAATTTTTTTCTTGTCTTTCTTCTTTCTCTCTTAAAAAAACTACAAAGTGGGGTTGCAGCGGAAATGTGAACCTTCTCTCATCGGTCTAAGCGTCAGTCCTTTTATGCACATAGCGTTTAATTTTATTTACAAAAATTTACATTTCATTTTGGCTGAAAGCTTACATACTTTTTTTTCTTGAGTGGTTTCTATTAATTTTTTAAAATATTTTTTTTTTATTATTATGTTGGTTTTTTTTTTAATTTAAAGAAGGAAAATTTTCCCAAAGATTTCAGACAAGCCTTCAACTTAAACAATTGAATTACATTTTTTAAAAAAGATGAAGCCTTGTCTGTAATACTTAAAGAAAATTTATTAATTATAAAAATTTAGTCTAATGTCCAAAATTTAATTGTAATTTGGCTTACTTTTGTAACTTTCAAATTTAAAGTCAATCATAATTAAAGAATTATTGTTTCAGCCGAAAATGTTCACGTAGCAATTCGACTCCAAAATGGTTCGAACAAATTCTCCCACTTTTAATAAATTTAAATAAAGGATTCATTTGCTTACCTTTACTGCTGCAAGAATATAGAATTATGTATTATAGACAAAATACTTGAATATAACAGTTTATATCGTCAATAATATGCTATATAATAGTCAGACCAGACGCTTTTCAACGTCAAAAAAATTGTCCCTGCAGTTGCGTAGGTGCGATTCTGACAATTTAAGTTTATTAGAATCCTTTACTCGGCTACTTGTTACGACAGTTAAAGCGAAAACAAATCCTTACCCCATTAAAAAAACATTGAATAAAAGATACAATATTAGAGAAATAGAGATAGACACACACAAAGAGAGAAAGAAAGAGATAGAAAGTTGATGCAAAAAAACAAAATGTCTTATGCACCGTGACTGAGATCCTTCCTCACCCTACAACCACAATAACGCGTATTCTTTTCCGCCGTGCGCTAGAAACATAAAAGCAGTTACTGACGTAAAAAGTATATCAAAAAAAAATAATTCCTAAACGCATGAACAAAATTTTTATTATTATTATTATTCTTTTTTAAAGACTGAATAACGTGTAATTATTTTACACATATTTTTGTGGCAGAACGTTCGTAACCATAACACAGCGTAAGTTAAGACGGAACAATCGTAATCCGAAGACTACCTGCATATAAAAACATTTAATAAATATTGTCAAGATCCCTAGTTGTTCTATGTTTATCTATCCTTATCTACTCTCACTGTTATTCTGCTCTTCACACACTTGTTTAATTATTCTTAAAACACTGAACACCAAGGCAGAATATACACTTTATTACTTTCAATCACTTAACTTCTGTACATTCATTATTCGTACATCTCTCTAACACTTGCTTCTATCAACCTCTGCCTCCTACTTCATAACTCCTCTCTCCCTGCGCGTCTCTCTATCCGTGTGTGCGTCAGTCAGTCTCAGTCCGAGCGTTAGTCCATTCCAGGCTCCGCCCAAGACTTTCCTGTCCAACGGTCAACTGTCAATCATCTTGTACCACCCCTAGGTAAGACGGGGGTAGGTGGGTGTACCCCGTCATGGTCAGTAATCCCCCTTCCTCTGCTCTGACCAGCTCTCAATTGTCGGCTCCTTTCATCTACCTTACGGCCGAGTATCTCGGTCTGCCATACTTGACACCTGGGCTAGATTATTTGCCCGTGGTCAGCTCCCGTATACAAAGCCTCATTCGTCCTTTGATTCCCAAGTTCGCACCTCTGGCCGTCTGGACTCGCCCGTTATTCCACCGGCTCTGGCCACCTGGACTCACCCGGTAGTCCCGCGGCACCTCAAAGCCCAAACATACTCTAGCCCCCCTAACCGCCCTAAATTCCCGACACAATAACAAAATTTGTAACTCAAACACGTTTAATTCAAATTTTCAACTTTAAAAAAAGAAAACAAGAAAAAAACAACAACAACAAACTACAATATTTTTTATATTATTTTATTGTCCACTAAGTTGACTTAAGTTAAACCTAGACTACCACTAATCACGAATACTAGTTAATAGTACTATTACTAGTACTACGAACTTTCCACACTAACGATTGTGTTGATGAAGATTGATTAAATTATTTTTAAAATCATTATTCTTTTATTTTTAAAATAATAAAATTTATAAGCACTTATAACACAAACTAACAGTAATGAAACTAGAATTTAATATTAATTTATTCAATCTTCATCGTCGGTCAGTGAGCATACTTCCATGATTCATAGCCATTAAAATCTAGTAGGGATTGCCAGCAGTAAACAGTTATAACAAAAATTTTTTTTTTTTTAAAATATATTTTTTGGTGGTTGGATAAAAACAAGTACCATTTAGAAAATTATTGTCAACCAGTCAAACATACACCACACAGTTGATAATATAGGAACACTAATAGGATAGTAGGTTGTGAGTTTCAAAATTATTCAAGTTACAACTGGTGAACTGGTGTTTGTGGCGAAATTTGTGAGCCCAATACTATTTGCACGAGAATAGTATCAAAACACAAGGGGAGCTACTCGCGGAGTTCAAGGATCAAAGGTCAATAATTAAATATGCAATTAACTTCCCGAAAGCGAGGCTATCCACACATGTATAAAATCTCTGCAATAATAAGACTCTGTCTTTTTCCGCCCAAACGTCACTTGTGAGCTATATCGATTTGAGAGTTCAAGCCACTGAACTAAATCTATAGCCATCCTTTGATGTGAGAAAGCCGGCACATTTATTCGTAGCCAGAATCTATTCTGGTTTTTTGGCACCCGACTGTACTGCGAGATAACCTAAACTCCAGACAGCAACTGCCCTAACGAAGTGTCGACATACCTGGATCAGGAGCTGGACTCACCGCTATCCACGCGACTTGCATCCGACCCCCAACCCACCATTGGACCAGGAGCTGGACTCACCGCTATCCACGCGACTTGCATCCAACACCTACCTCACCCCTGCACCGATCGACAGGACCAGAGGAGGACAACTCATCATTACCAGCTTACTCCAAGCGTAACGCTGAAGCAAACCGCACTGGTTGTTGCCTACACATTATAGTTGTAGGAGCCGGTTATTCACACAACCGGTGATCACCGAAGTCACCTGGAACTATATGTGAAGCAGCCAACAAGAAGCCAACCGTACTGTTTTATGCCTACACATCACCTGTGTAGAAGCCGGTTAATCACACAATCCGTGATCACCGAAGTCACCTGAAACCATAGGTGAAGCAGCCCATAGGACAGAATTGCAGAACCAACCGTTCAAGGAGCGGGACAGTCCTTCCTAAAAATTTAAGTATTAACCATATAACTATTATATTGATTGGCTTAAGCCTAGTTATGAATTTTGGCCATAACGGAACTTGTTTCCGCTCATTGTAATTATTGTAAAATAAATTATTGTTACATTTTACCAGCTTGTTTGTTGATCATCGTATTGTGAGAGATCACTAAAGTTTGCTCGTGTAGGCAGGGAGAGAATAAATTAAATAATATACCCCTAGACAACTTGTCAAACAATATCCCATCTTTCTCGCCACAGTGTTCAGATTTATATATTTTTTTCTTAAAGGTTAAAATCTAAAATGCATTAATTATCGGTAAAAGACTACTTAAAAGACGTATATAAATACTATACCACACATAAATATATAAACATTATAATTATTTGTGTTGTTATTATTTGGGCTCAAACTAATGACAAATGAAATCAATATTACTATTTTAACATTATTATAGTTACAATGTCATTTGCAAATCAATTAGTAGAGCCGACAAGACTAGCACAGTTATTTATTTATTATTATTTTTTTTAAAAAGCTATGATTGCTATATATAATACTAAATTAGAACGCGACAAAAGTACTGATTATTTCTATAAATAGAAATCTCCGTATAACGCCTTCCTTACTTTGATCTAATACCGTTTTCTATGCTTACACGAGTGTTACGATATTAGAGTGTAGACTTACACTAAATACTTTTTTCAGGGACAAAAATTTTGCAACATTCGAATTTACATTTAGAAAATACGGCTTTGGAGGGAGTGTAGTGTCAAAGCTTTGTGATGTTATATCGGAAACAGTCGAGTGTCAAACTTTTTGTGACAACGAATGACCTTGTGGAGCGTTGGGTAAAAATCAGCAACCTCACGTGACGTAATTCATGAAGGCCTCCTAAGTTGTGGAGTTGTGACACCACGAGTTACCGCCCCGGTTGACACCAACCCTAGTGACCTCTGGATAATCGGAAACTCATTATTTACCAAATCAAGCAGAGTTACAATTTCTACAAGACTTTTGACAATTATGCCTTTAAAAATGTTTTCTAATTGTAAATAAGTTCATCATAAGCCTTTGGATTTGTATTTATGTCCGTATAAATACAACCAAGTGAAGAAGGTTTTTATATAAAAAAAACATTGTTCAATCATAATATCTACTTTTTTTCAAACTAAGCAATCAATCAAAGGATTTATGAGACCAAAATACAAAAACAAATTGTAGACACGCAACAAAAGTTTCTAGATGAATGTTTCGTCATTTAAATTTCAAATGTCCCATGATAAATAATTTCCCCGTTTCTGTTCCAGTGTCGAACGAATTCCAGACACATCTCCATTGCCGCCTCTTTCCCGTTTTATTTGCTAACCTTACCCTTTCCCCAAGGTAACTGGGAGAATTTAAAAGATACCCACGAAAACCCACTAATATAAAGCGGTTTCCTTTTAGTCATAATCATGACAGTAGGATATCAATTGGGAATCTTTGAACAATTTATTTTAATTAAAACAAATTATGAACATATTCTTCCAAACTTAAATACAGATTTTATTCTAACTGTTCCGATTATTTCTTTTCCTTATAGCTTTATGTATTAACTAAAATGTTTTAAAGCTATATCGCTAACAACATTTCCTTCTAGTACATATTCTAAACATCACTATTGATTTTGTTTCACAATGTTACATCTTAACGTATTTTAGGAATGGACTTCTGAAGAGGATGCAGTGATATATTAAATTAAAAACAGTCAGTTTTATCCCATCACATAATTAATTTTATGAGAACAATTTATAACAAAGATCTCTCTAATACATCGTATAAGTCTTTGAAACACATTGGAAAAAAATAAAGACATAAGCGCTTTGTTTTTTATTATTTTATTTTCTTTTAATGTTAGACTTAAAAAAAATTAATTAATTGCTTCATTTGTTTCAAATAAACAAATTTTATTCAAAGAAAGTGAATTTAACGTTTACGTCCTCACCCATACCAAGTTTACGTCCTGTCAGGCTTACCCATACCATGATTACTTCCTATCAGGCTCACTCACACCATGTTTACGTCCTGTCAGGCTCACTCACACCATGTTTACGTCCTGTCAGGCTCGCTCATACCATGATTACCTGTTCTCGAAGATCAGCATGAAAAAATTCCAGGATTATATAATCACGTCTTCTTAATTAATTCAAATAATAATTGTATTAGCATATTCATATTATCACATCAAAATTATCCTCTCATCCAAAACTTCGTAGGAAGCAAAAGGCATCTTTCCTGTTTATAATGACAATAAAAATGATACATTTTCTCCAATCAAAAATCATTAAAATTTTGTTTGAAAAACGTATCCACTTGTTTCAAATCCAGGAATCTCTTTTAATAGAAGAATCATCTGAGCTTCAAGAAACCTCTCCATAGATGAAAGACTTCCTTTCCTCTCCAAGAAATCAGTTGTGATCTAATAAAACAAATGAAGGTTATAGAGCATTAATTACATAGTTAAATGTCCAAATGTTTCATAAAGTATACGTTACAGATAATTTTCAGCAATATTCTAAGATGCCAAGCAATATGCAGAGTTCTTAAATGTTATCTAGAATGTTAAGGTGGTAAACAGAATGCCGAATGTTTAACATAGTCGATAAAATAAATATGGGATGTTTACAAAGTGAACTTAAATTGTGGCCAGAGAGAATCTTATTTTTTGTAATTTCTTATTGTAAGCCATGTAGAATTCACACATTAAAATTATGAAAAATTATCATATTTCTCATTAACAGAGGTGAATTCGAGCAATCTACTCTCCTTAAAAAAACTCTTCTCATTTACTTAGTCAAATTCGAGTTTTCTAATCACCGTGAAGCATGTTGGCTTTTTTAAATGGTTAAAAATAAAAAAATAATTTTCAGTTGAGATTAGTACCATTGACAATTAGTTTGACATATCTGATTGTTAATTTGATGAAGAGTTGTTGGTTTTTTTTTTTTTTTTTTTTTTTTTTTTTTTTTTTTTTTTTTT
>MUZC01000758.1:83752-101487 GCA_002072015.1 Radix auricularia | reverse complement strand
CCTAACAAACATGACCAAGACCACCTTCCTAACAAACATGACCAAGACCACCTTCCTAACAAACATGACCAAGACCACCTTCCTAACAAACATGACCAAGACCGCCTTCCTAACAAACATGACCGAAACCGCCTTCCTAACAAACATGACCAAGACCACCTTCCTAACAAACATGACCAAGACCGCCTTCCTAACAAACATGACCGAAACCACCTCCCTAACAAACATGACCAACACCGCCTTCCTAACAAACATGACCAAGACCATCTCCCTAACAAACATGACCAACACCACCTTCCTAACAAACATGACCGAGACCACCTTCCTAACAAACATGACCAAGACCGTTTCCCTAACAAACATGACCAACACCACCTCCCTAACAAACATGACCAAGACCGTTTCCCTAACAAACATGACCAACACCACCTCCCAAACAAACATGACCAAGACGACCTCCCTAACAAACATGACCAACACCACCTCCCTAACAAACATGACCAACACCACCTCTCTAACAAACATGACCGAGACCGTTTCCCTAACAAACATGACCAACACCACCTCCCTAACAAACATGACCGAGACCACCTCCCTAACAAACATGACCAAGACCACCTTCCTAACAAACATGACCAAGACCGCCTCCCTAACTAACATGACCGAGACCACCTCCCTAACAAACATGACCGAGACCACATCCCTAACAAACATTACCAACACCGCCTTCCTAACAAACATGTCCGAGACCAACTCCCTAACAAACATGACCAAGACCGCCTCCCTAACAAACATGACCGAGACCACCTCCCTAACAAACATGACCAAGACCACCTCCCTAACAAACATGACCAAGACCACCTCCCTAACAGACATGACCGAGACCACCTCCCTAAAAAATATGACCAAGACCACCTCCCTAACAAACATGACCAACACCACCTCCCTAACAAACATGACAAAGACCACCTCCCTAACAAACATGACCGAGACCACCTCCCTAACAAACATGACCAACACCGCCTTCCTAACAAACATGACCGAGACCACCTCCCTAACAAACATGACCTAGACCACCTTCCTAACAAACATGACCAACACTGCCTCCCTAACAAACATGACCAACACCACCTCCCTAACAAACATGACCAAGACCACCTCCCTAACAAACATGACCAAGATCGCCTCCCTAACAAACATGACCAAGACCGCCTCCCTAACAAACATGACCAAGACCGCCTCCCTAACAAACATGACAGAGATAGCCTCCTTAACAAACATGACAGAGATAGCCTCCCTAACAAACATGACAGAGATAGCCTCCCTAACAAACATGACAGAGACAGCCTCCCTAACAAACATGACAGAGACAGCCTCCCTAACAAACATGACAGAGATAGCCTCCCTAACAAAGATGACAGAGACAGCCTGCCTAACAAACATGACAGAGACAGCCTCCCTAACAAACATGACAGAGACAGCCTCCCTAACAAACATGACAGAGATAGCCTCCCTAACAAACATGACAAACACCGCCTCCCTAACAAACATGACCAACACCGCCTTCCTAACAAACATGACCAACACCGCCTTCCTAACAAACATGACAAAGAACGCCTTCCTAACAAACATGGCAGAGACAGCCTCCCTAACAAACATGACCGAGACCACCTCCCTAACAAATATGACCGAGACCACCTCTCTAACAAACATGACCAACAACGCCTTCCTTTTAAACATGACCAAGACCGTCTTCCTAACAAACATTACCAACAACGCCTTCCTAACAAACATGATCAAGACCGCCTTCCTAACAAACATTACCAACAACGCCTTCCTAACAAACATGACCAACACCGCCTCCCTAACAAACATGACCAAGACCACCTCCCTAACAAACATGACCAAGACCGCCTCCCTAACAAACATGACCAAGACCACCTCCCTAACAAACATGACCAAGACCGCCTTCCTAACAAACATGACCGAGACCACCTCCCTAACAAACATGACCAACACCGCCTCCCTAACATACATGACCAAGACCGTTTCCCTAACAAACATGACCAAGACCGCCTCCCTAACAAACATGACCAAGACCGCCTCCCTAACAAACATGACCAACAACGCCTTCCTAACATACATGACCAAGACCACCTCCCTAACAAACATGACCAACAACGCATTCCTAACATACATGACCAAGACCACCTCCCTAACAAACATGACCAAGACCGCCTCCCTAACAAACATGACCAAGACCACCTCCCTAACAAACATGACCAACAACGCCTTCCTAACATACATGACCAAGACCACCTCCCAAACAAACATGACCAACACCGCCTCCCTAACAAATAATATTGTCAAAACATTTTTAAGTCAACTATGAACAACCCGTGGCCTAAACATCAACATGAACATTTGCATACTACTTTCCATACATTTTTTATGATATACTTTTTTCCCTTAAAGAAGCTCTTTTCAGGTATTTAGACGTACAGATAGTTTTACGACCTATGAACGAAATCGTTACGTAAGAGTTTATGGATAACTTAATGCCGTCTGATAATTTGTGTAATATAAATAAACTGCTGATATGACATAGCAGAACTAGGCTATAATAAAATAAAACATTTAATATGGAATAGTAGACCTATACTGTTGCATTATAAATCCTACACCCATACAAATGATACACTTGGCGTATTTTTTAATAAAAATTTCTCAGGTGAAGAAAATATGTTCCCTCAGATTAAAATATATGATCCCTTACATGAAAATTTAAGTCTCCACTAAATTAAAGATGCCATACCGAACTCTAAATTTAATACAAAAACGATCAATGAAAAATCAAAGACTAAACAATAATTAATATTGTAACAGTTATACATTTACTTAAAGATTGGTTACATGATCATCTTTATTTAAAAATTAAGTTTTTAAAAATAAAATTTGAATTAGCACCTTGCAAACAGACAACATTTAAAATATGTCTCTCAGGGATAGACACCTCACATGCACTCTGCTTATTAATCTACTGGCTCAACTTATCATTTTTGAAATCTATCGTACAGCCCATGTGCGTCTACATTGATATTCAGCTGAGACTTTAACGTGGGTACTGAATTTCCCTACCTTTAGAGCACCATTTGTTACTGTGGCTATTACCTACCTTTTTTTCGAACGCACTTTTTAGCACATGGTCGATACAGATGTTAAACAAACAGGGGGACAGAACGCCCCCCTTGTCGCACGCCGGTTTTGGTTGAAAATTCCTGACTGTCCTCTCCATAGGCCCTAATTCGACATTAATATATCATACAGAATAGGACTGCATAAAGCTTTTTTATTAAAAAAAAACAAATTACACAGACTATTTGTGTAAGGAAACAATAAATTAAAGCTTTATTATCAACTAATACAAATAATGGTAGACGTTTCGGCTCATGCCTTCATCAGTACAAAAACAATTACATGTACTTACATATATATTAAAATTAAAACATATTAAAGTCTATGTGATAAAATGAAAAGAAATGAAAGACAAAAATAAACACGGACATAGAATATACGAAAAATATAATTCGACAGTTCGTTTTGGCGTACATAGCTGCACACAGTCGTTTTAATTTGGGAGGCAGTCCTTCTAATTCAAGCAGAGACCAGATCGATTCTCGGTCTACACTATCAAAGGCCGCTGTAAAGTCCAGGAAGGCAACAACCGTTGGTTGCCGGAATTTGTGGCGAAGTTCTAGAATTTGGCGTAGTGTGAATATTTGGTCGATGCAACCACGACCTGGTCGAAATCCAGCTTGATTTTCTGGGGTGTTTCTTTCGCGGTTTGGTAACAGTCGATTGAGCTGAATTTTATCCATCAATTTATAGGCAATATTTAGCAGCGAAATACCACGATAGTTGTTGCAACGTTTCTTATCACCTTTCTTGTACAAGGGTAAAACTATCACTGTTTGCCAGTCAGTTGGAATTGATTCATCTTTCCAGATCATGGAATACAGTTCGAATAAGTCAGCAATAAGGGCAGGGTTGTTGATCTTGAATAAGTCGGGTGGAAGACCATCACTTCCAGGCGCACGACCGCTTTTTAGCTGCTTGACTGCTCTATTGATTTCTTCAATAGTTGGTGGGTCTTCGTTGATATTATAAGGGATAAGCTGGGTTGGCGCAGTTGGTTGAACAATGGCTTGCATAGGGGGATTGTGGTTTAGCAACTCAGAAAAATATTCGCACCATCTTTCAAGTAGTTGCGTTTTTTCGGTGATAGCCTGGTCATTTTTATCCAAAATAGTTCCACTAACTGGTGGGCTATAGTTCCGGGCAATGATCTTCACCAGCCTGAACAATTTTTTCGTATCACCCCTACTTTGCGCACTTTCCAGTTCAGTGGCCTGGTTTGTCCAATAGGCCCCGGTGGTATTACAATATACCCAAGCGAACATTCCATCACGGATCTTACTTTTGCCGATGATATTGCATTGCTTGCGGATTCTCCTGACACCATGCAGGCAATGATAGATCGCATCGTACAGGCAGCATCAACTGTGGGACTCAAGCTCAACTGTGCCAAATCAAAATATTTTGCAGCCAATCTAGATCCTGCATTGCTAAATGTTGACCTGACGATTGGAAATGATCGCATGGAATCGGTTAACTCTTTCACGTACCTTGGTAGCCGAATATCTCCTAATGGGCAGCTGGACGAAGAAATGCCAATCAGAATTGCAAGAGCGTCATCAATCTTTGCAGCCCTAAAACATTTTTGGAGTAGACCCGATATTCGCACCAAAACGAAAACCCGAATCTACTGTGCGACGGTCCGAGCCACGCTATTATATGCTACTGAAGCGTGGCCCGTAAAAATAGACCAGCTTAGAAAAATGGAAGCCTTCGACCACCGTTGTCTCCGACGAATTGCAAAAGTGCGTTGGTCAGACTTTATTACCAACGAGTCTGTTCGCCAACGATGCGGACTAAAACACCCTCTAGCCGCAACGATGATTTTGCGCCGTTGGAAATGGATCGGTCACGTTATGAGGATGCCTGATTCCCGATTGCCCTATAAAACTTTTACCAGCCTACAGGGGCCAACTTGGAAACGCCCCAAAGGAGGCGTTAAACAAACAACTCAGCGATATTTCCACAAGAAGGCCGAGGAACTTATTATGATCCCATTCAGCCTTGGCCGGAAAAAATTTAACGATTCGTGGCTACAACATCTTAGATCGATTGCCGCCGACCGGGTGCAATGGCGCACCATTTCAAACGACATGGCCAATGCTCACTGTGGGCGGAATGGCCGTTAAGCAAAGTAAGCAAACCTACCTTTAGAGAACCATTTGTTACTGTGGCTATTACCTGCCTTTAGAGAACCATTTGTTACTGTGGCTATTACTTACCTTTAGAGAACCATTTGTTACTGTGGCTATTACCTACCTTTAGAGAACCATTTGTTACTGTGGATATTACCTACCTTTAGAGAACCATTTGTTACTGTGGCTATTATTTCTAGCTCCTTTTCGTTCACAGAAGCGCATTCAAAGATGGTTAAATCTCTCAGCTCTGTACCGTACACCAAAGATCTGCGGGGCAGGCAGGGAAGCTCTTCTAACTGA
Organism: Radix auricularia; assembly: GCA_002072015.1. NCBI lineage: Eukaryota > Metazoa > Mollusca > Gastropoda > Lymnaeidae > Radix > Radix auricularia. Next base: position 95,854 of record MUZC01000758.1, on the reverse strand, counting down.
CAATGACATGGCACGAAAACAATTTAATAGCATTCGACCACTATATTCCAAATTTAAAACGATATATATATTTCTCAGAAGATACCAATATTTCAACAAAGTTACATCTGCAGTTAGTGACTAATTCAATATGAAAGAGATGATATTAGCATTATTTGAATTCCTGATACACTTAATTTACATTTCCTGAAAGCTTGTCTAATAAATAATTCGAAATAATGACCTCTGTAACTCTAAATAAACAGTAGTGTAATAAGTTTTTTTGAAACTATGATTTTGTGTACATGAACGCAAAGTATAATTTAAATAAGCTCTGCAAGTAAACTTTTGGATAAAGACATTTTATAAAAAATAATACCTTTAAAATGAGATCCCTCAAATTCACATCATGAGATGTAATCTTCATATTTATTGACTTTAACAAACAGTCTTTAAGCTCCCTTGGCACTGCAATATATTTAATTGATATAGGTAAATATTGTTAACTTTTAATGCGCCATAAAAAGGTTTTCGGAAAATTCCGCCTCAGTACCGTAAGAATTTCCCGAATTGCGATCAACCGGTTATGAAATTTAAAAAATTGCGTAAATCCATTTATATTATTATTGTCATACTGACGTTATCTTTTAGGATAAGAATGGTTATTTTGTGTAACCGAAAGACCATTTTAGTTTAAAACTACTTTTACCTGTAGTTTAGTACTATTATTTTAGTAATAAAGTATCTCGAGAAAAAAATGTCAAAACTTACAAAGATCTACGCAAATCGAGCGATAACACTAGCGAGGTAAACAGCACTGAAGAGTTTTTATTTTCAGTAATTAATTTTTTTTTTAAAGAGAGTTATAACCAAAGAGTGTTACCTACCTGTAATTAAACGCAAGAAAGGGGACGACGTAATCTTAAGTTGATCTAATTCCATAGTGGCCAGTTTTTTACAGTGGGTTAATAAAGCATCCATTGATTTGTCGGTAATCGCTTAAAATAAAATTCATAGAGTACGGTGAAAAGAGATATTTTGTATTTTGTAAATAAAATTCCTTTCATTACTTTCGATTTTTTTAATAGATTTTTGAAAACTTAAATACACATTTAAATTGTGCTGCAGTTTAGATTTGTTATCTATATATAATATCAAAATAAAAGTATGTATGTGTTTGAGTAGTCTTGTAATTTATAACAGACTAAACCATTCAACCGATTTAAAGAAAATTTTGTTACTGTTGAGTACGCTCCTGGGATGGTAACTGGCTACTATTTTTCTAATGTAAACACAGATTCGGCGCCGGGGGACAAAAATGTCAATTTGTGCTTATATGAGCTATATAAAAATTAGTTTAAGAGCTAGCTATTTACTAAATAGATCTTATTCAAACTTTGAATATAAATACCTGATAGCTAATACTAAAATACTATAGGATACTAAACTCCTAATGGCAACACCTTCGGGGCTCGGGTTCAAAATAGCAGCTTTCGTAAAGTTTAACATTGTATAGCCCAATTCACAATTAACGATCTATCAACTTCTAATATCCATTTCTTCCGGGAAGAGGGCCCCTAATGAAGTTTTCGTAAATTTAGCTATTTGGTAAATTGATGGATCTTAACCAAATTTGTATACAAAAACTTGATACCCAATAATAAAATACTAACGGGCCTTGAATTCATACTGATCATTCCTTCAGGGCCGGGGGCCCCAAATGGATTTTTGTTGTAAATGTTTGAGATAGTGTCACCATTCAATTTTTAACGATCTTCACAAATTATGACTAATATATCCATAGATATGCTAATTGAAATGAAAATGTGTTTTCAACTTTAAATATTGTACTAAATATGGCCCCATCATGTCATTTTTCGCTTTAAAAGGTTTATCTGTAAAATAATTGATCTTCAGCAAAATTTGTTAAAATGCTATAAGGCACTGAATTTCTAATGTCAATTCATTCTGGGCCGGGGGCCAGAATGTCTGTTATTATTATATGCTTTTTCCCATTCAATTTTTAGCGATCTAGAGTAATTTATACATTAAAAAATTGATTTAAAATAAACAGTTTTTTTCAAATTGACATCTTGCACAGCATGGGCACAGGGACCCCCTAAATGTCGATATTTCTTTTATATTAGTTTTATAAAAATAGGTGTTAGCTTAAGTTTCTGAGAAAGTAACTGATCTTACCAATTTTAGTATATAAAAACATCAAGAGTCTATAAATAAAATACCAAAGGGAACTGAACTCTTTATGTTTATTACCTCGGGGTGGGGGGCCCCAAAATGTTTTTTTTTTTTTATAATGCACGTTAATAGTTTAATTCCCCAATCAAGTTTACACGATATTGAGAAACATGGCTAGAGTACTATTGCATTAAAAAAAATATTAAATTATATTGTTTCGAGCCCGGCCCCTTAATATCACATTTTATTTTTTGAATCTTTTTAATTATCAATATATTAATCTGTTTGCTATGAAACTTGAACTTCTTTCCCCAACTTCCGTGTAGTTTTCTGGCATAATTGTTTTTAAAACCTATCACTCATTTTTTTTTTCTTATTTGTATTCATTTTTACTGAGATCGTTGCAATGCACGACGGGTCTGTTAGTAGTGAATAAAATAACAAGCATATTTATAAATCTTTTTGGTGTATTTAACAAAGGGTCTGTTGGGATTCTTTGTTCCCTTGCAAAATTTAGCCACACAAATTTCTGGTGATATAGGTAGAAAACAAACCAAATGATACATCAATATAATTTTATAAATCGGTTTTTTAATAAAACAAAAATGTGTTAGTTAAAACTTAATTTGAATTGTACATCTTCTTTGAAATATAGAGATTATTGTAGGTTATTAAAGCTTAAAATTTTTCTTTATTTTCAGATAAATAAACTGCTTGCCTCTTATTTATGGGTAGACCTTTCAATTTTTTATAAAATATTGGATAAAAGAGGCGACCTTGTATTACACTTTTAAAAAGCAGGAATATATTTAAGTTAAGAAAAATATGTTACACTGAACTAGCTTAGATTTGATCGAATGGATAGAGGACTTGCTTTTCAATCACAAATTAAGCGGTTCCGTGCATTGATGATTAACCTTTATTTTTGTAATATATGAACGTTGTTTAATTTCTTAGTAGTAAAGTCATCGAGAGTGTGTTGGTTGGCAAAATTACATCGCATTTCACTATAATAAAATTCTAAATATATTTAATTATTTCTCTTCCTTTTAACGATGTTGTGCGAAAATATATCATGTCTTTTTGTTAAAAAAATGCGGATTAAAAAATACAATGATAAATAAAAAAATTAATATATATTTTGAAAATACCTACCCAAATTTGGTCCCATATAAATTTTTCGGAGAAAACGTAAATTTTTGGCTAAATTAATTAAAGACTCGTCGGAGAAATCATCTGATGAATATAAAAACATCATAAAAATGATACATCAATAAATTGTAGTCAGAAAAGCCTTTTAAACGTGACTTATATAGGCGCTACTGGGGTCTAATGACCCTCGCTTACTTGCTCGTTATTTCTAAATTCATTGAAAATAAAGAAAGAAAGTTTGGCTAGTAGCAGCTTAATTAGGACTAAATTCACTTAAGATAAACAAAAGCCTGGTTCTCATGGTCGATGTCCATTTACAGCTAATAAAGCCCAATATACTAAAATACTTTTGACTGGACTCTGCTTTTTTGAAGAAAAACAATAAATTTTGAAAGGATTTGACCTATATCAGGTTGAGAAAATCACGTGCTTGGCCTTTACCAGGCCATCTATGATCATAGATGATGAAACGTTGGAAAATAGTGTGTTTTTTTGCGTATAATTGCTCATTATTTCATTTGTATTTTTGAACTTTTATATATAATAAATATACATTATGCGCTATGTATGTCTGTCCGGGATGTCTGTTCGTAACGCATTTAATTTTATAAAGAAGCACACCAAATTAGTGCACCAAAAATAAATTTTTTCAATCGTCCGCAAACAAATTGTCACTATGAAAATAATGAATAAAATGTAAATAAATGAAAGTTATGTATTATATTATTTTATAATTATTATTTGATGTGTATTTTTACAAAATTAATAGATTTAAGCTGACATATATTTATTTTGAAAACTTCCTTCACTTTGACGGGTTATACACTAGTTCATCACCATCATAATCATCACCTGTCGTCCCATCTGGGGCATAGGCCACGAACACAGGCTCTCCAGGCATCCCGGTCCTGCGCCAATCTCTCTAACTGTCCCCAGCTGTGCCCACTCTTTTTTGGAGTCTGCCTCCAGATTTCCTCTCCGGGTCATTTTGGGTCGACCACTTTTGCTCTTGCTTTGGGGGTTCCAAGTGAGGGCTTGTCTCACAATGCTGGATGTGGGCTTTTTGAGAGTGTGGCCTATCCATCTACATCTACGCTGGATAGCTTTTTATTATGCTAAATAATTCTCTCGTGTTGTGATAATAAGAAGCCTTTTCTGCTTCAAGTGCTAATCCTTTATATAATTGTTTTTTTTTAACTTGATACTGAATTAAGGTCTTTACTGGCTTCTACATATTCTGCTGATATCTAGCTTTTTTGGTTTTGGTGCCGCTGTTCTTTAGATGTGCCTTCTTCTTTTGCTATGTTGAATGTCCTCAATTTGCATTTTCTCAATGGTTTCATTAGAAATCCATTCTTTATACATTCATAGTATGGGGCCCTACACCTCTTGACAGGTTGTAGTGAGTATCTGTTTTATGTTTTTCCAGTTTTGGTCACTTGTTTCTTCGTTACCTAAATGTTGTAAGATCTGATTTTTTGGGATAACATAAGTCTGAATTCATTAAGTTTTGTTTCCTCTTTTAAGTTAACACAAGTTTTTAAAAATATTATGGCTCTGAATCTTGATATTAACTTTATTGAAGATGATATGAAAGAAATTCTACAACACTTGAGGCTAATACAAATTGCTGCATCTACAATTTTCTTAAATCCAACAAAAAATTTGAGGGGGGTGGGGACGTACTCATTTAGATTAGATAAAAAGTACATTTCTATTGTTGATATCTCACTTATTGTATTTCTTTTCTTCTCCTGTTTTTGGCTTCCTTTAAACCCGAATTTATTTATTTAGTTATTGTGTACACTTAAATAGCGTAGATCACTTTACAGGCATTTCCAAATACTTGAGAAAAGATACTTCACTCTAAGTCTTCCTAAACATAGTTACACACACATTCTATTCCATTGTCAAGACGTGAGCATATGTTTGTCATAGAGTGGCAGTCGGATAGATTGAGATCAGCGCACGCTATCACCCGTCCACCGAAAGAGGTTTTCTAAACATAAAGAATGTCTTTAGCAAAGAAACATTGTTACTCTGGCCATGGGGATCAATGACAGAGCCTTGACAGTGGCGATATGAAAATGTCTGTTTCTACTTCTCTACACCCCTCAGCAAGTACACCTATTGTAAATATTTTCTAAATTGCCAGTACCTCAAAGCTACACATTAGCTTTTAGAATTATCTTCCGTGCCCCTTTTTCTTCTTCGTTACGACTAAACAAAGCAACAAAGTTTGACAAGTGTATTCACTAAATTAGATTTATTTTCAAAAAGGGGTTTTTGTGTGCGTGTGTTTTATTTCTATTTACTTATATTTTTTATTTTATTTTTTTTATTTGTTGTTGTTGTTGTTGTTGTTTGTTTGTTGTTATTTTTTTCTCTTAGCTGGCTCTGCATCCATTAAACAGTAGTTATGCTATAAAGAATACAGCTACCGCTCCTTTCCGTACACGTTTGACCAATGTCCACTTACATCTTGCATAAGGGATCTGAGGTCTAAATACCGAAATAAGTGTCCCTCAACTTGGATATAAAGGCTTTAAATCAGCATCTTTGATATTTTTGTATTTTTACGTGACCGTTTACAGATTTAAGAAATTACTTTTAAATATATCGTTTTCTATAAGGCTGTCAAATGGCTGGCAATTATAAATCTGGCGTGTTATTCCTTGTAATATATTGTAAGAATCTTGTACAATTCTTCAAAAGAATTATTTCATTTTTTAAAAAAGATCTGCTCATGTCTCAGCTTATGTCTTCAAAGGAGAGTGATTACAGGTTTTCCTTGTACAGTTAAACATGCATTAACATTAAGTAGTTGGATAAAAGTATTTTGGTGGAAATTTCTTCATTTTCTGGCAAATATTACCTTGGCGGGTCCCGAACAAGAGTTCTGTAATGTGAGGACAATTTTGTGCCAGCAGATTTAGTGTAGTGGACGAGAGATGACAGTTTCTCATATCAAGCTTTTTCAGACTCTTGCAAGTTCTAAAAACATTGTGGAGACCAGTAGAGTCCAACAAATTCCAACACCAGGATACATTCAACTTTTTTAACTGTATAAAAGAAAATGTCTTAAGTCTATTTAAGATTTTTATGCAATGAGAATTTGAGTAAATGACTTAACGATTATGGTGTAAGTTCTGCTGTTGCAACAAAATGTCTGGTACATCGAACAAGTTTGTGCTTTGTTTTAATTGCTTTTCATGTTTTGAAAATCTATCTTTTTTATTTCAAATTTTCTCTCTCACGCTTACGTTCTAGATAACAATGTTATTTACATTTTAATAAGACCCGGTTTTATAATTGGGCTTCGGGAAAGCCTAAAAATGTCGAGATTATCGACAGAAATGAAAATAATGTTTTACAATATGTTACAAATTGTTTCAAATTTATGTATGCTTTGCATTAATAAATAACAACGTACTTAAAAATTAAAAAAAATATTTTTGTTGTGTTTTTTAAAATATTTTTAAAACACCTTCACCGTGATTGGTTTGTTGAGGTGATCCGCTATGTAAAATTTTCTTTTAAAGGATCATCTCTAATGATTGACACTCCACAGAAGTGCTATCATAAAGGCGTTGCGTAATCGCTACAGACAACTAGTGTTCACTCGGTGTAGTTAACGTGGACCAGTTAACTGTAAACTCTAAAAGTCTATCGTGCTCCTGGGAGTGTTTTATTTTCTTAAAAAAAACATACTACTTTAATTTAAATGTAATTTCACTCGAAATGGATACAACAAATTAGAAAAAAATAATTGTTGATATTCCTTTATCATTATTTGTTTTCTTATTGGTTTGAACCAAGCTCATTATAATTATTTACTTAATTATTTGTAATTAGCTGAGTTGGGGCTCGTGGAGCAGAAGAAGTAATTAAACTCGAAGACATCAACGGACGAAGACTAAGCTTCCCTCTCAATGCCATTTTGGGAAAGCTCTTTTGAGCTCTTGCAGTTTTCAGCAAAATAACTGATTTTAACTGACAAAGTTACCCCTCCCCTTTTTGTGTGTGTGTCCTCGCTCGACATGTTACCGTTCAGTGACAGAACATGAACTTAACCGATTAGAAGATGTCATGTTACCGTTCAGTGACAGAACATGGACTTAACCGATTAGAAGATGACATGTTACCGTTCAGTGACAGAACATGGACTCAACAGATTAGAAGCTTACATGTTACCGTTCAGTGACAGAACATGGACTCAACCGATTAGAAGATGACATGTTACCGTTCAGTGACAGAACATGGACTTATCCGATTAGAAGATGACATGTTACCGTTCAGTGACAGAACATGGACTTAACCGATTAGAAGATGACATGTTACCGTTCAATGACAGAACATGGACTCAACCGATTAGAAGATACAATGATAAAATAAAATGCCCCCTTATAAAGATTTGCACATCAGGTTGGCGATTTCTTATTCGGAATTACCTTTTTTAATTACTGAAAATAGTTAACTAGTAAAATAGTTGAAACTAGACCTGCATATTTTTGGATGCTATAGCACCAAGAGTACCATTTGCAACTTGTGTATGGGACAGGTCAAGATGGATGAGATTCAGGTTCCCAATTAACTCTAGCATAGCAAGATCATTAACGGGTTCTGTTTCTGTAACAAATGAGCAAGAGATAAAGATTCAATCGGTTAGCACGTTTCTTTTTATAGCATCTAGGGTGATGGTGCTGTTAAAATAGGGAAGTACAACAAAACTATATCTTACGTATAGCATCTAGGGTGATAGTGCTGTTAAAATAGGGAAGTACAACAAAACTATATCTTACGTATAGCTTCTAGGGTGATAGTGTTGTTAAAATAGGGAAGTACAACAAAACTATATCTTACGTATAGCATCTAGGGTGATAGTGCTGTTAAAATAGGGAAGTACAACAAAACTATATCTTACGTATAGCATCTAGGGTGATAGTGTTGTTAAAACAAAACTATATCTTACGTATAGCATCTAGGGTGATATTGTTGTTAAAATAGGGAAGTACAACAAAACTATATCTTACGTATAGCATCTAGGGTGATAGTGTTGTTAAAATAGGGAAGTACAACAAAACTATATCTTACGTCTCAAATCGAGTCGTTCAAGCTTTTTACAGTCTTTCAGTCTTCTTATTCCATAAGATGTTACACAAAGACCTTCACTCAGCGTGAAAGATGTCAAATTTTGGGCATGATCTCCTATCAGTTGTAAAGCTTTGTCGGTGACGAATTGTTCAAATATATCATCCGCCAAAAATGATAAATTTGCTAGACTGCTATTTGAAAGTAAAAATTGTTGAATACACTTTAATCCCAACTTTTCATTTTTAAAAAGCCAATCAGAAGAGATGAGATTTGTGATTTTAGGTTTGTAAAAACGCTCTACGTGATTAAGTTCATCCACTTGGTCAGTGCCATTATTTGAGTTGACATCCGAGTCTTGGGTAAATAAAGCCAGAAGCTGATCAACCCCTGCACGATCAAAGCCAGACAAGTACAAGAGGGCACAGTGGTCAACCTGAAAAGAATAATAATAATAATAATAAAATGATGATTTATATAGCGCTGTATCCCAGCAAGGAGCCAGGCTCACAGTGCTTTACATGGAAACAAAAATACATATATACATAAAAAGAAACATTCATAGCATATTAACTACATAAATAACAATACGGTATACTCAATACATCAGCTACGCTAATCAATTACAGAAAATACACAAATTTAGTTTTGTTAAAACTGAGAGGTGGGGGGAGGGGGGCAAAACGATCCTTTTTTCGATTCTTGACTTGTACGAGAGTTTAAAAAAAAATAATTAGTATTTACTTTAGCTGTAGAAAACAATGTATTATTTGCATGTCATAGTTAAACATTTATGATTTAAACTGTTCATAAATGAAGTGCACATGTAAAGGGATTTATTTCATATTCATTATTAAGTACCCCAGTAGTTACACATTTTCACCACTGAGAACTAACAATGTATAAGGATAAATAGAAAAAAAAATGTGATTTTACATGTTAGAAAATTATACCAAAGGGAAGAGCCACCTTAGCAACAAATGCCATAGTCATAGAGTGTTGGTTAAATCTTAGGAACACGAATTACAACTTTAGGGAAGTGGAAAAAACTGAATAATTTAATGAATAACGAAAGATTTATTGAGACCATTGAACACCTATTGTAACGATGCACAATTTGTAGTTAAACGCATGGTAAACTTTTCAGTTATCATTAGTCTGAATGGTTTGTTCCAAAATGCTTCACATTTCTGAGTTCAGAAGATTTTGAAGGCTATATAACTCTCATCAGAGGAGACATGTTATCGACTAGTGTTACGTTTGAGGAATAAAATTGAAAGGTTGTCTATCCATAAAATGGAGGAAGCTAGTTGCAGAAAAAACGTACATCCCAATATTTGTACATATTGACATGATAAACAATATAAAAATTCCACAATTGCACGACAAGGAAAATGAAATTCTAATAAATAAAGTTCATCATTTTAGAACATGTTTCGCTCAAATTAATAGATAGGGAGCTAACTAATGTATAGATGACAATGTTAATTATTAGTAAAAAATGAAATACTTTAGTACTGAAGATGTTTATAGACTGAAGAGTCGGCCCACATATTGTACATAAGTTATGTACTCCGGCGCTAGTGATGTTGTCACAAGAACTTAGATTAACATTCTGAAGTTTGCATTCGCGGGTGTTTGGCATAATCTGAAATGGATTTGATATAATGATTATAGTTGGGAAAAATAAATTTGCACCTTATAATGTATCTAATTTCTCTAAGTGTTAAAGAATTGGGAGGGCGGTGGCTAACAGCCTTATAGTGTGTTATCAATCCTAATTATAGGCTGATGTGGGATGCTGTAGACTTATAATCATTATCAATATGTGATGACTTCATATGAGATTACTGTAAACATACTTTAGACAAGAACACATTAAAAGTTCAGAGAAAGCTTTGACATATTTTTGTAATTTTAGGAAATTTAGACTTAAAATTTTTAAAAAATAATATTTTGTATGTGTATACATTCATTGGAAAAAAAAGATAATGACTTCAATTTATTCTCTTACCCCAGTCAAGAGAAATGCTTTGTCAGAAACATTACAACGTGCAACATTCAGGGACACCAAGAAAGGGGCAATCTTGAACAAAGCCTGCGAAGAATATTAACTGAGTTATTTATTTGTAATAGAGCTATACGGAATAAAAACAATATCTTTATACTTTTATCCTTACAAATGCTTGAGAACTATGGTGGATAAAGGGGAGTGTGCTGAAAGGGGCTATAGCCAGGGGCCTCCGGTGGTTTTAAGGCCCCCCAAACTTATTATATTTTATAATAAAAGTGTACAAATATTTGCTCCAACCCTTTAAAATGAAATAAATCCAAACAATTATTAAATCTTTTCTTTTAATCGCATCGCTATTCAAACCTGATAGTCTTAATAAACGGAAAGTCTGATTAGAATGGCTCTGTAAGAGAACATAATATTATAGAGTATATTTGATATTTTTAAAGATTCTCAATCGACATTATGTCTTGCTGGCCGTGTGGTAGAGTAAACATGTGATGCAAGCGGTGACGAGATCTATTCGAAGCATAATCAAGGAACCAATGGACTATTTATTTACATTCTTATATTAGCTGTGGCTGGATAGGGCCCCCATTGGATTGCAGCCAGGGCCCACTCCAGTTTCAATCCGCCCCTGCTTGAGAACATATCAGATTTTAAAGAGTGCAACATAAAAATGTTGATTAATTTCCTCCTTATCAATATTTGGTCAAGAAAAAAACTGTACTACACTATACCACACAGATATAATGTAGTTTTTATCTCATTAAAACTCATTTCTACGTCTGCACATACAGCGTAGAAACGTAAAAAATTAATGTGTTTACATTAAAGGTGAAAGGAACACTAAGTAGTATGTGGATGGTTCGAGTACATTACCTTGATGTGATCATCGTGAACCTGCCGACAGTCCTCCAACAATACTGTTGTTAGTCCACAATACGTCATGTTCTCTTTCTTCCAACTAAACAATTCCACCCTATAAAAATTGAAATGCGTGTTGTTTCTAAGATCTATCACGTTTAGAAGACGGCACCTGAAACAATAGTATTAAATAAATGTTCAAACTATACATTTAATAATTTTAATAAATCAGACTTAGAGCAACTACATTTTTTTTTTATTGATGTGTGTATTCTATATTTTTGCTTTTTAATTGTATAACTTTAAAAGTTTTGTACATGTTTGAAAATTTCTAGCGAAACATAATTAACCATTTTGAAGTTGTGTTGATGGGTTAATTTAAGATGAAAGTGCAATTTTATAACCTACACTAAACTTTTTTTCTATTCTACATAATATCTTATCTTATACGTTACAGACGCTCCTTCTGTACAGAAGATTATTGTGTCCTACGTATTTCTATGGTTTGTGTTTAGTCCTGTATTAAGTGTGACTGCTGACTATATTTAATGTTTTCTCATTTTTGTACTTTTAAGTATGGTAAGCAACATGTTAGCATGTCTAACTTGTTAAATATGCTGTTGAGACACTCTTCGGTAATCAAAGGGCAGTTCTTTATTTCCAGCTTTCTTGATCTTGTCGAAAGGAATGACTTCAGCATACTGTAAAGAAACAACTAAGGGATTAGTAAATATAAATAATTCTTTCATTTTTCATGGTGATTATTTTTGTATAATTTATATATATATATATATATATATATA
>MUZC01000758.1:12268-82882 GCA_002072015.1 Radix auricularia | reverse complement strand
TATATATATATATATATATATGAGTTGAATGGAAAAGACGTAAACAAGGTATGGGTTAGCCTTACAGGCCGAAACATTCGCTGTTCAGTTACATCCTGTCAGGCTAACCCTTACCTTGTCTACGTCTTTTACATTTATAATTTTATAAGCCTGATTGCAGTCTTACCCCTCATTTGGATTACTAATTTACTATATATGCGTTGGTCGTAGTGTAGTTATGTGTTTGATTGGACGAATAGATTTAATTGCAATTTATTCCGTCATTTAATTTTAAAAAGAAAAACTTCCTGAAACAATAAATAATTATTGGAAATACTCACCTGTCTGTGAGCTTGTGATTGTAATATTTAACAATTCTGTCGAGGACACAATCTGTTGGCACTCCCCAAGAGCCTTCGTCTAATTCTTTGAGCAAACTCATACATTTGCTTTTCATAGACAGGCACGGGCTGTCTTGATTCATAAGAAAATCTGTCATTGACACCAATGAAATATGCTCTAGTCTTGGTACTTCATCCATTTAAAGAAATATTAATTTATGTACTGCATACATTTTATCAAGCCAATAGATTGTTTTAGTCTAGCTAATAGCTAATGTTATTTTACTTATCAGAAATGTGTGTATTTTAAAATTTGAAACCGGAACAAATCAAAACACAAAAAGCATGTTACAATTTATTTTAGAGAGTCATAAATGTGAATCATTCAAATGCATTACGATCATTTTGTTACCTTAGATTACTTATAAGATGTACAAATATGATATAATACAATTCTGTGAATTGTATGCATATGTTGGAAGTCATGGAGAATTCTTTCTGGTCGTTCAACAATGGACTTTATTCTCTCGCCACTTGCAAGGGAAATGTCTTAAACAATAAAACGCATTTTAAATTGCCTTCAAAGAATTAAAGATACATTTGACCTGGTCAGCGGCAAGGGTCTGCTACTTATACTGATACTGGAAAAAATATAATTTTCGCCGCATCGTCGAATCGTTCCACACCATTTACGGCACAGTGATCTTCGTTGGTGCCACCTTAAAATCCTTCCCAGTTGCTAGCGGCGTCAAACAGGGTTGCGTTATCCCACAAACACGCTTTTGTAATATCTTCTATGTGCTACTCTGACATGCTGTCGAGGATTGATCCGAAGGTATAAACATTCATACCTGGGTGGATGCAAGACTGTATAACATCAAAGGCTCCGGGCGAAGTCTAATGTGAAATTGTATGAATTACACAATGCTGTTCGCGAAAGAGCAGCTCTTACCTCATATACAGAGATAGGACTAAAAAAAAGTGTTCAATAAATTATCGGAGGAATGCAAGAAATATTGTGAAACGATAAGCCTTAATGATACCAACAATATGAGACAAGTTTCTATCGCGTTTTGAAAAGACACGCTGCAATCTTAAATTGTTTCAATTTCTTCGTGTGTGTTTTGTACAGTAAAAGACAACAGGAACAGTGGCTGTGTGAAAATATTACTATATTCAGTCTAATTTTGGGTCCTTACATAAGCCGGATAACATGTAAACAGGGTAAGAGTTAGCCTGACATGAAGTAACAAAACAGAGAACGTTTCGGAAAAGAGCCTTACTCAAAGAACAACAGTATACAAATAAAACGTATATAAAGAAATAAAAACTTTGAAGCGGCAAAATCCAAAAGCGTCAGTGAAAGCATTTTTTAAAATCCATTTACTAATTTCTATAAGCCTGATGGCAGTCTTACAAACATTATATTCCATTAGCCAAGCTGTATTTGTCCAGTTACGTAACGCAAAAGAGTACACACCTATCCACACCCCACCCCAATCACCTGACCCAGGTAAGTCTGTTAAATGTTATAGAAATGTTTAGAAGGCTTCTATTTACCAACATTATACATTAAACATTTTAGATATTTAACTAAAATTATGTTGTCTATATGACATTTAAAAATATTATTTTATCAATTAAATAATTAATCATATTGATATTTTGTAGACGTTTATTCTAATTCGTGTCCTGGAATTATTTTCTGGTTCACCGATAGATTCTATTCTGTTATGACAATGTGTTCTTATTTATGGCTGGGGGGGGGGAGATTTTCGGTCAGGATTCTATGATTCTGTGCAACGCACGTGACAAACGACGATTACCTGATAAAACCTTGAGATTTGATACATTTTATCACTTTGCTAAAAATGAAGAGAGCTCTTAAGTTATTAAAAATGCTTGCTAGACATTCTTTAAGTAACCCCATAACATCCTGAAAGGCTAAATGGGGATTATAATAATTATGCTTTTGAGGATACTATACATGTGTGTCGCTTTAATTTACGGGAAAACTGCTGCAATTATTTTCTTGATAAAAAGAAGGAGCAAAGACACCACTTCTTTTAAAGCATAGAAGCTTATAGCAGCTGCAGAATTTACACGCAAATCAAGTGTGAGTCTAATTGAATATGATCTTAACAAACTAAACAAAACAAAATTGAGTCGAAGAGAAACGTTATCACTTAGTAGTGATATATTTGTCTCTAAATCTGTCAAGAGACAACAAAAATATCTATATGGTTTGTCTGTTACGGAATGTTCATTCAAATTAAAAACAAAATCTAGACACTATGTTATATATANATGAATATATATATATATAAATATTTATATATATATTTAATTATAGAGCATCTGTTTCCGTCTGCTATTGTTTACATCTACATGCCACCGGAATTCACCCCAGCAATCGATGTCCACATCCCCTGTGTTTAACAACCCAGTAATACAAAACTAAATAAACATTAACCTGATAATACAAGCGGAGTAACAGAAGTTTTGATTAATCAACGATTCCCTTTATCAGTTATGCCCCTTCTCACACACAAATTTTAATAAAAAATTGAGACTAAAAAGAGCACTGTCCATATGAAATAAAAGCGTGTTCTCTTTTTAAAAAATTCGTTTAATTTGTCATTAGTGTTTCTTTTTTAAGACGTACATTGTGCCTGGTTCTTCTACTTAAATTGCAGCATTGTTTTATCAAATGTTTGTTGTTCCACATTAAAGATATGAAAAAAAAAATGTCAGTTAAATGCTTTAAAATAATATGAAATTCTGTTAAAGATTTCTCATATATGTTAGGAAATTTATTATTTACCAAAATCATCTACTGAAGGAGAGTAAAACAATTTTCAAAGTCAGAAATATTTCTGAATTGTCATAGATGGACGTTTGGATTTGAATTTACACTGTATCATATGTTTAAGAGCCTTGGTGGTTTTGTTGAGAGAACTAGCTGAAATAGTTTGTTTTGAAAATATATTTCAATCTTTATATATTGGTTTCCTATCTAGGACAAATATCCATGAATCTATAAGACGATAAAATAGCAGGCACTTTTTGCCAATGTTTCAAGATGAATCGTTAGTCTCTTGATCTACCATTGTTTCAAGATATCTTTTTTCATGAATGGTTCTAATTTCTCAAGATGAATCATTTCCCCGGTTTAGTTCCAGTGTCGACGAAATTCGGACACAGGACGATTCCACTAGCTGCACTTGCCCGTTTGTTACCTAACATTAACTCTCCCCCACGTAAACGGGTAGAGGTTAAAAAAGATACCCAAACCAGCTACGCTAATTTGAAGACGTTTGCCTTCAATCACTAGTATAACATTAAGTTTTAAAAAATATTTTTAAAAAATTATTATTATTTTTTTATTTTACATTGGAATAGGGAATCTTTTAAAAATCAATTTTAATTAAAACTAATCATCCATTTTTCTTCCAAACCAATTTTATTCTAATCTATGGGTTGTAAAATGCCTACGGTTCCAACTTCTTTCAAACGCCCAAGGATGAGAATACTTTTTTGAAAAAAATTGAAATATCAAGTTACCTGAAATATACACAAAGTTTTTTTGGGAGATGCCACCTGGCCTCATTGCATTTCCGAGAGTCTCATTCGTCTTTCTCTTAGGATTGAGAACATGTTTTGGGGCTAAGGCACGCATCAGGGCCATGACACGCACAAGGACCAATCTAGTTAGCACTATATCCTGCTATTTAATGCTAATGATGGATCGCAGGGAAGATAAGTAGAAGCTATTAAGCTTAAGTTCATCGGATGTTTTAGTCTCCATGTCTCACTCCCGTATGTGTGTTGTTCGTCTGTCGAGTCGACGAGGACCACTCCAGTCATCAGAGGCTTGCAGGGACTTGCTTTGCCTATTTGTGCGCAGATGGCTGACGAGACCGATGATGGCACAGAAGCTTCGAGAACAGAAGGATATGAGACGAGTGGGTTGTCTCCTGGAGGGTTGGCAGCGCGGGTTTTTTTATCTTGCCTCTTCTTTTCTGCGGCGTTGATTCTGTTTTCCTCGCATGTCCTGGCACCTTCGTGGATGGATGGGCACAATGTGGACCGGTCCATTGCAGCTTCTTCCCACGTGTCTGGGTTTATGGCAAACGCTTTCAGAGAGGATCTTAATGTGTCTTTGAAGCGTGTTTTGTTTGTCCACCACGGGACCGCTGGCCATGCTGGAGCTCGCCATAGAAGAGTCTCTTTGGTAGTCTTTCATTTGACATTCGGGCTAAGTGCCCTACAAAGTAAAGCTGTGACTGCATCAGGGGGCAGGAGATGCTGGGGAGGCCTGCTTTGGTTAGTACCACATTGTCTGGAGTTTTGTCCTGCCACTTTATGCCAGTATATCAAAGTGCTGATGACACATTCCCGATAGAAGCTCGTGCAAGTGCTGGAGTAAAACTGCCTTGTCTTTTTTTCAGAACTTCAGGTGGTATGCTATAACTCCCAGAGGCTTTTCGATAAGCTAGGCAGTCGATAGATTTCCACAGCCCTTTCTGTGTAAGCATGGTATTAATATATTCCAAGGCGATATTAGTCTAGAACAGGGGTCTCCAAACTTTTCGGCCGGCGGTCCGCATTAACTGTCAAACAGCAGCTTGGAGGCCAACTACACACTAGAGGTCCAAATTAGAAATATCAAAACATATATGATGTTTTTAATTATATATTTAATGCTATTATATTTATAATGTTAATATAATTTAACATTATATTCAAAAATGTTAATAATACATTGTTACACCTGTGTTTGTGGGAAATGGTGATAGTGTTTCCTGGACTCCAAAATAGAAATATTTCTGGCTTTGATTTGCTGTCCCTTACATTAAAAGTTACATGAAATTATTGTCAGATAATTTAAATTCTCAAATTGTTCTTCACGTATTTCATTCTCGAATATGTTTGTTCACACAAGTTTGCTGTTGTAAAGATTAAAGGTACCTTGATGCAGACACTTTAGCATTAGTGACACAAAGATAGTAAAAACTTAAAAATGCCCTTTTCAACTTGTATCTAAAGAAGTCATTTGCTTGCATGTGAGCATTTGGCCACATTCTTCAAATAGGTTTTGAAATAACCTAACTTGTTCTGCTTTTGAATCCAAGTCAGAAAACCGCTATTAAAACTACAGCTGGATGCAAGTGAATTTTGTCTAGGCAAGTTATAAGGAGCAAGGGATTTTGTCAATTCATGAATGTATATCCTCTCCAGTAGCAGTGCCATAAACGATTGTATACTGTATATATAGTTTAACAACAACAAATTTGCCTTACTTCCTTGGTCTTACATCATATTCCCCACGTGTGTAATGGTAAGTCACACCGATTTCACATCTCTAACGTATTTGGACAAAAAGTTAAACTTTATAACGCTAGGCTAGCCAAATATATCAGTCATCATTCATGCAATGAAAGAATGTCAATTATAATAGGAAAGGAGAGAAAGAAAAAAATATATATATGAGTACTTGGACAAAATTTTCAAATTGAAACTATAGCTAGTTGGTTTGAAAGGGCTCGAAAAATTCAATTTATTGATACCAAAATTATGGTGTTAGGTTATTTCCAAAGAAAGTTTTAATATTTTTGTGAATTACTTTGGGATAACTCATCTTATTGAAACATATTAGAAAATATAAAAATATACAAAATGAAAAAGTGTAAATTATAATATGAAAGAAGAGAAAGAAAAAAATATATTAGTATATAATATATGTCAATGTGAATATGTAGGTTTATGTATGTGTAATAGCTGTAATACCAATTTTCATAACAAAAATGCATTCGAGGGACAAGTGTATGCTGTACAGTAGCAACAATATCATTTTTTGTATTTGAAAAAAAAATTCACCCACCTTTTTATTTTTATTTGTTCACATAGAGGGCTGTTTGACTAGCGGTAATGCGCGCCTCGATAACATTCACTTTAGTAATAAGATCATAGAAAGTGGAAACTCTTCATTTTGCGAGAGAAGCTTTAGTCGTTTTACGGAAAACGGTTGTGTTTGCTTTCATTGGTGTAATACATGACGTTTTGTGGTTAACGCATGTACAAATAGTATTTTTTGTTATTTAGATTAGTTGGTCTCCGTAGGCCGGATCAGAGGGCCACACGGACCGGATCCGGCCCGCGGGCCGTAGTTGGAGGACCCCTTGTCTAGAACCTAGCCTATTTTTATGGGACTTTCCTTTTTTGATAGAATAAATCCATTTCAAAAGGACGTGAAATATCTAAAGTTGAGTACATATTTTTCTGAGGCTTCACCGCAGCTCTCTATCATAATAGCTGAATTGAGATCTAGCATTGGAAAAGCTAGGTTGTGTTAAAACTACTCATTTTTTAAATATGTAATTGTCTTGAAAATTATATATTGCTATATAGTTAACTGAATCTTTGAGTTTAACATTTTTAATGATGATGTTATGACATAATTTTTATTACATTTTGAACTGACTCAAATTGTTGCAAGCAAAGTCTTTTTATCCCAATAAAAATTTGGGAGCGTGGGGATGTGGGGAGGAGTCCGCAATCAGGATAAATGGAAATGAAATTTCAATATTTGTTACCCGACTCTTCTCGTCGCTTACATTTCGCTTCTTCTTTAAAAAAAATTTTAGTACCGTTATATTGTGCCGTACCAAGCAAACGGCTGGGCTGAACCGACTTCATAAAAATATCCAACACATTAAGAAAAACAATATCACTGTATAAAGACTGTACATCTTTCTAAACAATTTTACAATCGCAACATTATAAACATGTATTCGTCACTTAATAGTATTTTGATGGAGACAGATCACCCCTTGCCCTTCGTTCTTTTTCTTTAAGGCTATGCATAGAATCAATTTTTATTTAATAATTTTTGTTTACGTTAGTGGCTAAACAAAGACATCTTTTCAAAAAACGCGTGTTTTTTTGTTGCGTTTTTTTCGTGTTTCCAAAACCCCATTCTGTAAATACTGTAAATAGTGTTTTATAGATCTACTCTTTACACAATAGTACTCACAAACATTGCAACAACTTTATTTACACTGAACATCTTATCTTTTTCAAAAGTTCGTTCAAAAAGAGAGCTTAATAAAAGAAATTATCTGCCTTAATTAAGGTGGCGCTACATACATTAACCAGATATGTTATACAGGATACAGGCAGCACACACATCTGACGCGCCTCACCACTGCACCCACTAATATCTTTCCTTACTGTAAATATGGTCTAAATAGAGAAATTGGTTGCCTTCACGTTGGATCTACCGGCTTGCATACAGGATGTTTAATGTTTTATAATTTTTTGCATTGACATTCGTCTGTAGTAACAAAAAAATCAAAGTCATAGGCCAGAAAGATTTCAAACGGCTAACAGAAATTCGGTTATTTTTTTTTTATTTTTATTTTTTTTGTACTTATAATGTATTGTAAGAATCCTTAAAATATAGGTAAACGCATTTTCTGATTTTGAATAATTTTTTAAAATTTCGTAGCCTTCCACTTTAAAGGAGAAAAACAAGTGAATCTTCCACAGTATAAAACGTGAAGTAACATTTAGTGGTGGGTTAAGTCTATGTTGAGACATTCAGGTAATAGAGGTGCATTTCTCTTTTTGCAGGCTTCTTGAACTTACAGAAAGTATTCTGTAAAATAAATAATTTAAGGTTTAGTAAAAATAAAAATTAAAAAAAAATTAAATAGGACCATTGTTTTAGAGGTCACCGTGGTACTTTATAACGAAAAGAGCATGGTCTTTCCAATTATTTTAATATCTTTAGAATTTTAAAAATTGATTTGCGGTTAAGTGGATATATATACAACGCTAACACACAATTTAAATATTGTTATTATGACTATCGCTAAAAAGTCTACAGTTGACTTGGAGAGAAAATTGGCCCCGCCAAGTTTAACAAGCCCAAAAATTCTTATGTCAAAATGGAAATTGGAAATATTAGAACCCGTTACAACCACTAGGTTATGGGACATACACACACACACACATGCATGCACACACATAAATTTGATTAAATAGGTAAAATATTCACAAAAAGATAATGATGTATTAGAGGAGTCATTTTGCAAGACCTGCTTATTCCCTTTCTAAAATTTGTTGAGAGAAAAAGCTTTTTCTAATCAGCATGATTTTTTAATTCTAGAAGTAGGTAGTTTTTGCCCTGAAATTTGATCCCTTAAGAAAAACATTTATGTTTACGAACTTCCTAAATTTATACAAATGTTGCTAAGCTGGTTTTAAAAATGTTAGCGGTACTAAACGGTTTTTGAATGTTTTTTTTTTCTTAGTAGGTTTTGAAAGTATTTAACTATGTATTAGTTTTGTCGGTCTAAAACACCGTTGCTGGAATATATTCATTTTTAGTTCATTTACAATTAGTTCATGACACACTGCACAACATGATGTAAAAAATAACAACATAATATATACAGAAAGTTACTGTTGTTAATTTAATAAACAATCATTTTATCACATCGGTTTACTTTGTTTAGCTAAAGGATATCAAAACAACAATTATTTAAAGAAAGAAGTGATACATTATTACAAAAATATGAAGATAAATTATAATTGTTTACATCTCATCGTCTTTTAAGTTTGCAGATTATATATTGGTTTCAGATTGTTCTATTTAAAAAAATCATTTTGGTAATGTGGACATTTGACACATTATTTCTAGTCCCTGGCGTGCAAAACTAAACAGGAAATGAAAACGTATCTAAGCCAAACATTCAAAGGTTAAGTGTTTTCTGAATATTTGTTCTGTATGTAGCCCAAATATATTTGTTTAAATTTAATATATATATAAGGGTAAAGTATAAAAACTATAAGTATCAGTATCACTATTTTTATGAGCCACTTTTATAGGATATAGCGCCAGTACCTGTGACAAATTTTGGAAAAAAAACTACAAGTATTTCATATATTACTTGCATTAACATTATATATAATATTTTTTTCAGAAATAAACACAATGCGAATCAAAGAGATGTTCAGAGAGTAAAAGTAGCACATTAGTCGCTTCACTGTCTTGTCGCTCCTAGTGCATCAAAAAATGGATTTAAAAATATCATGTATCTTTCTAATTGATTGTCTCCAAGCTTAGTTCTAATTTGTAAAAAACGTGGTAAAATCTAAAAATAAATAAAATATGTATTAATAATTAATTAATTACATATGTATTAATAATTAATTCTTTAGAAACTTATTGATTGAAGTTTTTTCCTATATGTTGGGACTTTGTTGTCATTTTCAATAAAACTAGCATTCTGTTCAGCTATCTTTGTTGTTATTGAAAAAAGTTAAAGTGCAAGTAAACTATAGGTTCCTTCTCAAACTAACTACCACGTATAATATGGCAGGATTTGTAAGTAAATATCTCTGTAGCATAGCAACTTATGCAAGTGTTTTAATTTTCAAAAAAAAAACAACATCATATTTGTTAGGTTTTAAATGAAAAAAAAAACAACAAAAGAATATAGTATATTTTTATAGTAGCCTACAAACAAGAAAGGATTAGTCAATCATTTTCCCACCAAAATAAGCGTGGCAACTTTTTCTAAAAGACTCTTCATTTATTTTTATTAATTTTTTAAATTTTAATTTTTTTTAAATATTTTTTTATTGAGTAAAATTAAATGAATTTCTTTAAGTGTTATAGTGAAATAGTTTTGTTTCTAACTAATTTTGAAGTGACACATGTCAATCTTAATTTGATTTGCTTTTTTCAGGAACTTCAGGAACAGTGGTTGAAAAAACGTTAAGAACTTAGCCTAATTATGGGACTATTTCATTAACAAAAGTTTTATTTTACAGTAAGAAAACGCAAACATTTCTACAACTATCCACACCCTACGAACATAACGTTCTAACATAAGTTTCCTTGTTAGGACTTCCGCCAAGATATGAGTTGAGTAGTGTCCCCTAAATCTTTACCTCATGCAGGAATTTTAACGGGGGGNGGCGGGAAGGTCACGTTTTTTAATTTAATTGACAATGCCTTGCAGGTTTAATTTTCAATTTATTTTAGTTCAGTGTAACTTAAGGGCCGAAAAGTCTTACAAAACAATAGAACTCACACCTTAGCACCATAATAACTAAAATAAAACATATATTAATGCATTTAATAAATTCAAAACGTACGCTCAAAAGAGAAAACTAACTTTTGCTCTGAAATAATATACGTGTAGAAACTGCAGTATTACCAAAGATGAATATCATTTTTTCCACAAGATTGCAAAAAAAAAATAATAAAAAATAAATAAATAAAAAATAATAATAATAATAATAATTCCGAAATGCCATTATTAGAATATTTTGGAACGTCTGCAGCATCTGACATATCATTTGCATCGACGATATCCGTTCAACAGCCAGACACAACTGAGGCAACTGTGTCTCATTTGATTGTTACTGACCCTTATTCATTTCCTAAATTAGATATTGGAAGGTCTGTCTGCACACACGACCATGCAAATGAGTTGAAATTACAGATGATTGTTTATAGCTGACTGTGTGTGAAATAGAAATTTTAGGTTTATGATACGCATGGTTACTAAACTATTTACTGTGGCTTTTATACTCGCAAATATTAAAAGGTGCTTTTTGAAAATATTGTGTGTTGTTTTCAGAAAAATAAGTCAAAGTGTTCAGTTGGCATTTGTCACCAAACCATGCACAAAATATTAAGATTTCATCGGACATCCAAATAGCAACATGCGAAGTACATGAAACAAAGGCTCTCATAAAGATGCAAGAAATTTTGTTGCATTATTTAAAGCCAAATCAGTTTCTACAGATGAGCAGTTGGACTCAACATTTAGTAAAAAATTCAAGAAAAGCCCAACACAGTGGGTCCCATCATTTCTACATCCTATTTTGTGCATGCATGATTAAGCACTTTGTGTAAGAAAATCGAATTCTGGTAATTTTAATGACCTGTTAGAGTTTAGTGTTGAATCTGGAGATAAAGTTGTTGGTAATCATTTCTCAATTGGTGCTGGAAGTGCCAAGAATTCCTCGGTAACTACGCGAAAAACTATAATCGAAAAATTATAAGTCTCTCTTGCGTGAAGACATTGTCAGGGAAGGAAATAATTCAGCTGCATTTTCTATACTTGCCGATGAGAGAAATTACAGTTAAGACATTGAGCAGATGTCATTTTGCGTTGGATTTGTCAAAGAACCAAATGGGAAAATTATGGTCACAGAAGAATACCTTCGATATATTTAAATAGTCGATAGAACAGCCGAAGGGTTAACCAACAACATCATTATAAATTAAATAGAATTTGGATTAAACATGAAAAAGCTTGTTGATCAAGGATACAGTGGATGTTTTACAATGGCAAGTAATGAAGGAGTCCAAGAATGATTCGAAAAATTACCCAAAAGCAGCATTTGTACATTGAAGTTCAATCAAATTAAATCTTGTCGTGAACGATTTAAATAATGTCAATGCTGCACGAAACGCAATAGGAACAATTAAATCAATTAACGTGTGTTTCCGATAAAGTAATCAGGGAAGAATACTATATCGTAATGTTCTTTTGCAATGTGAAGTTAGATGGTCACATAAATATAAAAGCTTAAATATTTTTTGCTGAAAATTTGACAGAAAATTTATATAGAATAATCAGTTGTGTAATCAGTTAAGTTTGCAGAAATAATTTATGATTTTATGTTTATTAATTTTACACTGTCTTCAATCTACTAAACATGCAGGGAATTAAAATCAATTGTATTTCAACAAATGCTCCCTTCACCCCATGCCTACGCTCATGACCCCATGTATCTTTGGTAATTTCTTTATCTTTAATTGTTTCAATTCAATTGTTAAAAGTACTGTGTGATAATTGTCGTCTGTTCATTCTACTTAAATTTAAACTTTCTTGCTCCGATGTTCGTGGTTCATACTTGTCTATACCACGCCCAAACTGTGTAATGCGTATGTTCATCATTATCAGTTAAACGCTTAAAATAATATAAAATATTGTGAAATTAGTGATGTCAAGATAGTATACCGCTTTTTCTAACGTACAATTTTTTTAATTGAAAAAAGTACGGTAAATTTATTCCTCATATTTTTTTGTTCGATAGGCCAAAGTAATATTTACGAAAAAAAACGTATAAGGAATCAGAGCTTAAATATTTTCAAAGCCTAAAATTGTGGGAAATATTTTCTAACTAAAAAAGTATGGTAAATTTATTCCTCATATTTTTTAGTTCGATAGGCCGAAACTAATTTTTACGAAAAAAACTTATAAGGAAGCAGAGCTTACATATTTTCAAAGCCTAAAATTGTGGGAAATATTTTCTAATTTTTTTAATATGTTCATGTTTGGTTTTTTAATGTGATTTTTCGCCAGTATCATACATTTAAGAACCAATGGGATTTTTGTACAGGGAACGAAGTGAAGAAGTTTTTTTTTTTAATCAAAAAATATTTTCAAACTAATTCCAATCCCAGCCTTTAACTTTAATCCAAGAATCCATGAGACGACAAAACATCATGTACTCGTGGCGATTCTTTCAAGATGATTATTTTCTCAGTTATTGTTTAAATTTATTAAGATGAATCATTTCCCCGGTTCGATTCTAGCGTCAAAAGAACATTAACATGCCATTTGCTTCTTCTTGCCGTTGGATAGTTAGCATCACCTTTTCTCCGAGGAAACGGGAAGAAGTTTCAAAGATACCCAAACCAGCGACCCTAATTTGAAGCTGTTTGCCTTGAATCATAAATATGACAGAAAGATTTTTGTTTGTTTGTTTTTTGTTGTTTTTTTTTTTTGTTTTTGTTTTGGTCTTCTTTTGGTTGGTGTTTTCAATAAGGAATGTTTTCAAAATTATTTTTCATTAAAATGAATTATGCATATTTCTTCTAAACTAAAATAACTATTTGGCTGACGCGAAGAATCTCGACTGTGACGCAACGACGCTACCGGTTGCTGATAACAGAGTTGTATGAATTCTAAAAGGATATACAATAATGGAAGGTTTAAGGTTTGTGTTAGGTATAGCTTTAGAATTTTCGGAAAATTGAAGGTTTTAGGGTTTGGGTTAAGTATAGCTGTAAAATTTTAATTTTAGCTATTTTAAGGATGTGCCATAACAACAAAGAAGGCCGCCGGTAATGAATGTGACGTCACGGTCAAGATTCTTCTAATTAACCAACTTTTTTTATTCTATATATTAAATACGAATTATTTTTGTGGTGTGCTCTATGCATTAATTATTATGAGTTAGAGCTAAATTTTTTTCAAAATTATCATTTTCTAAGAATTCATTTCTCAAAAGGATGCTATTATATATTAATTGACAAACAGGCATATTGAGTATATCTTTCGTAACATCCTCTCATAATAATTGATAACGAAGAACCTTTTCATACATTACTAGAATTTCATTATATTATGGAGAAAAACGTAGACATATATTGCTATTTTAGATTATTTTATTACCCGTTAACGGTCGATGTTATAATTTCATTTATTTGTAAAATTAGTTTCATTAGTTTCAAATCTACCAATTTAATGAAAGAAAAGTGAATTTATCTCTTCAAATATTATTTTTATCAGTAGCAAACATCTATTTTTGATCACTGCATCACCACGCTTGAGAGCTTCGGAAAATACGTTACAAATTATGGTAACTAATATTGCATAATTTTATCCCTTTCGCATACAAAAATATCATAATGTATAGACTTTAACATACGTAGAGGATCACACTGATTGCTGGTATAATAAGTATAAATATCGGTTTCATATTAAAATATTGGAACTTTGTCAGAATACACTTTTTCAGAAATTCATGATCAGCATAAAAAAATTCAGGATATTTTAATCACGTCTTATAAAGAAATTCACATCCTGGATATATAAATACATATAAATAAATATATATTTGCATTATTACTTAAAAGCGTTTTTCCACTTATCCACAACTTCGTTTGAAGCAACCATTTTTTTGTGTGGCCAAGACTAAGAAAAATAACATACATATTTCACAATCACCACTTATAATAATTTTGCTTGAAAGAAGTATCCGATCTTGTCATTTCCTGAGAGCTCTTTTAATAGCAGTATGCACTGAGCTTGAATAAACCTCTCCAAAGACGAAACACTTCCTTTAATGTCTAGGTTTGATTCTGTTGCAATCTGACCAAGCAGAATAGAAAAGTTAAAGGGAGTTAACAATTATCTGCTTTTAGTTTTTTTAATGTTTACGTTACTGGCGATGTTTAAAATACAGTTTTGCCCATTAATGTCTAGCTTTATATTTTATACAGAATTCCAAGATGTTATCAAGGGGAACAGTACAATAATATCCATTTACAATCTTCTATTGTTTGAAGAGTTTAAATTTGTTGAATGAAATTTTGTTTGCTTTTGTATGTTATTTATGGATTTTGTGACAACTTTTGTTGTTAAAATGGTCTTATGGTCTGTAGTGATGTTCAGCCGTACTGTCATCAGTGGGCCTTTTGTTGACCTACCTTTAGAGAACCATCTGTTACTGTGGCTATTATTTCTAGCTCCTTTATGTTAGCAGAAGGGCATAAAATGATGGCCAAATATCTGAGCTCAACGCCACACACCATAGATCTGCGTGGCAGGCAGGGAAGCTCTGATAACTGTCAATGAAGTGGTGTAAAAATATTTTACTTAACACTCGAAAGTAAACTGTAAGATATCATTTTTAATGTGTTGCCTTTTATGAGATAGATTTGTGTTAGTGATAGTTTAATAAAATGCGAAAGATTTTAAATCAATACTATTTCCATTTTAAATACTTAGAATATTTTTTTTACAAAATCTTTCTACGGGAAAAAATGTTGTGTCTTTAAGATTTTATTTTCAAAAGCACAGCCACTGGTATTGTTTATTAGGACCTCTTTTTGAAACTAATTTTTTTTTGTACATAAAAGTTATATTTTATTTAACTGGGCTTTGCAAGCTTAATTCTAATAACAGGTTTTGATGTCGTCATGTTTTTATTTTTGTTGTTTGATTTTTTAAATTTACCTTCAATGTAAAATCACTTGATTGATCATCGTTAGAGAGAATTTTCTGTCTCAAAGACTTCAGCAAAAAATCTTTAAGCTCCTCTGGCACTGCAATATATGTATTAATTAACAGAAATATTGTTAACAGATGAAATATACATATCTTGGCTGTAAGATATAGCTCCTACTGTTAATTTTTTTTAAAAATCAATACCTAAAGTACGTCTCATTATATCACTAGATGTGTGTATGGCATCAGTCCGTCTACGAAAGACGATAGATTTTTCTTTATTATTTGCAGCTCTTGGTGTGGCTGATGAGACATATCCTTGAGTGGGAGTCTTTACTGCATTTTACATACACGAATGTAGTTGGGTAGTGTTGCCTGACCTTTCACCTCGCTCTTTTTCCAACTGCTTCTTCCCTAGATTGCTCCTCTGCTCTTAGTGATCCTTCTTTCACTATAGCCCGCCATGTGGTCCTATCCTCAGCCAGGTTTTCCCAGTTTTGTATATCACTGTTGGCTACTTACACCAAATATCACTAAATAAAACGCAAATATGTGCCAAAAATATTTAAACAATATTGTAAAGATATAAGCTTTACAGTTCATATGGTATAAATGCTATTAAGTCATATAAGGACTTAATTTATATTCTTTATAAAGTTATTTTACAATTAAACTGTGACAAAAATATAGTGTTTTTTTAAATTCAAATTTCATATCATAATTTCAATACCTTTAAGATGTTTTTTTCTCACATTAAATGCTCTTCACTTCAAAAACATTTCGATAAATATAAGACAAACCAATGCTCATGAATAACATAAAATCACGACACTGGGAATTTACACGGTTTTCGAGAACGAGATTAGGAAAGAATACACCTAAATATTCATTGTAGTTGGAATTAGATACAAAATGAAGTCTTGGATAAACGGGGCAAAAGCGACAGAGCTCAAAGATTCCTAAAAACTCAAAAAGCACAAGAAAGTAAAGTTAAACAACTCTAAAATCACAAAAAAAATTAAGTTATTTAACTCTAAGAACAGAAGAAGTTAAAGTAACACACTCTAAGGGCAAACGTATCGGTATCGTTCGGTCTCGCAAGACGATAATGCATAACCGTTGGTTTGAATTGCATTTCCGCGCGTGGCTGAGCAGTCCTATCCTTGAGTGACGGACTTACCACAGTTTGTGCACACGAGTTCTGTGTTTCCCGGTGGGATTGCCTTTCTCCTAGCTCTTATGTCTGTAGCCTAATCCAGCCTTCACTCCTAGGCTACTATGACGCCCTCTTTGACAACTATGAGCCACGTAAATTGGTATTCTGCCTTACACTCCTTTGGCAGACATCTTTAAATCGCAGATGTGGACGACCTGTCTTCCTCTTTTCCTAAGTAAGTTCTCCATAAAGTTTGTCTTTGGGATGCAGCAAAGGCTCATTCTTTTTACATGTCCTAGCTACCTATTGTTTATTTCACTAAGGATTTAGAAGATGCTTTTTGGCATTGGCACTTATCAGGATCTCATTCTTTGGTACTATGGCTTGCCATTTAATGCCAATAAGTTGACGCGGGCATTTTAAGTTGAACCTATTAGGCTTGCTCTTTTGGGATGTATAAGTGTTTCATGTCTCGCTCTTGTATAGCAACGTACTAATGACGCAGACTCATAAGACACACAGTTTGGTTTTCGAAGTTAGTTATGTGTTTTTTTAGACCCGTTTGTTTAATTTAGCCACGGTATCAGCTGCCTTGCAAATTCTATTCTTTATTTCGTCCTCTATTGACAATGTATTGAGACCTTGGAAAACAAGCTGTCCACAACCACAAGTTTTAATTGTCAATAATGATGGTAGGTGGAGATCGTGTGTCTAGTGCCAAGATGTTTGTCTTTTTCAAGTGATTTGCAGACATTATTCTTTGCAGTCATTGGAGAATCTTGACATGAGTTTTTGCAAACCAGTTTCTTTTAGCGCATCATGACCTGCCAATAATAGCTCAAAAATCCGGACATCTATCACTTTGGTTTTTGTCTCGGAGGCGGTCAGTATTGAAAAGTCCTCCACTGATATAGTTGATTGCGTATAGATGCCGTTGAAAGAAGAATATTGTAAACAGTTATGGTGCGAATACACAGCCTTGTTTTACTCCACTACCGACTGGAAAGGCTTCTGACTTCATTGAACTGTACTTTGACCTGAATATGTTCGTGTAACCGTCTGATGAGATCGAGTAGCTGTGAGGTAAAGCCGGGTTTTTCCAGGATTTGAAATGGCTCGTTGCCAGTGACTAAATCAAAGGCTTTCCTAAAATTCACAAAGGCAAAGTATTGTGGCATCTTTTTTTCTCTCCATTTTTTGGCGAGATGCCGTATAGAGAACACCGTGTCTATCGTCTACCAACCAGCACAAAAACTGCACTGAGATTATGGATTAATTAGGTTAAACTTCCTATTGGAGTCATTTTTACACTTAAGCCGTGAGATGCTGCAAAAGATATTTCAGTCACTTCTATTGCTCTTGTTCTTATATAGTGTCACTATATTTGAATCATTTAGGTCCTGTGAGACTAAGCATTGTTCCAAGGATAGAGACAGACGCTCGTGCAATGGTTAGTGTAAAGTCATCTTGCTACTCTCTAGAGCTTTTGGTGGTATGCCATCATTCCCAGGGGCTTTTTCATAAGCAAGGCGGTTCATTACTTTGCTCAGTCTGTGTGGGTACAACATCAAGTTCCTCTTTGAGTGTGATAACTTGGATGTCATCTAGAACGGTGCTGGACAATGTGGAAACTTTCGAATACAGTTCCAGATATTGCTCAACCCAACGATTTACCTGAGCTGCTAGGCCCTGGATATATTCGCCCCTTTTGACTCTAGGGGTCAACTTGGGACGTTAAAAGGTCTATTTCTTTTTGAGATTTTCGTACTTGGCTTTGGCATTTCCCATGTATGTAGCTAACTGCTGAAGCAGAGGTAAAGCCAGTAGAGCAATAAAGTAAAGGTATCTATTTTTAGGACAACCAGAAAGTAAAGTTACCAAACTCTAAGTGCACTAGAAAGTAAGGTTAACTAACTCTGGGAGCACAATAAATTTAAGTTAGCCAATTCTAAGAGCACAAGATAGTAAAGTTAACTAGCTCTAAGAGCACAAGAAAGTAAAGATAACTAATTCTAAGAGCACAACAAAGTCAAGTTAACCAATTCTAAGACTACACGAAAGTAAAGTTCAAAGCTATAAGAGCTAGATAAAATAAAGTTAGCAAAGTTTATACTTATTATCCTTAACTGCCCCCCCATGCCTTAAATCAAATGAGTTTAAGATTAAAGGCAACACAACATTTGCGTATTTCAAGTAAAGTTTCCAAAACAGTGATTAATACACGCAACACAGGTCAGAAGCGATATTCAGCATAAAAAATGAATTAAATGAAATTTAAACTTTTTTGTTTCTGGTTTTGACTAAATTGTAATTAATGGGTCTTAACTACCTGTTTTTATGACTAAATTGTAATTAATGCGTCTTAACTACCTGTTATTATACGCAGGAAAGGGGACGAGGTGATGTTAAGAGTATCCAATTGAACATTCGCCAGTTGTCTACAGTGGGTTAACAAAGCATCAATTGATTTATCCGTGATGGCTGGAAATGATATGAATTTACTGCTGTAAAGCAATTATCAAATAGTTTATACTTTCTTCTTACTTTGATTTATTTAGGTTTTCCCTTTTTAAAGTAACCGCAGTATAAAACAGATTCTCTCTATCTGCCTTAGATATATTGTTTGATTTAAAAAAATTAAAATTAACTTATTTTTTACGTTTTTTTTTTGTTAAACAAAACATTTGATTACAGGATCACATGCTGTAACAATGGGGAGACAATAGCATTACATAATTATAGCCGATTACAACAGTGTGTAGCATGGGTATATTACCCATAGAACTTTTTTTGGTGTGGGGTCCATGTCTAATTCAGCCGCCCAAATTGTTCATCTCTACCAACAGATAATTGTTGAATATTAATTAACTCCATGTATGTTATTGAAATTTAACGGAGACAGCTATTTTTTTCTTCTACAAGACGAGCGACTGACAAATTTGAATCAATTACAGGTGTCATTACATCAGTGCCACGATTCTATACTACATTAGAGAATTTATATTTCGGTTCACTATAGCATTAATTTTAGAAGACTTTAAATTCCTTATGAGTTTATAGTTTTTGCATTAGAAACGCCCACGTGTTTTAAATAAAATTCATTTTTTCTCTTATTGGTTATTACCTTGACTTTTCTTTTCTTTTATTAAACTTTATTTTAAAATATTTAATTTTTGAAACTAATGACCCGGACAATTTGGTTGGCTCATGTTTGAAATTAATAGGGTACAGCAATATTCGCTTCTAAAACTGGAGTGGCAGTCATGATTTCAGATTCATTTGTATTACCGACAAATCCGTGTCACATTTTCATTCACTCTTGGTCTTTTATTTGATCAGTATCAGAATAACGTATATCCAAGTTTTAGCAGAATAAACTTTCACATATATTAGGCCAGTTTCCTTTTTTCTTTTGTTAACTTATTTATTTTAGTTTGATAAGAAGGTACGTGTTTTTTTTAATTTTAAGTTCCAAGAATAGTAATTTGCCCCAATAATTAAATGGCCCCACCCCCCTTTCATCCCGCCTATATACGCCACTGTTTTTAAGCATAATCTCACTAACATTATATGTTAATTGAGAACTTTATACGAATAAAAATGTGTTAAGTTTGTTGAAACAAGGGATAATTTGTATTTCTTCTTAAAATAATAAATATTGATGTAACTTTTTACTAGCAACCTGTGCTGTATTATTTATTAAAATTATTATTATATATTTTAGCTTTAGAAAAAAATTATATACATAATAAGTACGGTGTTGGACGAGTGGGCATTGAGCTTCCATTTCAATTTATAATCAAGCGGTTCCTGTTAGTTGATGTCAAGCTACAGTTGTTTTTTAAAAACATTAATTTATCGGAAAGAATTTCATGTATTTTTTATAACCTATTTGGGACTTAAAAGAATTAATTTTTTTTAACCTCAACACATTTTCTTGAATAATAAATAATAGTTTTTTTAAATTTGACCAAAAACATTGATATCATTTTTAAAATATAATTAAAACTTGTTTTAAAAAGTTAAACATTTATTTTAAAATACCTACCTAAGTTATCCCCCATATAAATCTTTCGGAGAAAACGCAAGTTCCTGGCTAAATTAATGAAAGACTCTTCGGTGAAATCATCTTTGGAATGAGATAAAATTTGTAAATTATGGAAAATAAAAAACATATAAAATGTGAAAAGAAAATTATGTAACATATTACTAAAATAGGTTCTGCTGGAGTCGACTCAGCCCAGTTAAGATATCGCTGACCTGTTTGTTAGAACTAAACCCATTAAAATAAAAAAATCCTGGTAGATTGCAGTTAGCCCCATGTCTACTAAAGAAAGCCTGGTTTGAATGAAGTAGCAACCTGTAAAGTAAAAAAAATCATTAAAAAAAGTATTTATCACTCCAAGTGGTGTTAGCTTAACTTGACTTTACGCTCCCAGTCGTGTGAGCTTATGTTGGCAATACACTCCCAGTCGTGTTAGCTTAAGTTGACTTTACACTCCCAGTCGTGTTAACTTAAGTTGACTTTACACTCCTAGTCGTGTTAACTTAAGTTGACCTTACACTCCCAGTCGAGTTAGCTTAAGTTGACCTTACACTCCCAGTCGAGTTAGCTTAA
The DNA here is from genome assembly GCA_002072015.1 of Radix auricularia. Lineage (NCBI taxonomy): Eukaryota > Metazoa > Mollusca > Gastropoda > Lymnaeidae > Radix > Radix auricularia. The sequence continues at coordinate 61,741 of MUZC01000758.1, read as the reverse complement.
GTTGACCTTACACTCCCAGTCGTTTTAGCTTAAGTTGAATTTACAGTCCCAATCGTGTTAGCTTAAGTTGACTTTACACTCCCAGTCGTGTTAGCTTAAGTTGACTTTACACTCCCAGTCGTGTTAGCTTAAGTTGAACTTACACTCCCAGTCGTGTTAGCGTTGATTTTACACTCCCAGTCGTGTTAGCTTAAGTTGACTTTACACTCCCAGTTGTGTTAGCTTAAGTTGAACTTACACTCACAGTCGTGTTAGCGTTGATTTTACACTCCCAGTCGTGTTAGCTTAAGTTGACTGCTTTCATGTCTCTTTGACAGACGTCTTTATAGCGGAGACGTCGACGATCTGTCTTCATCTTTTCCTTTTCTTAATTCTCCATATAGGACATCCTTGGGGATGTGACCCGGGCTCAATAAAAATGTCTTGCTAGTCTTCAGAAATTCTAATGGTATGCCATGATTCCCAGGTACTTTTCCACAAGCTTGGCAGTCAATAGCTTTGCTCGGCTTTTAATGTGTGGGCATGACATTAAATGCTTCAAAACTTTATTTGTCTAGAACTAAGCCTATTTTATTGGACTTTGTTTATTAGGAGAGACCCAATCCATTTCGAAAGGACTTGATCTATATAACGAGGAGAACATCATTTGCGCTTGGGTCTTACCGCGGCCCTCCTTGATGATTATGATGAAATAGCTAGCATTGGAAAAGTTAGGAAAAACTCTTTTTGTTTATACATTCATTTCATGAAATAAATCTGTTTTTTAAATAATTAACCTGAATCTTGAGATTAACTTAATTGATGATATGACAGAAATGTTACCGCCTTCTGAAACTGGCACAAATAATTGCATATAATGTTGTTAATTTAATCCAACAAAAATAAGGGGGGGGGGGGGGGGTTCCGCAACAGAATAGATGGAAAGAAATGTCCAATATTATTACATGACTTTTCGTTTCTTTATTTTTTTTTTATTCACAGTATTGATTTTCTTATTTTGTACCAATATATAGCGTAACACCTGAGTGTACGCTCGGGAACGCCTAGATTTATAAACATTACCTACAACTTGAGAAAAACACATAACATAACATATACAAAAATAAAAAAAAACATCGGAGCATATTCGTCCTTTACTATGTATTATGATGTAGACAAATCAAAACACGTCACTGCACGTCCTCTGAAACAAGTCTATTGAACTAAAGAGATATCGTCAACATAGTCTAAGTGCTACTCTTGTCACGTGAGTCAAACGTCATCGTATGTCCTCTGAAACAAGTCTCTTGAACTAAAAGGATATCTTTAACATAGTCTAAGTTACTCTTGTCACGTGGGTCAAACGTCATCGTATGTCCTCTGAAACAAGTCTCTTGAACTAAAAGGATATCTTTAACATAGTCTAAGTGTTACTCTTGTCACGTGGGTCAAACGTCATCGTATGTCCTCTGAAACAAGTCACTTGAACTAAAGGGATATCTTCAACATGGTTTAAGTGTTACTCTTGTCACGTGGGTCAAACGTCATCGTATGTCCTCTGAAACAAGTCTCTTGAACTAAAGGGATATCTTCAACATAGTCTAAGTGTTACTCTTGTCACGTGGGTCAAATGATTGAAAGTACAAATTGTCATGTGAAAATGTCTGTCTCTAATTTTCTCAACACCATGGAAACTTTTACTGAATGAACATTTCTTTAAAGGTACCCAATATGTTTTATAAATCTTACCCCTATCCTTTGTTCTTTTTCTTTAGAGATACACAGAGCTGAGATATTTAGCGATTGTTTTAATAAATTGTGTTTAAGATCATCACTGACGATGACTTCTTTTCAAAACGAGCATTGTTTTGTAGCGTTATTTTCATGCCACCTAATTCTTAATTTGTAAATGGTGGTCTATACTAATTTTTAAAAAAAAACATTCCTCACAAATATTGCAAAAACACCGACTATCATAGTGTTTTTTTTCCAAGACCAAGATTCTTTTAAAAAGATTGCTTAAAGAAATGAGCTGCCTTAAGGTGGCACTGCATAGATTAACCATACATTAAGTTTGCGGAAAATATGGATTAATCAGTAAAAAATGTATCGATTAAAATTATTTTAATCGATAAAATAGCGATTAAAGTTAAGGAAAATATCTGAAATAACATCATCAATTAACTAATAAAAAGGAAATTTTTTTTTTAAAATGGAACATTGTTTTTACTTAATTAACAAAATTTTTTTTATTTCATTGACATTGTATTGAACTACTTACATTTTAATTTTTAATGCCAATTACCTGTTTTTGCTACTTTAACTCTGATAAATTGTCATTTTCAGCTTGAAGCCTGGTTCTCATTGATGTAACCAGGTGGCAACTTTTCAATTGGGAAGCAAGGAATCAAGTGGAAAAAGTTATCGACAGTTTGAATTCAATTTCTTCAGTGGAATATGCACATTTATTGGATAAAATTTTGGATTTTGATTCAATTAGTCCTACCCTAACATCCTTTGGAATAAATCGAAAAAAACGTTTACACTCCACTAGTTAGTTTCAAAGTATTCACATCTGAATTTGAAATGTGATGTAGACAGTCTGAGGTTTTTGTTGACGACTCATCTACAAGCCAATAGTGTGAAGATATTTTAGTTTCATTAATAAAACTTTTAAATGTTTGGAAATTAATGCATTTTTAACATGTATAGTGTGCTTGTGAAATTTAAAGGTATCTTATATTTACTTGTTGTGAGATGTATGTTCAGCTCATATATTATGTATATTAATAACATTTTCTTATTGTTGTGGTCTCAATAACATGTGTAACTATTTTTTTTTCTTATAGTACAAGTTCTTTTGCTTTATTAAGTCCATATAAACCATTGCATCTTTCCCACATGATTATATCTTACATATAAATGGAATGGGCTAATTAACTCTGTGCATAGTTGAAAGCCATGGTTTTTCTTTATTGTAATGTAAATATTTCAACTGTAGGACAAATGTTGTATGTGTTTTTTTAAAACTTTTGTAAATTACAACATTTTCACTTTTTGAGAACCCTTGTACATTTTAACCTGACACATATTGTTGATAATTAGTTTATAAGTGCACGTGCATTTTCATTTAATAGAGCTTTAGCTAACCTAAATTTTGATATCAATATTTGTCTTCTGGGTTAAATGGCTGATTTTTTTATATTTTTTATATTTTTTTTGTTTTTTTTTTTTGTTTTGTAAATTACAAAATTCATGACTTTTTTCCTTAATTTTTGATTTTTTCAAAAAACGATGCAAAGCCATTTTCATGATAATAAATTTTGATGATCAATGTTTTTTATATCCATGAAAAAAAATGAGTTTAGTCTCCATATACATATGATTGAAATGAAAGTGACTAAGTGGGCTTCAGTTATATATGTTTTCAGATATAGCTTTTCAAAAATGGCACTTTTTAGGGTTGCGAAAAGAAAGGGAAAAAAACTGAAATTCAGATGTTCATAACATTATTATTTATGAAGATATATAAAGAAATTTGGTGTACCCAGTCTTAGAATTGCTAGTTCTTTAAAATAAAACAAGTATAAAAGCTGTGTGCCCATTTTGAAATTTCAGTTTGTGGTACCTAATTTTATCAATTAAAATATTTGTGATCAATAAAATTGTTTATCGATTAATCGAGAACTTAATCGTCATTTTCCGCAACTCTACATGTTGCATTTATTGAGAAAAAATAATAATAATAAAAAAAGGAAACTATAAAGTTGTTGTTTTTTTCGTTTTTCGATGAAACTCCACCTTTTTTAAAATAAAGAGATGTTAATTTTTTTAATAAATATTTATAGTTAAATAAATAATACATCTGAGAGTGCCTCAAGTTCACATTCACGGGTTGAATCTTTATCTTTATAGACATTTCTAAATAGATCTATAGATAAAATTTTTTTTCAGAAACTGATCTATTATCCAAACTTTGCTGATAAGTTTGATCAATTAGTAACCACAAAATTAATAAAACAAACTAAAATATAGCTATGATCTAGAAACATAACAATATGTTCATATTAACTTCAAAACTATATTTTATTACGTAACAAACACTTATTTTGTATTAATGAGATCATTATTTCTAGTTAACATGTGTGATTCTTCACAAATAAAAAAAACACATTCTAATAATACCCTGACAAATAAATCAAGACTATTTAGAATGTAAATAAACGTAATTTTGAAAAGGTTGATAAAAACACTAAATGTTCTTTTCTCATTAACTTTGCTATTTGACAAAACGTTATTTTCAATACAAAACTTAATATAAAAATTATCAGCTGAAATCGTAATTCAATAAAATGTAAACATTTCGATATACATAATTTGTTTACATAATTGCCTCAATATTTTGCACAAGAAAACAGAAAATACAAACGGGGAGTAAGGTTTTTTAAAAGAGTTTTTGTTTTAATTTTCTTTTCGCTATAAATGTATTTTTAATTTTTTATCAAACCCAAAACAATGATGCTTTGCCCTCTTGGTTGTCTGGAATGTTTGTCAAAGTTTTTCAATCACTCTTTTACATTGACAGGACTTTAAACTTGTGCTGTAAATTAGTTTGTCCAACTTGTAACTTCATCAGCAATGGGCTCGAGAAGATTGTTTACGACTTTAGTGACAGCCTCAGAGGAAACATCGCAAACTGCGTCAGTAATGTTTAAAGTTAAGTCAACAATGATTGTAATTAATTGGGAAAGTATTAAAACAACAAAAACATATCAGTTTATGTAAAATGCTCTGAAAAAGTCCAAGTACGTTAACTACTAGACCATCAGAAAGAATATTCCCCAAGACGGGTAGAGAAGCATCCGTCATTGCAATAGTTGAGATGGAACAAGTAGGATCACGGAGAAGATTCCGTTATTGTGTCACGTGAAAATGCGCGGTGTGTCATGGTCAAAAGGCGGCCAAGGAAAAGGTCACGGGTGTGTGGTCACGAGGAGAACACGGAGAGTGAAGAATGAAGAGTTGAGAGACAGAGATGTAACTAGTAGAATCTAGAAGAATAAGAAACATTGTCGTATTCTGTAAAATAAGTGTACATATTTCCTATTGCATTATTAAAGAGCATTTTTCCTGGACTTGATTTATTGAATTGAATTATCGTGTGAAAGAGAATACTGTTAGACAAGCCCACAAAGAAGCTCGAATGAGGTCAATCACGAGAAAGTGAGAAAACGGGGACCTCGGCCTGTTACATTAAATTGGTGTCAGAACCGACCACCCTGTTACACATTGCAATAGTTGAGATGGCCACAATTAAATCTTGAAAAAGAATTTAAAGAAGATAGATATGAGAGAAATAAACTTTTCTTTTAAAATTCAAACAAATTGTTTTGCAGGGACTACTCAAATAAAACTAATGTAACACTTAAATATTGCATTAACATATGCTAAAATTAAATGTGGAGTTTTTATCTTATTTCATTTAATTCTCCAGTCAAAATAAGCGAGAGCTAATTTATGGTGATGAAAGCGATTGTGTAGGCTTCTAATGAAAGGTTACTGTAGAAATTCGTGTTAGGTTTGGCCCTACAGAATTCGATAAAAAAATATAAATGTCATAAACAAGCATATTTACTAGACTTTGAAATTTCGCCTCAAAATTAGATTTTGATTATTGTTTATATATCTCATATTACATTGTTTCTCAAGGACTATTTAAACTCAATGGTTAAAAAAGAAGTAATTGATGAATTCAATTTCAGCTTTACTTAGAATAAATTATGAAAATGAATATTTCTAACAAATGTCATCTTATCTTATCTTTTATGCTACAGACGCTCCTTCTGTACAGAAGAATATTGCGTCATAAGTATTTCTATGGTTTGTGTTTAGTCCTTTATTCTTACTAGAGTTTTAAATGATGATAAAGTGTTGGCTGTCCTGGTTTCTTCAGGCAACCCATTTCACGCCCGAAGTAAAGCTCAAAATACTCGTTAACATTCAGATGTTCTACGAATAAATCTTCACAATACACTCTTACCTTGTTATTGACATGAATTTAATACTTGTCTTTACCACGCCAAAAATGTGTAATGCGTATGTCCATCATTATCAGTTAAACGCTTAACAAAATATAAAATATTGTGAAATTAGTGATGACAAATAGTATACCTCTTTTTCTAAAGAAATATTTTCTCACTGAAAAAAAGAATGGTAAATTTATTCCACATATTTTTTTATTCGATAGGCTGAAACTAATATTTACCAAAATTACTTCTAAGGAAACAAAGCTAAAGTATTTTCAAAGCCTTAAAATGTGGGAAATATTTTTTAATTTTTCAATGTGTCCATCTTTGCCATTTGGATGCCATTATACATACCTATCATACTTTTCAGAACCAAGGGGATTTTTATTCAGAGAACTAAGTGAAGAAGTTTTTAAAAAAATATATCGTTCCAAATAATTCCAATCCAAGCTATTAACCCAAGGATCTATGAGATGACAAAATATCAAACACTCTTGGCGATTATTTCAATATGAATTTTTCCTCAGTTATTGCTCAAATTTCTTAAGATGAATCACTTCCCAGGTTCGATTCTAGCGTCAACCGAATATAAACATGCCATTTGCCATTTGCTGCTTCTTGCCGTTGGATAGTTGGCATCACCTTTTCTCCGAGGACACGGGAAAAAGTTGTAAGGATACTCAAACCATCGACCCTAATTTGAAGCTGTTTGTCTTGTTTTGGTTTGTTGGTTTAGCGTTGTCTTTTTTCTTTCAATAGGGAATTATTTCACAATTATGTTAAAATAAAATGATTTATGCATATTTTTGTTAAACTAAACTAAACAAAAAATCATTCTAATTATTAAAAAGGAATTCTTTTTGCGTTATGATCTATGCAGTAATTATTATTATTTAGAGTGACATATATTCAAAAGCATCATTTTCTAATATTTCTTTTTGTATAAGTTTAATTACATTTTGTATCACATCTGAATGTATTTTAGGAATTCATTTTTTCAAAGGCTGCTGTTATAAATTAATTGAGAAAAAGACAGATTGAGAACATCTTTCATAACATTTTCTCAGAATAACTGATAATAATGAACTTTTTCATACAAGACTCACACTGTAAAGCAGTATGGAGAAAAATGTAGACATACGTGCCTTGTTTTGATGATTTTATTACCTTTTAATTGACGATGCAATAATTGTATTTATTAATAAAATTATTTTATTTAGTTTCAAATATACAAATTTAATTAAAGAAAGTTGAATTTATCTCTTCAAATGTTATTATTATCAGTAACAAAATCTATGTATCGTCACTATGTAGCACGAAGCTTAAAAGCTAAGGAATATGTTACAAAGGATGGTAAATAATATTGTATGATTTTATCCCTTTCGCATTTACATAATATCACAAGTAGATAGACTTAAACAGTCGTAGAGGATCTCACTGATTATGGAACATTTAAAATAAAAACATCGGTTTCATATTATTGGAGCATTTCGAGTGAACTTTGTTAGAATATAATTATTCCGAACATGCTGATCAGCATAACAAATTTCAGGATATTTTAAACACTTTTTTTAAAGCAATTCACATCCTGGAAAGATATATATATATATATATAATCTGTATATGCATTATCACATAGAAAAAATTGTCCTCTTATCCCCAACTTCGTTTGAAGCAACACATATATTTCGTTGTCATAACTAAGAGAGTTCAATTTACATTTTTTACCTTCACCACTCATATTAATTTCGCTTGAAAGAAGTATTGGTTCTTGTCATATCCTGGAAGCTCTTTTAATAGGAGAATGCACTGAGCTTGGATAAACTTCTCCAAAGATCAAACACTTCCTTTCAAGTCAAGGGTTGAATCTGTTGCAATCTAATCAAGCAGAATAGTAAAATTAAAGGGAGTTAGCAATTATGAGCTTACATTTTTGTTAATGTTTACGTTACTGGCGATGTTTAAATTGCAGCTTTATCCTATAATGTCTAGCTTTATATTGTATACAGAATTCCGAGATGTTATCTAGTGTATATAGGAACAATACAGAATTTTAAGATGGTATTTAGTGTATATAGGAACAATACAGAAGTCCAAGAAGTAACTAGTGGAACAACGCAGAATAGAATTCCAAGATGTTATCTTGTGTATTTAGGAACAATACAGAATGCAAGATCTCACACATAGTCAATAATATAAACATTAGATAATTTTATTACTAACATTGATTATCGTTAACGTTAAGTGTAGCCACAGAAATCTCTAACATTATTTTAATTGTAAGCAAGATAGGATTTGCACACGTACATTAGTGAATAGTGTTTTATTCCCCTATCAATTGAGTTGAATTCGAGCTATATAATATCCATTTAGAATCTTGATTTGTTTGAAGAGTTTAAAATTGCTGAATGGCGTTTTAGTAATTTTAGGGGTGAGACTACAATCAGACTTATAAAAAAAGTAAATGGGAAAGACGTAAACAGGTTAAGGGTATAGCCTGACAGGACGTAACAAAACAGCGAACGTTTCGGCAAGGAGCATTTTTCAACTTGCTTACAATACACAATTAAACGAATATAATTATAAATAAATTTAAAAAATAAAAATTTAGCTGCGGTGAAATCCAAAGAGTCAATGAAAATACTAAACGGAGAAACAATAGGAGGAAATTGGTTAAAAATTTGGAAAATATTTCTGGATGCAGTTTTTAAAATATTGTTGTAGTTGGAGTCTTTCCTTACAAATCAAATTTAAATATAAAAGTATTTCATAGCGAAATACTGTTATTTTTATAAATCAAGCTAAGCTATTAGACAATTTACTAACTAAAGCTATTAATTAACCACTAATGGTCTGTAGTAATGTTCAGCCGTACTGTCATCAGTGGGCCTTTCGTTGACCTACCTTTAGAGAACCATCTGTTACTGTGGCTATTATTTCTAGCTCCGTTATGTTCACAGAAGAGCATTGAAAGATGTACAATTTTCTGAGTTCAACACCACACACCATAGACCTGCGTGGTAGGCAGGGAAGCTCTGATAACTGTCAATGAAGTGGTGTAAAAAGATTTTACTTTAACATTCGAGTGTAAACTTCTTAGATATCACTTTTAATGTGTTGCCTTTAATGAGATAGAAATATATGTTGAAAGTTTTTTTAAACAGGGAATTTTTTTTTAAACAATAATATTTCCATTTTTAGCTACTTAAAATATTATTATTTTATAAACGCTTCTATAGAAAACAAATGTGTCTTTAAGTGTTGTTTTTTTTTTAAGCCAAAGCCACTGGTATCGATTATTTATACCTCTATTTGAAACCAATATATTTATGTTCATAAAAGCACAATTTCATTTTACTGGGCTTTGGAAGCAAAGTCTAATAACAGATTATGTTGTTTTCATATTTGTTGTTGTTGTTTTTTTGGTCTTGTTTTGTTTTTGTTTGCTTTATGTTGTTATTTATTTATTTATTTTTAAATTTACCTTTATTGTAAAATCCCTTGATTTAACATCGTTAGCGAGAATTTTCTTTCTCAATGTCTGTTGCAAAAAATCTCTAAGCTCCCCTGGAACTTCATAGTTTTATTATTTTAGAGAAATATTGTTTACATACGTAATATACAGATTTTAGCACTAAGATACAACTCTGACCGTTAATTTTCAAAGCAAATCGATATATATATTACGTCTCATTATAGCGATAATTGGGTTTTAAATTTATTTTATTTTAAATTAAATTGTGAAAAAATAAAATCTTCTCTCTTTGCTTCAATTGTCAAATTATGATTTCCTTATATTTGAGATTTTATTTTCTCATATTAAATCCTATCCTCTTCCAAAACATCTCGATTAAATGTAAAACAAATTTATGCTCATCAATAACTTAAAAAATCACGCCACTTGGATTTAACAGGGTGGTAGATAACGAGATAAGTAAAGAAAAACACCAAAATATTCATTATTGTTGGAATTAGATACAAAATAAAGTCTTGGATAAACAGGGCAAAAGAGAAATAGCTCAAAAACTCTTAAAACACAAATATCACAAAAAAGTATGGTAAACTACTATAAAAGCACAACAAAATAAATGTATTTAACTATATGAAAAAAAGAAAGTAAAGTAAACAAACTCTAAGAGCACAAGTTTTGGCATCCTACGGTCTCGGAAGACGATAATGCTTAATCGTTGTTTTGGATTGCATTTCCTCGAGTGAGTGTGCAGTCCTAACCTTGAGTGACAGGCGTGCAGTTTGTGCACACAAGTTCTGTGTTTCCCGATGTGTTTGTCTTTCTTCTAGCTCTTCTGTCTCTAGCCTCATCCTGTCTTCACACCTCGGCTACTATGAGGCATTCTTCGACAACTGTGAGCCACGTAGATCGGTCTTCTGCCTTACACACCTAGTTCCTTGTGGCTATTTTCGCTGCTTTTTAGTACGTTTGACAGACATATTTAAATCGCACAAGTGGGGGATCAATCTTCCTCTTTTCCTAGACCAGTATTCACTTAGTTTGTCTTTTGGGATGCGGCAAAGGCTGATTCTCATTACATCTCAGGTTTATTTGACTAAGTATTGAGAAGAAGCTTTTGACATTGGCACTCATCAGTATCTTTCTCTTTGGCACTATGGCTGGCTATTTAATGCCAAGGAGGCGACGCAAACTTCTCAAATGGACGCCCTTAAGCAAACGCTTTCAGAATTGTATAAGTGGACCTTGTCTTGCTAGTGTATAGCAGCGTACTATTGACGAAGGCTCGATAGACACTACGTTTGGTTTTCGCCATTAGTTTGGTTTTTTTTCAATCACGTTTATTTAATTTAGCTATTGAGACAGCTGTTTTGCAAAATGTATACTTTATTTCGTCCTCGATGGACAATGCATTGAGACCTTGGATCACAAGTAGTTGAAGCTGTCCACATCTATCGTTTAGGTTGTGGCTCGGAGGCGAGCAGTGTTGAAAAGTCCTCCATCAGCTCGTGTGTATAATCATATTCTATCAATGCTATACTTTATAGCTTATAGAAGCAATTAAAGAAGAAAATTGCCAACAGTTCAGTTGCGAATACACAGCCTTGTTTAGCTCCACTGCTGACTGTAAAGGCTTCTGACTCCATCGAACTGTACTTGACCTGTATATTTTCATGTAACCGTCTGATGATTGCGAGTAGGTATGAGTGAAAGTTGAGTTTTTCCAGGATTTGAATGGCTTGTTGCGACTGACTAAATCAAAGGCTTTCTTAAAATTCACAAAGGCAACGCATTGTGGAATCTTTTGTTCTCTCCATTTATCCTCGAGATGCTGTACAGAGAAAACCGTGTCTATGGTCTGCCAATCAGCACGAAAATGGCAGAGATTATGGATTAATTATGGTTAAACTTTGAAATCGTGTTAGTATGACACGGGGAAAGACATATCCTACAAATGTTAAGGCGTGAAATTCAGCGTTAGTTTTTTCAGTCACTTATATCGCCCTTGTTCTAATATAGTGTCACTATATTTGAATCAATTATGTCCTGTGAGACTTGTTGCCACTCTTTAGAGCATCTGGTGGTATGCCATCATTCCCAGGGTTTTTTCCACAAGGAAGGCAGTTATTTACTTTCCCAAGTTCTTTCTATGTGGCCACACCATCAAGTTCCTCTATGAGTGGCATATCTGGGATGTTATCTAGAACGGTGCTGGAGTATGCGGAAACTGTCAAACACAGTTCCAGATAATGCTCAACCCAATAAATTTAACTTAGCCTTGGATATAGTCGTCGCTTTTTTACTGTAGGTGGCAACTTTTGACGTGAAAGGGTCTATTGCTTTTTTAACATTTTCCTACTTGGCTTTGGTATTTCCCATGTCTGTAGCTAGCTGCATGCTGGAGCAGAGGCAATGCCAGTAGATATATAAGGTAAATATATCCCATTTTAGGACAACAAGAAATTAACGTTAACCACTTCTAAGAGCATAAGAAAGCTCTAAGAGCTCAAGAAAGTAAAGCACCAAGCTCTAAGAGCAAGATAAAATAAATTTAACAAAGTCTCTACTTATTTTCCTGACCCCACCCCGACCCCTTAAATGATATAATTTTAAGATTAATGTCAACACTGCATTTACATATTTCAATTTAAGTTACCAAAACAGTTATTAATACACTCATATTAAGCATAAAAAAATGAATTTTAAAAAAATTTAAATTGTTTTTTTTTCTGGTTTCTATTAATTTGTAACTAATGCGTCTTACCTACCTGTTAGTATACGTAGAAAAGGGGACGAGGTGATGTAAAGAGTATCGAAATGAGCATTCGCCAAATGTCTGCAGTGGGTTAATAAAGCATCCATTGATTTATCAGTGATGGCTGGAAATGAAATGCATTCAGTAGTGTAAAGCAGTTATCAGAAAGTTTATTCTTTCTTATTACTTTTATTTTAAAATTACAGTAAAACATTTCTGTCATCTTTCCTAGTCCTAGTTTTTTGTTTGATAAATAAATAATAATTTAAAAAATAGGTTATTAGAAATTACTACATGTAAAATAATAAGCCATTTAAGTTCTCAAATATTTCCCATTAGTTTATTAACATAAAATAATTCTGGCGTTACTCATGGAACTTCTTTTTTGATGTGCGGTCCGTGTCTAATTCAGCAGCAGAAAATGTTAATCTCTACCAATGAAAAATTGTTCAATTTAATTAAGTCCATGTTTGTTTTTGAAATTTCGTTGATCGTTGTTGAAATTTAACGGATACAGCTATTTTTTTCTTTTACAAGACGAGCGGCTGACAAATTTGAATCAATTACAGGCTTCAGTACATCAGTACCATGATTCTATACTACATTAGAAAATTGATTTACTGTTCATTATAGCATTAGTTTTAGAAGACTTTCAACTCATTATGGAGTTTAACTAAAGCTTTTAGAAACTTTTAGGTGTTTTAAATAAAATTTATTATTTCTCTTTTTAGTTTTTACATTGGCTTTTCTTTTTATAAACTTTTAAAAAAATGGTTCATTTTTTGAAGCTAATTAACAACCAGCAATTTTCCGCCCCAACAAAGTGTCACCTTGAGAATTTGGTTGGCTCATGTTTTAAATTAATAGGTTACAGCAATGTTCACTTCTGAAACAGGGCTGGCAGTCATGATGTAAGAATCATTTAAGTTACCGACAGATCAGTTTCACTTTTTCATACAACTTAAAATACTTGGTCTTTCAGTTGTTTAGTATCAGAATAACTTATATCCAATATGGAGTTTCAAGTATTGGCAGAATAATCTTTCACATATTTTAGGACAGTTTCTTTATTTCTTTTGTTAACTTATTTTTTTTCTTTTGAGAAAAAGCTACACGTCTTTTAAATTTTACTAGATTGTGCCAGGCGCCGTGGCGCCTGCGGCGCCCCCTTTTTTTGGGCGCCTACGGCGCCAACCTTTTTTTTAAAGACCAACTAACTTGTCCTTTTTTGATAAATACGAATTATTAAACTTTATGAAATGTACGCAAAGTATTTATTTAATAATAATAATAGGGGTTGTATTTTGCGTACCGATGCACACCAAACAATGACGTCATCATATTAAATATTTTTACAGCGCTCATCAACACACGATTTTTAAACTAAACTAACTGCTGTAGACTGTCGTACATCGCTCCTCAGCGTTTCAACTAAACTAACTGCTGTAGACTGTCGTACATCGCTCCTCAGCGTTACGTTACAAACATACAGAACCACACCACTGGGTGTTTATATTTTTAAATTTTATGTCATAAGAAATTAAATCACGAAGAGTATAATTTGCCACCCATAACAAGATGCCGCAATGGCTTTTGACCCCCTTTCACCCCGACTATATACGTTACTGTTTACAAGCATAATCTTACTAACATTACATGTTATTAACGTACTTAATATGAATTAAAATGTGTCAAGTTTGTGTAAACAAGGGATAATTTGTATTTCTTCTAAAAATAATAAATGTTTTTGTAACCGTTTCACTCTTAGAACTTTTTACCAACAACCTGTACTGTATTATTCATTTAAATTATTATTATATATTTAAGTTTTAGAAAAACATGTTATACATAGTAGACAGTGAGCTTGCATTTCAATCACTAATGAAGCGATTCCTATCAATTGACGTCAAGCTATATTTATTTTTTTAATAACTTTTTTTTTTCGAAATAATGTGTTTTTTTTTTATCACCAATGTGTGACTTACCCAGGTTTCTGGAATTTTCAATATACTATAATTCTAAAAAAAAATATATTTATTTATTTATACCTTAACTCATTTTTTAAAAATAATAAATCATACCTTGTTTTTTAATTTGACAAATAACATTGATATCATTTTCAAAAATATAATTAAATATTTTTTTAAAGTTAAACATTTCTTTTAAAATACCTACCTAAGTTATCCGTCATATAAATCTTTTGGAGAAAACGTAAGTTTCTGGCTAAATTAATGAAAGACTCCTCGGAGAAATCAGCTATGGAATGAGAAAAAAGTGTAAAATTAGGGAAAATATTAAATTATATAAAGTGTGAAAAATCATGAACAATTTGATTTAAATAGGTACTGCTGGAGTCAACTTAGCCCAGGTAGGATATCGTTGACATGTTCGTTACAACTAAACCCATTACAATAGAAAAATCCTGGTAGATTGCAGTTAACCACTTTTCTACTAAAGAAAGTCTTCTTTGAATGAAGTAGCAACCTGTAAAGTAAAAAATAATTTTGGGTATAAAGTCTTTATCACAGCCAATGCACACTTGTTCTGTACCTCCCACTTGTCTGGCCTTTCGCAAACCCTTCTGTCTATAGCCTCTTCCATTCTGAGCTCTTCTACCAGTTTAACGCTCTTGTTGACAGCTGTGCGTCATATCGATTATTCCTATGCTTTACACTCCCAGTGGTGTTAGCTTAAGTTGCCCTTACACTCCGTATCGTGTTAGCTTAAGTTGAATTTACACTCCCAGTTGTGTTAGCTTAAGTTGACTTTACACTCCCAGTCGTGTTAGCTTAAGTTGACTTTACACTCCCAGTCGTGTTAGCTTAAGTTGACTTTACAATCCCAATCGAATAAGCTTAAGTTGACTTTACACTCCCTTTCGTTTTATCTTAAGTTGACTTTACACTCCCAGTCGTTTTATCTTAAGTTGACTTTACACTCCCAGTCGTGTTAGCTTAAGTTGACTTTACACTCCCAGTCGTGTTAGCATAAATTGACTTTACACTCCCAGTCGTGTTAGTTTAATTTGACTTCACTTTCCATGTGACGTGAGCTCAAATTGACTTTACACTCCCAGTCGTATTAGCTTAAGTTGCCCTTACACTCCCAGTCGTGTTAGCTTAAGTTGACTTTATACTCCCAGTCGTGTTAGCTTAAGTTGACTTTACACTCCCAGTCGTGTTAGCTTAAGTTGACTTCACTCTCCCAGTGACGTAAGCTCAAATTGACTTTACACTCCCAGTTGTGTTAGCTTAATTTGCCCTTACACTCCCAGTCGTGTTAGCTTAAGTTGACTTTACACTCCCAGTCGTGTTAGCTTAAGTTGCCCTTACACTCCCAGTCGTGTTAGCTTAAGTTGACTTTACACTCCCAGTCGTGTTAACTTAAGTTGACTTTACACCCCCAGTAGTTTTAGCTTAAGTTGCCCTTACACTCACAGTCGTGTTAGCTTAAGTTGACTTTACACTCCCAGTCGTATTAGCTTAAGTTGACTTTACACTCCCAGTCGTATTAGCTTAAGTTGACTTTACACTCCCAGTCGTGCTAGCTTAAGTTGACAATACATTAGGGCTGCGGAAATTTTTGATAAATTGGTACACATTTTTATCGATTAAAATTATTTTAATCGATAAAATAGCGATTAAAGTTAAGGAAAATGTATGAAATAACATCATCAATTAACTAGTTAATAATTATTTATTAAAAATAAACGTAAAGTTTGCTCCTTTACATACAATCTTCTGTAGACTTTAAAATAAGCTATTTTAAATGGGACTTTTAAAAATAAAATTGAACATTGATTTTACTTAATTAACAATATATTTTTGTTTCATTGACATTATATTGAACTACTTACATTTTAATTTTTTTTGAAAAGTCAATTGCCTGATTTTGTTACTTCTACTGACATGTTCAGTTTAATGACGTCATACGACTTATTTTTTTCTTAAAATAAATTCGGTAATTTTTCAAAAGTTAGCGATTAATTTTAAATTAATCGTTAACAGTCCTACCAGATATATTAAACAAGATTCAACTAGCACACACTTCTGACACGCCACACTACTGCACCCTTACATCTTGCTATTGGTTATGTGGTCTTTGTACTCATGGCGGAGGCCTTCGTGTTGGATCTCTCAACTTGCATACAGGATTGTTGATATTTTATTATTACTTGCCAGGCCATTCATTGAGGCTTAAAAATCTTTTTTTTATCAATAGTCATATGCCGTAGATTTGTCCAAAAGCTAATAGAAATTAGCCTGGTTTTAAATTTCGTTTAAAGCATTTTCCAATTTTGATAAAGATTGTTGCATTTCTAAGACTATGTCGTTATTTGGGCATTAATGTGAACTATGCACTGCGTTAATCGTGCGGTAAAATGTATTGATTCGTTAAACCTATGTTTCTTGGTTCGTCTTAAACCGTATTACAAACATTACCTAGGCTGACAGCAAAAATGAATTCAGTGATGTGAAGACAATTTTGTGCCAGTGCTGTCAGCGTAGTGGACGAGACATGGCAGTGTGTCATTTCAAGCTTTTCCAGAGTCTTCAATGTTCTCAAAACATTATGGAGGCCAGTAGAGTTTGTCATTTTCTCACACCAGGATACACTCAATTGTTTTAACTGTTTTTCAAAAGAAGGAAACGAACATAAATTGTTGTATTTTTATACAAATATCTTTTTGAGAAATGTTCAAACCGATTAGTGTGTATTGCTCCAGCACATCATCGTTAACAGCATACAAGTTTTTTTCTATATATTTTTTTAGGGCTTTTTGTATTTTGGACATAAATCTAATTGATTTGTAACTTCCCCATTCCATGTAATTCTAATAATAATAAAATTCTGTTATCTCAACAGTCTATCAGACTTACAACAATTCGCTATTTAACGGATGACCTATAAATTAACAGTAAAATACTTTATGCCTGTAAGATAATTGTAGCCGTCATTAAGTTGTTGAAACATTCTCAAAATTAATGAATTTTTTCCGCTAATAAAATATAATTTGTGATATAGAAATTTAAAGCAATTTATAAAAATTATACAAAATGATTTTTTTTTTTAAATCGAAGGTAGAAAGAAAATTGTTTACTTTAAAAAGGTTATTACCCACAAAAAAAACGGAATGCTTGAATAATAAGTTCCATTAATTACTCGCCAATTCTTAATTTTTATAAGTGTTGATGTATGTGTCTATTTGTACGTAATATTGGACTAAATAAGACGAAGTGAAATGCAAAATACGTTTATTTTTTTAGTAATGTTTTTAAAGATATCAAATGATATTATAGTTTATAGTATTCGTCGCGTGGATACATTTCTTACTTATATTCAAAAGCTATGTAATGTTCCCAATAGCATAAAAAACATAAAAGGCGATCTATGGCTTTCAACGATATTTGTTCCGTTTACTTCACTAGGCATTGTCTTTAAAATAATTTTTTTTTGTATAACAAAAAATCACGCTGAAAAATAAAATAAAACCGTAAGCAAAATTAAATCAGACCTGCAAGTTTTTGGATGCGATATTGTTAAGAGTGCGACTTGATACGCTTGTTATCGATAGGTCAAGATGGGTGAGATTCATGTTGCTCATTAACTCTAGCATAGCGAAATCATCAACGAGCTTTGTTCCTGAGAAAAATGAGTAAGAAAAATTATAAATTTTTCTATTTAGTATCTGGCATCTGAGTTCAATAATGTAAAAATAAGCACTATCTCATCACTAAGAGTATATCTCACCACTAAAAGTATATCTCACCACTAAGCTCAAGTTGTTCGAGCTTTTTGCACTTTCTCAGACATGTTATTCCATCTGATGTAACATTAGGACCACTGAACAACCTAAAAGACTTCAAATTGTTGGCATGATCTCCGATAAGACTTATAACATTATCTGTGACGTAGTACTCATTTCGGTCTGCATACATAAATGATAAATTTGTTAGACCACTATTCGAAAGTAAAAATTGTTGGAAACACTTTAAACCCATTTTTTCCCTTTTGAATAGCAAATCAGAAGTGGTGAGCTTTGTGATGTTATTTTTGTACAAACGTTCTACGTGTTCAAGATCATCAACTTGGTTAGCGCCATTATTTGAGATGGAATCAGAGTCTTCGGTAAATGAAGCAATGAGTTTAGAAACCTCTGCCCAACCAAAGCCGGATAAGAACAAGAAGACAAAACAGTCAACCTGAAATAAACACACACAATTGAATTTGGATTTCTAGATGTGCATTTTGTTTTATTGATGACTGTTCTTTTATAAAGTGACGTGACTTTTAGAGTTGTAACGTAGGATTGTAGTTTGTTTCATTAATGACTGTCTCTTTATGAAGTGACGGGACATTTAGAGTTGTAATGTAGGATTGTGTTGTTTTTTTTTTTTAAAATAAATGTGCCTACTTAAAGAGCTATCTATCGTTTTCATTCAGGACAACAGAAATAATACATGCTCTACACTAGAAATAATAAAGTTTATCGATACGTGGAAACCAAAGTTTCCAATTCTATTTTTAAAAAAGCCAAAAATATGACAATAGTTACCAATGTGAGCTCATTACTGAGGTCATGTAGTAAACTTTTGGAAATTTGAGGCGGAGACGTAAAGAAAAGTGTACAAATTATTATCTTAACTGATTTAATTTTTACTACAACACAGATGAAAAGAAAATAATTTAGCCAAGAAACGACACGACATTGCCAGTTACACACTCATGAAAAATGTTTATAACATTGTATTTTCTACTTAAATAGATCCTAGATCCAAATATTTTATTATATTTAAAATGATTTCTTTTCAGTATTAATCAATGCTCTTATAATGTGAACTAAGTTTTTCAGCGTATATAGTTTGGCTCATAGGACACATTTACTAAAATCGCTTTTCGTTTTTGTGATACGATATTAAATGTATTCTTTTCATAAATAGATGGGAGGGATATCAAAAAATACCTTTAGTACGTATAAACAACGAAGTACCTATCTATTTATTTACATCTTGAAATGATTCAACAATAATGACATTACACTCTGAATGACTTTAAAAAAATAAAGACTTTTATTCAATAACAAATTATGGAATTTCAATAAAGAGAGAGAGCAAGAGGCTGGGAAGGCAATAATTTACTCAATGATAACTAACATGCCTTTGTAAGTAAATAAAAATAAATTACTTTATTTTCGTAGAGATATAAAGACGTCAGAGACTTGCCACACAGGACACAAAGATTGTGAACTCCGGCGTTTGTCACTTTCTTACAACCGTCTAATTTAACATTCTGAAGTTTGCATTCTGACAGAGTCTGAAATAAAAGTTAAACACACTGGTAATTGTGGGGCGAATTCAAATGGCCAGTTTGTGAAGTGTCTAATTTCTTTGGGTTAAAGAGTTCTTTTTTTATTTATCGTGGCTATTAGCTTTATAGCGTGCTGTAAGTTTTATAGCTTTATAGCGTGCTGAAAGTTTAATCGCTTTATACTTATTTATAGTGTGCTGTAAGTTCAATAGCTTTATAGTATGTTGTAAGTTTAATAGCTTTATAGTGTGCTGTAAGTTTAATAGCTTTATAGTATGCTGTCATTTTAATAGCTTTATAGTGTGCTGTGAGTTTAAATGCTGAATAGTCTGCTATCAGTTTAATAGCTTTATAGTGTGCTTCCAGTTTAATAGCTTTATACTGTGTTGCCAGTTTAATAGCTTTATAGAGGGCTATAAATTTTAATAAAACCATAGTTGTATACGTAAAATTCTTAAAGATCAAGCTTTAGACTTAGCTAATAGCGAAAAATCATGTCCTTGCCAATGATGTCATGAAATAACTATAAACATAAATACATGTCATCAAACAATAACTTTAAACATACACTCCATGTCATGAAATAACTGTAAACATACATACTATAATGTCATCAAACAATAACTTTAAACATACACTCTATGTCATCGAATTATTGTAAACATACATATTATAATGTCATCAAACAATAACTTTAAACATACACTCCATGTCATCGAATTATTGCAAACATACATATTATAATGTCATCAAACAATAACTTTAAACATACACTCCATATCATCAAATTATTGTAAACATACATATTATAATGTCATCAAACAATAACTTTAAACATACACTCCATGTCATCGAATTATTGTAAACATACATATTATAATGTCATCAAACAATAACTTTAAACATACACTCCATATCATCAAATTATTGTAAACATACATACTATAATGTCAACAAACAGTAACTGTAAACATACACTCTATGTCATCAAATTATTAATAAGTTTTCGATTGAATAATATTTAAGTGGTTTTAGAAACTAGACTTTAAAAATATTATTTGTCATCAACATTTTAAAGTGCTTATATTCAAGTATAAAATATACACAAACACACACACACAAAATAAAATAGTGTCTGGGAATCGTTGTCTTACCCCATTTAAGAGAAAAGCTTTATCGGAAATATTACAACGAGTAACATTCAGGGTCACCAACTGAGGGGCGTTTTGTAATAACGTCTGAAAATAATATAATTAACGTATGAATGATTTTTTCCCATAAATTTGTTTGATTTGAAATTAACGATGCTTATAAAAATGTTAAACTTTCATCGTTATGAAATATTTGAGGATATTGTACATTTTAGGAGTGTAAGAAATTAAAATGTAAAATGTTGTAATGAAACTGCTTCATCAACTTATGTTTAACATATGACAAAAGTACATTAGATTTTTTTTAGATAATAAATTGCAACACATTTCAACAATGAGTCTGAGTCATGAAATTAACTTAGTACGTCTGCATATCTTACGTAAAAACCCTAATAATGTTTACATTAAAAGTAAAAGTAAGAGTAATGATTATTTTGATGACTAAGTGTTAGACAGTTTACCTTGATGTTATCATCGTTAACCCGAGGACAGTCGTCCAACACAACTGTTGTTAGTTCACATCTTGGCATGTTCTCTTTATTAAATAAATTTATCCTATCAAATTTAATGTGAGGGTTTGTTCTCAAATCTATAAATTTTAGATTGTTGCACCTGAAATAATACATTTAAAGAATGTTCAGACCCAAGAAGATGCATGTAAGGTTGAAATCAACATGCACGTGAATTTGTATAAACTATGCTAAAACATTTTCAACCCTTCATAATATTATCAAAATTATTTATATTTAGATTGCATTTAAAATTTTAAAATTTCTGTTAGAAACATACTGAAAAGTTATTGTGTGCAAAATTGAGTTAAGACACATTAAGGAAAGGTTAAATTGTGCAATATTCAATTGACATAATTAGGCAAGGTTAACTTGTGCAATATTAAGTTGAGATACAAGTTGTGAAGATTAATTTATGCAAAATTAAGTTGAGATACATATAGGCAAGGTTAAGGATACATGTTGGCAATGTCAAGGCTAACTTTTGAAATATTAAGTTGATGCACTCCTCTGAAATTAATGGACATTTTTTTAATCCCAGCATTGTTGAACTCTTTGAAACAATGGCTTCCAGCATACTGTAAAGAAAAATGTTAAGGATCAGTATAAATAAGACCGTCCTTTATCAATCATTTTATACATACATAATTTATAATTTATATAGATGGGAGGTTGGATGAGTGGAGAAAGAAAAGCATAGATAATTAGATATTATTGTTGTTACTTGACACTTTTCATTTTCCAATTGAATTAAATAATATTTTCCTTTAAGAATAAATAATGTTTGAGACTACCAACCTATCTGTGACCTTATTGCCGTAAAATTGAACAACTCTTTCCAAAACACAATCAGTGGGTTGTCCCCATGAGCCATTGTCTAATTCTCTGAGTAAATGCAGACACTTTCTCTTCTTGCAAGTGCAGGGACAGTTCTCATTTATAATGCAATCTGTTAGCGATAATATGGAAATATGTTTTAGCGTGGGTATATCATACATTTTAAAACTAGTCTATATTTTAAACATCTATAAAATAAAATTCTCCTGTTTATAAAAACTTCGCTATTATAATCTAAAATATTTATAAATTCAACCGGAAGAAAACGAAACACAAAAAGCGTGTAGCGTTTTGTTTTAGAGAGTCATAAAATGAGCCACACAAAATTGTATGTAAAAATAATTATTACGATTATTTAGATACGTTTTGATTATGGAAAAAAAAAGATTTTTAACTGATATTAAATAGTGCCATGGTTTAAATTAAGTAAATACTTAAATAACATTTCAGCTCAATCGTACTCAGAAAATAAAAATATAATAATAACAATAAAAAACATTCCAGTCAGAGATCATATTCTAAGTTAAATTATGTCTGTGTTATAAAATATAATACATAGTTTGAATTGGTTTATTATAATTGTGTTTCTGTTTTGGGTAATTGTACAACTTTTCAGCTTATCGGAGCATCAGATTATTAATAGGTGACAGCTTTGAGATTCCAGGTGCAATTCTATGAGACAAAACAAATTATATTTATTTATGACAAAACGAAAACTTTTGATTGCATTTATACAAGTCACAAATGGCTGTATTTCTTTCACATGGTAGTATATTTAACATTTCAATTACAATAATTTGCTAATTTAACTTGCACATATTTATTAAATGATTTCATTTGGAAAGTGTTGTATACAAATAGTTTTGTTTATATCGAGTTTTGAAATTACACACACTGTAATCTTGAATATTTGTTTCGCTTTCTTCTTGTGCATTTTGTAAAGCAAAAGACAACAGGCACAGTTGTTTGGTGACCTATTCTACAAAACTTTATTTTTTCAATAAAAAAAGCCCCAACATGTCAACTCTTTTACACAGTAAACCCCCAATCCCTTGGCTCCTATATGTATGTTAAGAATTATACAAATTTGTTTGTGAAGCCTAGTGGAATTGCTACAGTTTATTGATCCCCCTGATTCGCCGAAAACGTATCTTGAAAATTTACCAACAAATATGCTTTTTATATAACATTTTAAAACGCACTTTAAACAATTACAAAAAAATCATTTTGATATTTTGGTAACAGTAATTTTTTTGTTTCCTTCAATGGTTTTACTGGTCAAGAGATAGCTATTAGTGTGGTATATTTGATCAGGGCTCTATAATTGTGTAACCCACAAGTCAAAAGACGCAGAGAAAGACATCATAAAACATGGACACGTGAATCATTGTATCAGGTTGATAGAAGGAAGAGAGTGATACAAATACTTGCTAGACATTCTTTCAATAACACTGTGTGTCATAATAATTACTTGAAAATCCATAAAAGAATTTTCTTGATAAAAAGTAGGAAATGGAACGTCACACCTTGATAAGTAAGCACATTTACAGACGATTCAATTCATCAACATTCAAAGAATATATTATTAATCATTAAAAGAAATCACTGCTCCCATAGATTAATATTAACTGTGTAACTCATATAAGCTAACAGAAATGTATGTTATTGACACACACATAGTATAAATACCCTTATAGTCGGTCGACAGCTAAAATTGAAGGGACGTTTACCGTTCTACTCTACGGCATACATCATCCAAAGAATTTAATCTCTGTACGGGACAAACATACTTTTATTGCCATTCCAATGTCTTGTGAGTGCCACCAATCAAGTCATTCTTGTTTCAGTCAAGGCCTTGATGACCTTTCCAAATACTAGAGTAAAAAGCAATAAAGACCAACCCACCAAATGCTGAATTCCCATAACTCTATTGAAGGAATTGTTGAAGTATGTTTTAAAGAATAGAATTAACAAGGCTCAAAGTTTGTGTGGAACTAGATCAACACTATAGGTAACGATGACGTAATCACGATGGCTAAAAGGGGCGGGGGCGTTCACGTAAACATGTGTTCCCTAAAGGTTTCTTAAATTTGAAAAAATCGCATATTTCCTATCATACAGAATAGGACTGCATAAAGCTTTTTTATTAAAAAAAAACAAATTACACAGACTATTTGTGTAAGGAAACAATAAATTAAAGCTTTATTATCAACTAATACAAATAATGGTAGACGTTTCCTAGTTGAAGTTGATTGTTGATACGATAGGAAATCATTGGCTGTCAAGCTGTTCATTAAATCGTTTGAAAAAAGTCGATCTATTTATAAACACGAACATTAGGAAACATCATAAGTGCTAACAAAATAATTTAAAAGTCAATAGAACTTCTCCTATACAGTATGAAAATTTCCATCGACGCCAATGTTTGTTACACTTTCAATAATTAGACACCTAAAAGAGTGCATCGATTTGTCACAGTTTTGATTTTAAAAAATATAATATTTTGTAACATTAACAATGTAATTAATTTCTTTTTTCCCTCTTCGATAATGTGAATTAACGACGGTGTAAAAAGATTAATTTAATACTGTGACCTGAATAAATTTGAATCATACTACTATAAGTGTTGAAAATATTCTATTACATAACAATTTTAAAATTATTTTTAAATACTTTTTTTTTTATTCGTAACATATTTCCTTGAATTATTTTTTTAGGGCTGTTATCTATTAATTTAAATTTAATTGTTAACTTTTGAAAATTTACCGAATAATTAATCAATTTTTTTTTATTAAAGCTAAAAATAATATGTATGACATCGTTAAACTGAAAATTACGAGGGAGATATATTTAAATATAAGTAGTTCAATATAATGTCGATGAATTTACTTTTCGTTATTGTTAAGTTAAAACAATGTTAACTTTTTTATATAATTATTCTTATAAAAACGACTTATTGTAAAGTTTACACGTTCAAAATCTTTCTTTTTAAATGTAGAAATTTGTACGTAAAGACAAACTATTATCAATTAATAATTAGTTATTAATCAATAGAAAAATTTGTGTTGTTTTAATAAACACGACAAACTTCAATCGATAACATTGTTTACCGATTAACCTAGAACTTAATAGTGCCATGGTTTAAATTAAGTAAATACTAAAATAACCTTCCAGCTCAATCGTACTCAGAAAATAACAATATAATAATAACAATAAATAACATTCCAGTCAGATATCAAAATCTAAGATTAAATGTATGTCTGTGTTATAATACAGAGCTTGAAATGTTTTTTTGTAATTGTTTTTCTGTTTTGGGTAATTGTACAATGTTTCAGCTTATCGGAGCATCAGATTATTAATAGGTGACAGCTTTGAGGTTCAAGGTGCATTTCTATGAGACTAAGCGAATTACATTTATTAATGACAAAACAAAAACTTTTGATATACAAGTCACAAATGGCCGTATTTCTTTCACATGGTAGTAAATTTAACATTTCAATTACAATAATTTGCTAATTTACATTGCAAATATTAATTGAATGATTTAATTTGGAAAGTGTTGAAATAGTTTTGTTTATATCGAGTTTTAAAATTACACTTACTGTAATCTTGAATATTTGTTTCGCTTTCTTCTTGTGCATTTTGTAAAGTAAAAGACAACAGGCACAGTGGTTTGGTGACCCATTCTACAAAAAAAAAATCCCCAACATGTCAACTCTTTTACACACTCAATACCCAAATCCCTTGACTCCCATATGTACGCTTAGAATTAAACAAATTTATTTGTGAAGCCAAGTGGGATTGCTATTTTTTTATTGATTCCCCTGATTCGTTACAAAGGTATCTTGAAAATGTACCTACAAATATGCTTTTTATATAACATAAAATTTTAAACGTGCTTTAAATAATTACAAAAAAATCATTTTGATATTTTGGTGATAGTAATTTCCTTTTGTTTACTTAAATGGTTTTTACTGGTTAACAGATAGTTATGAGGGGGGATGGGGGCATAATTGGTCAGGGCTCTACAAGTATGTGTAAACCACAAGTCAAAAGACGTCGAGAAAGAAATGATAAATCATGGACACTTTAACAGAAAAAGAGCTCTGAAGTGATGAAAATACTTGCTAGACATTATTTAAATAACGCCACAAATCCCTCATAATAGTTCAATAATAAATGGTGATTACAATAGTTCTGCTTATGAGGGTGCGCCGTGTGTAAAATAAATTACTTGAAAATCCATAAACGAATTTTCCTTATAAAACGTAGGAACTGGGACGTCACACCTTGATATACAAGCACGTTTACAGACGATTCAATTCATCAATTTTCAAAGAATATATTAATAATAAGTAAAAGCTCCCATAGATTGATATTAACTAAGTAACTCTTATAAGCTAACAGAAAGGTATGTTATTGACACACACATAGTATAAATACCTTCGTAGTCGGTCTACAGCTAAAACTCCATTGACGTTTAACATTCTACTCTACGGCATGCGTCATCCAAAGAATGTAATCTCTGTACGGATTATTCCTTATGGCCATTACAACCATTGCCGCGACAAACATACTCTCAGTGCCACCATTCAATAAATTCTAGTTTCAGTCAAGGCCTTGTTAATCTTTCTAAAGTCTTTTTAACGAAAAGCAATTAACACCATTTCACCAAATTCTGAATTCCCATAACTCTTTTTATGGAATTGTTGTAGAAGGTTTGTAAAGAATAGAATTGACGTGGCTCTAGGTTTGTGTGGAACATGATGAACACTATAGGTAACGATGACGTAATCACAACGGGACTTATAATGGCTGAAGGGGAAGCGTTCACGTAAACATGTGTCGCCTAAACGTTTCATAAATAAGGAAAACATCGCATATTTCCTAGTTAAAGTTGATTGTTGATATGTTATGAAATCATCGGCTGTCAAGCTGTTCGTTGAATCTTTAGAAAAAGTCGATCTATTGAGAAAACGAACATAAGGATACATCATAAGCGTTACAAAGCTAATTAAAAAGTAAATAGAACTTCTCATATAAAGTATTAAATTATTTTTCATAGACGCCAATGTTTGATACGTTCAATAATTGGACACCTAAAAGAATGCATCGATTTGTCACAGGTTTAATTACATAAAATAAAGTGTTGTGTTGCATCAACAATGTAATGAATTCGTTTTTTACCTTTTTCGATAATGTGAATTAACGACGGTGTAAAAATTTTAATTTAATACTGTTACTTGAATAATTTTAAATCATACTACATGTACTAAGAAATAAATGTATAAATGGTAAGAATTTTCTATTAAGCATCAATTTTTTAATTATTTTGAAATAATATAATAATAATATTAATTAATAATTATTTATTAAAAATAGAAAACATTAAATTGTTTAAAGCAGTGTGCCCAATTTTAATTGTTGTTTTATCAATCAAAATATTCTCAACAAATATAAATTTTTACCGATTAATCGAGAAATTAATCCTTATTTTCCGCAGCCCTAGTTTTTATATACCTGTTGCAATTTATTGAGAAAAAAAAATAATATTAAAAGAACGACGGAAACTGTAAAGTTTTTTTTTCTTTTTGCGATGGAACTCCACCTTATTTTTTAATCAAGAGATGTTAATTTTTTAAATATATATTTATTGGTATATAAATATTACATCTGATAATGCCTAAAGTTCACTTTTACTAGATGAATCTTCATCTTTATAGGCATTTATAAAAAGATCTATTGATAAATATTTTTTTTAAAATCAAACCCATCTATTACTCCAACTTTGGTGACAAGTTTTTCATTTAGTAACCGCAAAAAAATAATAATATAAATTAAACTATAGCTATGATTTAGCTTTTTTCTTTTCTCATTAACTTTTCTGTTTGACAAATTGTTAGCTTTATTGCAAAACTTATTTTTAAAATTATCAGCTGAAATCGTAATTCAAAAAAATATTAACATGTCATTAAACTTAATTTAAGTACATAAGTTCCTCAATTCTTCCATGAGAAAACAGAAAACACAAACGTTGATTAAAGTCATTAAAATAGTGTTTAATTAATTTCATTTCGGTAAACCTATATTTTAAGTTCTTATCAAACCCAAAACAATGATGCTTTACCCTCTTGGTTGTCTGGAATGTTTGTCAAAGTTTTTCAATCACTCTTGTATATTGACAGGACTTTAAACTTGTGCTATAAATTAGTTTGTCCAACTTGTAACTTCATCAGCAATTGGCTCGAGAAGATCAATTACGACTTTTGTGACAGCCTCAGAGGAAACATCACAAACTGCGTCAGTAAGGTTTAAAGTTAAGTCAACAATGATGGAAGTCAAATGGGATAGCAGTTCTTTAATATCACAAAAACCTATTAGTTTGTGCAAAACTCCGTGAAGAAGTCCATGTACGTTATCTACTAGACCACCAGAAAGAATATGCCCCAAGGCGGGTAGAGAAGCTTCCGTCATGGCAATAGTTGAGATGAACACAAGAAGAATCACGGAGAAGGTTCGCATTCTCTTGATCTTTATGTAGAGTGTGAGCTATGACACGAGTGAAGTTGTGGTCGTCATGTTTCTTGAATTTATATCGGTAAGTGACGTCATTAGTGCACCTCCGACTTCAATAAGGATTATTGGGATGCTTTTCAGCTTAAGAAGTTTGAGAACCGTGCTGTCATCAATCCGGATATTGGGCGCCAAATGTTTTGACCACACGTTGTAAAATAAATTATGGCGTGTCGTTTAATGAAGGTGAAAGGTGTGAGACGGGATAAAGATGAGAAAGAAAATGTATCAATATTGTGATAGTTTGTCTGAATGGAGAAACATGATTTCAAATTCGTGTGGCAGTGTAAGCTTAGTAAATTCTTATCATTCAGTAAATTGTATTTTTCTGTTTTAACCATCAACGTCTTTGGGTTGTATTTTACTACAAACGCAGAGAGATGTCGAGAGAAGCTATTAAATAATAAGATAAGAGTTTGTGAGGTCGATATCTCAAAGTATGTTTCTTGGGAGACGAGTGTTAGATCCAGCTTGTTTTCGTTTATTTTTTTTAAATTAGACTTAGTGTTTCTTTCTGGTGGAACGCACCGGAACAGCCTTCCGAAATCTTTTTCGCATACATTTTTAATTACTAAATTTATTCCCTGAAATGTTTGGGATTACTACTCGTTTAGATTGCATTTCGGTTCCTTTTTTATGCGTTGTGGTACATTTTTGTATAGAGGAAAGCGCTGATTAAACCCATTTACGAAAAAAATGTCTGTCAAAGGAAAAAATACGAATAACACTAGTTGAAATCAGCTCTCTAAGTAGTTATTGGCAAGAAAATATCTGCCGTTATAAATTTCATATTTTCTTTGTAGTACTTGAACAAGGTGAAAGCCCACAAAGAACAACTAGTGCGTAGTGACGGGTTGCCATTGGGGCAGTTGCTAGTGCGTAGTAACGGGTTGCCATTGGGGCAATTGCTAGTGCGTAGTAACGGGTTGGCATTGGGGCAGTTACTAGTGGGTAGTAACGAGTTGGCATTGGGGCTGTTGCCAAGAGTGCCAGCTCAAATAGGGCCACAAAATTTCTAAGTTAAAAATTTGTATTTAAATAAATACAGTCGGACATCTCCAAGTTGAACTCAAAAGGACACGCAAAAAAAGTTTACTGACTGAGATTTGAGTTTGGGAAAATTGGCGTAAAAGGTGCCGATTAATCAAGAACAATGTAGATATTGAGAGGTGTGGGTAACAGCCATACAAGCTAATAGACTTGAAAGAAACGAGATGCAAAGTCTTATGTTCCATATGAAAGTATGAAAAGTTGCTTTGACCTACCGACCTTCCTTACCCTCCCCCATTTTACTCCCTCCACAGTTTGATTGGGGGAGTAAGAATTTTTCTTTCAAAGAAATAAGTTTAAAGAAAATGGAGCTTTTTTTCAAAATAAAATAAAATTAAATTACTCATAAGTAAAATAAATAAATGAACTATTCTACATTATGTACATTACAAACGTGTTAGCCCTATGTATGTAGTAGTTTATGATTCATATGCTGCTGAATTAATAAAACAAAGAGTAGAGTGAGTTACACTGATGGCTTTTTTAAAATAAAACTTTAACTGCCTCTTCACATGTGATAACCGCTCCTGTTGTAAATGCAAAAATAACTGTACACTCTCAATTTCGAACATGAGCCAATCGAATGATTCAGGCGTTACTTTTTGTTCGAGTCGACGATATCAGTGAAACCAGGGTTAAATCCACCTTGTTCTTGCTATCATTTTTTGTTTTAAAATAGACCCAATGATTATTTCTGTCTGATTACCGGAACATCATTAAGGAATTTTTTTCACATACTTTTTAAATACTAAATGTATTGCCTGGAATGTTAAGAATTACTTCTCTTTAAATTTGCATTCCGATTCCTTTTTTATGCATTCCGTACATTTTGTATGCGTTCCGACACATTTTTGTGTAGAAAAAAGCATTGATTAGACCCATTTAAGATAATTATGTCTGTAAACGGAAGGAATTCTAATAACGCCAGTTAAAGTTAACACTCTAAGTATTTAATTGCAAGAAAATATTTGAAGTTATTAAATATCGAATTTTTGTTTGTAATTTGTGATCAAATTTAAAGCATTAAAACTACAACCAGTGGCGTAACAACGGGTTAGCAGTGGGGCAGTTGCAAGGTGCGCAAGCTCAAAAGGCGCCACTAAATCTCTAATTTTTAAATTTTTATCTCAATAAATACAGTCGGACCTCTCTAAGTCCAATTCAAAGGTACTCGGAAAAAAATCGACTTACGATGTTTTGAGTTAGGGAAAATGGCGTAACTGGCTTCTATTAATCAATGATAAAGTAGATATAGAGAGTGGGGAACAGCCATACTGTCTATTAGGCTTAACAGGAAAGATTTCGATTGTCTGATGTTTAACATTAAAATAAATATTTATTCTCAAAGGGATTAATAATCAAACTCAACTAAAAGTATAAAAAACAAATGTGATCCACTCACAACAACTGCGTGCGTGAGTGATGATGGAGTAAAAGACAGCCAGGTCGCAGACTAATAGGACATGCAGAAGAGGCGTAAACAAAGCCAACACTGACATAATAACTGGGACACCTGCCAGAGGACTGGTCCACGTTGCGGGCTATGGTGAAAGAAGAATCACTAATAGCCGAGGAAACAATCAAGGTGAGGAATCACAGGTTGTACTGCTCCCCCCCCCCCCGCGTTAGTGTGTGTAACATGTAGAAGAGACTGAAACTCGACCATTGGTCTCATCCGTTCACCAGAGATACAAACACAAAAAATATATATCGTCTTTCGCAGATGGACAGACGCCATACAATTTAAATATATCAAGTCCCCTAATATTTCTAGAGTGCATTGATAAATATATATGAATGCTGTTGCTTAGCGAGAAGGGAGAGATGGGAGCTAATGGAGGGGGGACTTTGTTCAGATACCGGACGCAATTTTTATATTCATGATTTTAGCTTTCAAAGGAATTGTTTGTTTTTCTAATTGTTCTCTTTTTAAAATAAATAAAACAAAATAGGTATTTGATAAAAGTAATAAAGGAACTTTTTCTACAATTTGTAAACCTTTCAGTTGTTTACGTTTCGCATGCTGCTGAATTGAAAAACAAGTAGTAGAGAGAGTAACACTGATGTATTAGTAACTTTAATTGACCCTTCTCATGTGATTGCCGCTTCTGTTGTAAATGCAAAAATAACTGTACATTCTCAATTTCAAACATGAGTCTTAGCGAATGATTCAGGCGTCACAATTAGTTTGAGGCGCCCATATCATAATTTTTAATAAGCTTCTAATAATGAAAAACAAAAGTTAAATTAGTGTTGGAAAAAATATATGAAAAGCCTAGGAAAAAATTATTAAGAGAAATAAAGGTACACTTTTAAATATGTTAACGTTTTTAATGACAAATCTCCAAAACTTCATGATTCTTATGCTAATGAAATGAAAAACAAAGAGTTAACTAGTATGAGAACATCACACCGATGTGCTGGTACATATGATTTATTTAAGTTTGTCAGGCGCTGTTTATTGAAGCGAAAATCGCTGTAACTGTTAATTTTTAAAAAAGAAACAATAACATTTTCAAAGACATACATAGACTTAATTGATACAAATAATTTTTTTCCGTTCTCACAGTTACAATTTTGCAATTATTACAACTGCAAGGAGATTGTGAGTGTCCAACTTATAACTATTAACTTTTCGTATTAGACTTTATTCTTAAACCAAACTAATATTGCTTCACTAGGACATTGTTACGCTCTCTTTTCCATTGCCCCATTTTTGAAAAAATTGCCGTTAGAGGGGGCCGCGGTGGTCGAGTGGCAAGCGCACTCGACTGGCGCCCGATGGTCACGGGCTCGAATCCATGGGAAGCCAGTGACCCGCCTCCGGGGGCCAGGACGAAAAGCGGTGGGTTAATGCGTGTCATGTGACCGCTGCATCACTTGCCAAACACAACTGCTGCCTTGCAGATGGTCTTGGCTGACCAAAGGCTATGGAAGCAAATCCAGAAAATACAGCAGGCTGAGGTCGGAGACCATTATCATGTTATTTCATTTTCCAGTTAAAGTATGCGAGAGCGTAATTTTGCTGATCAAAGGGATTATGTAGGCTTGTTATGATAGGTTTTTAAAAAACGGATTTAAAGTTTATTCTTCTAAACATGAGGTACACTGTAGAAATTTGTGTTAGATTTTTGCACTTACAGAATTCACTAAAACGTATCATTTCCTAAACCAGTTAATTTTACTCACTTCATTGGTTACCCATACAAGCCCGAATTGATTACAAACTGGCCGTTCTGTGTCACAACTTCTTTTCTGACTCATGCCCTTCATATCATACTGAACTTTTGTCAGTCTACTCACCAAGTCGTCAGCTACGCTCTTCTGCAGATACACGCATTCTCTGGTTTCTAAGACAAGAACTAAAACATTTGGCGAAAGGTCATTCTCGTTTTGTGCAGCCAAACAATGGAATTCTCTTCCATTACACATCCGTAGTATTTCAACTGCTAAGTCATTCAAGACTGCACTTAAGACACATCTTTTTAAAACTCATTTTGAAAATTAATGAAACAACATTGTTTTAAAAATTATTAATGTATCTGATGTATAACGTATTGTCATTTATGTAGTTAGTAGGATATGAATGTTTCTTTGATTAATATATGTATTATTTCCATGTAAAGCGCTGTGAGCCCGGCTCCTTGCTTGGATACAGCGCTAAATAAATTATCATTTTATTATTATTATTGAAATTTGACATTTCGCCTCAAAATTAGATTTTAATAAGGGTTAAAATATATCACATTATATTTTTTGTCATGGACTATTTAAACTCAAAGTTTAAACAGAAATAATTGATTAATACAAGGCAACGTGATTTATCCAAGTTTAAAAAATATTTAGACTCAGTTTACCGAGAATAAATTGTTAAAAATGAATATTTCTTACATCTGTCATAAAAATGCCACTTGAGAGAGAAGCTTCTCTAAAATGAAGATCCTTCAAAAAATAATATCGATCCACAATGACATATTAACACATTGATACATCAAAGATTATATCAAGAGGAAAATAGAACATTTCAAATTATTTAATCATCTATTGATTTTTAAAATAAAAATTTATAGTTTCATTGTTATTTTCCAATATAAAAAATTGTTTATTTCATTTAAAAAAATGTCACAGGAAGCGGGTGGTATGAGGCAAAAAACAATGATCAAAATAAATTCCAAATTTTTTATGGAAGTTTTAAAAGTATGTTAAATAATCTTCATTACTGAGATAAATAATAATTGGCGTATTCATTTATCAACTTTAATTACGGGATTATGGGAATATAGAAAAGCTTTAATTATGACATTGATTATTTTTAAGCAACTTCAGTGGGAGGTATGTTAACTCCTTTCAAATCACCAACATGATGGCTCTTATTCGGGTGTCTACAGCGTATGTTTCGAAACAACTCTATGCTAGCTGTCAGATGTCTTGATTCTGATATCAATTTTAGGTAGCTTGTAACAATATCTTGTACCTGCACAACATACACATCCTACTTAGTCCTTAAAAAGCTTAATCAGATATCCACTAACCCATTGTAATGACTTTCCAATATTATTTTCATAAATGTTATCCTTTTATCTAAATTCTTTAATAAAAACTCATAAAAATCCCAAACGTAAAAAATACTGCCAAATGCAACCCATTCAATCCCAAATTAATTGTTTTCACCTAGTAACTTAACATTGAAAATACTATTTCAATTATATTAACTGTTACTCTCTACCTATATGTGCACACATGCCACAACGACAAAAAAACTTTCTATTTATTTTAAATAAAATAATTTAGAAGAAAAACTTAATATGATATAAAGTAAAGCTCGCAATATTCATTAACATTCATATGCTCTAGGAATAAATCTTCACAGCGCACTCTTAGCTTGTTATTGACAAGAATTTAACATCCCATTCAGTGAGCAAGTCAATTATTAAAACAACACAAATGCTAGAGCATAACGAAAGAACTTTAGCTAAACCCAAGATTAGTAGCACATTTTCCTATTTAGATGTTTTCCTTCATATACCGAGCTGTATTAGATGATGACACCCCAGTGTGAAACGCGTCCAATTTTGAAAAATATTTCAATAATGATCAAAAAGATAATCTCAGCTCACTAAGACTAAGATTAACTCATGTAATCCTGGGATGGTTATTAGTGTCACATTCAGAGTATAAATACCAGCGTCTTCAGTCTACAGCCACAACTCAGCCAACGTCTAACGTTCTACTCTAAAGCCAACGAGACATCCCGAGAATGCGATCTTTGTACGTGATCTTCCTTGTGGCCATTACCACCGTTGTCGCTACGGACGCGTCACCCTTGTTGGGTGGCTCCTTAATCACAGGGACTGGCTCTCTGACTGGTTTTGTGGGTGACTTAGTGAAGAGTATTGAAGAACTGCTATCAGGAATTCTAGCTGAGATCAACTTTTGTTTTCTATTTCCAAATGCAATCATCACAGACATTTTGGCAAAGTTAAGAGATTGTGATATATATCCTGATGATTTCCATCACTTCCTTACAGTTCTTGTTAACATACAGAAGGATGTCATCGGAAAAGTGTGTGGTAACTTAAGCAACCTCAGCTTCAAAGTCGGTGACTACGCAATTACTTTTGTAACGTCTGTCGGTCAAGCGTTAATCCAAACATGTAAGCACAAATCTTCTCCTTAGAGTAGCTGTACACAAATGTCACTGCTGAAGATTGTCGATACAATTTAGTCACATTTGATGACAAATTATTCAAGGATTTGATGCAAGCAAAGACATCAATGTGTTTATTTATGAAATCAAGGCATACACGCAACGTTTAACTAAATGAATAAAATAGAATTTCATTGCAGCTATGAAAGAGTTTATTTTTTGTTTTCAAAATATCTTATAAATCGTTCACCATAATATTTCAGTGTTTTAAATTTGAAAATCTCACTTAATTTTGTTAAATTATAATTTATTTAGGACCATTTAAAGATTTGTATGTATGTATATTTACTTACTCTTAATGTGGCTACTAGTTTAAGTTTGTGGTTCAAGTAAATTCCGAAGTTTGATTGGCAAAAAGATAGGATACGTAGCTACAAATAAAAATAATAGTTATATTTCCTTGGAATTAAAAATTCATTCAAAGGGTAATTTGTATTCAGTTAAATTTTTAAACCCATATCTTGGATCTTATTTTATTGCATTTCACATGGCAGTTCAAAAAAAAAACCTTACTTATACAATTAGAGAATGGAAATATGTGTAATTTCTTTTCATTCTTAAATAAACACACATCTTCACTGAAATTTTACTATTTAAATAGCTTGAGTTAGATACAAATTGTTTCAGGTGACTATAATTTTTACCAAATCTATTAACTACTAAATAAAAATTCGCCAATCTACAAGCTACTTTCACGTATTAAAAGAAAAAAGCTATCTTAAAACCAAGTATTTTATTACTCATTTTACTTTTAGCGGGTAGTCAATAAATTAAATTTCTTGAGAAATATCTCACAAGAGGAAATACTTAAATAAATATTTTACAGCAGTTGAGCCACGACCAATAAGTAATTATTTTTTTTTTATAATTTACCAGTAGCTAATGTTTATAGGTAATAAAAAGATTTAAATACTTGGAATGATTATAGAACAATAATAATAATTATGATAATCTACAAATTTATTTAGTGATGGACACCTGTAAGCAACTTGGAATATGGCGATTTACATGATTACTTGTTGTATTTTTTAAAAAAATTTAGTGAGTTATAACAATCAGATTATAATTTTTTTAAAGTTATTTTTAAATGAATAATTTTTAAGGAGCAAAAACCAAGATGTAAAATAATCGAAAACTTTTTGATTGATAAAAATAATTATTGTCAAACTTATTCTCATTCGTACATGTTTTATTGGGGTATATTTTGATGTGTAACGTGAAAATGTCTGTTAACTGGTACCCATTGCCAAGCATTTTCCGTGTAATAAAATTGCGCCCATGTAAACGTAAAAATTTTTATGTAGTGTCTTTACTAAGGGCTCGCAATTTGCAGCTCTTCTGTATTCACATTTTAAAAGGGTTTTTTTGTAATAGTACCTTTGGTAATACTTTGACATGAAAACATTATAAAACAAACCGGGACTAAAACAATACAACTGTTGGTTTGGAACATATTACAAAATCTATAACACAAAAAATAGTTCAGGTTTTTTTTTTTAAATTCTCTTAAGGAAAATAGACAGCAACACCAAATATTGGGCAGGGAGAAAAATGACATTTGATTTGTCTTTAAAATACGTTAACAGCTTTGAGTTATCGCATGAAACATGTGAATCGTGTGTATTTTATACCCTCCACTCAATCCTGTCTCCATTCCTATTCTTACCATTCTTTAAAAATAAAACCTCTTATATTGATTACGTGTCTACCAATATATCGGTACGAAGATCAGGTTATTGTGAATATCTATATCAATAGCATGTATAGGTCCAAAATTGACGTTGGAAATATTTCATAAGAACAATTTGACTAAATAATTTTAAATTAAAAAATTATCATTTAGATTAACAAGATTCAAAACAAATATCCATACCCATGTCTGTATTGAAATAACACAAAGAAGAATCATCACTAATACTCCAACATCCCGTGTAGGTCAGAGCAAGAAACTTACGGAAGTTGTTGGGTACCCTCTAACAATGAAAATTGGTGAAAAATAATTTTAAAATTCCTGCTTATGTGGGAACGAGGGCCAAAAACCTTGTTTCATATATGGGCTCTATTAAAATTTAAAAATCACCAATTCTCCTATTTCATCGCATGAAACTTTATGGAGTTTTTGATGATACTTTCGCGTTGGTAGCAGGCGAAAAATTATTGATATCATCACTTAGTGGGGGCCAGAGGCCCAAATGAAATTTTCTCCTAATCTGAGATATTTAAAAAGTTAAAATCAATCATTCTCCAATTTCCCGTAAAGGTAGAAGATTAAAACTTTGGGGAGTTGTGGAGCACACATGCGCAATGCTAACATATATTAACTATCACTTAAACGGCGCCGGGGCCTAAACGTTTTTATATTCTGTTATAAAAAAACTTATCCATCATCAATCATCCAATTTTCGTAAAAAAAGAAGCTTGAAACTTTGGGAAGTTTTTGAGAAAGCTCTTACGACGATAATTGTGTAAATGTAAAAAAAACTCCGACTCATTTCGAGCACGGGCTTAAATGTAGTTACTCTCTTAATTAAACAAAAAAAGGCAAAGCACTCATTTATTCACTGATTTATCAAAAATTAACCGAATTCCCGTGTATATAGAAGCAAGAAACTTTGGAAGGTTGTTGAGTATACTCTTGCCATGATAACAAGCGTAAAATAGTTTTTAAAATTCCCTCTCATTAAGGGTCAGAGGCAAAAAAGAGTTGGTTTTTTTAAAGCTATATAAAAACTAATTAATCGTTTGAAAGAAACTACATTTAGGCTACATGCCACGGATTTTTTTTTTTGTTACATGTCCACAATTATCGTCGTCAGAGTTTTTTTCAGTTTGAGCCTGTTATATTTATTTAGCATGTTACCATCGCTGAGTGTAGTATACAACTCCCCAAAGTTTCATGCTTTTGCCTCTACTACACTCAGCGATGGTAACAGGCTAAACAAATATAACGTATTCCTCACTTAGGGATGGGAGCCCAAATTTAGTGGTTTTTATCCTTATATAAGCTTAATTAAACAGACTCATCATTTAGTCTACAACTTCCCGTGTAGATAGGAGAATGAAACTTTGGAAAGTTATTAAAAACACTCTCACAAAGATAACTGGTTCATTGATAGTCAGAGGCGAAACAAACTTAAAATTATCACACACAAGTATTATCTATACTATTAAAATCAAAAGCTCTGACTCACCGATTGACTTACAGACTCATCACTAATTCTCAAACTTCACGTGTAGATAGAATCATGAAACGTTGAAAAGTTTTTGGGTATACGCCTGGGATGTTCGCAGGCGAAGCAAACATAAAATTATCAAAGCCTGGACTCACTCACATAAAACCTCCAACGAGGAATATTGGTGAAAAATAAATTTTAAAATTCACGCTAATATGGGGATGCTCATTTATGCTCATATTTCCCGAATAGCCAAAAGCATGAAAATCTTTAGGAATTTATCTGGATACTTTCGCGATGGTAAAAGCGAAGAAATATTTAATTTATCAATTATTACGTGCCCAGGAGGCTAAATGTTGTTTTTTCCTTATATGAGCTTTTTAAAAAAATCACTATTTCTTCAATTTCCCGTGTAGGTAGAAGCCTGAAACTTTAGGGAGTTAAGGACTACACATCCGTAATGTGAACATGCATAAAGATTGTTTACTTTATCAGTTACTGGGGGCCGGGGGCCCAAATTTTGTCTCAGATAAAACACCGAACTCATCCCATGGCAACATGCAAAAAATTAAAATTCAAGCTTGAAATTATGGTAGGTTTTTTTTCGATTATACATCCGCAGTGGTAACAGGCAAAACTATTTTTTTTACTTATCACTTACTGGCGGCCGGGGCCCAAACGAATATATATTCTTATATAAGAAACTGCCTCATCACTACTTCTCCAATTTACCGTTTAGGTAGCCCCATAAAACTTTGGGGAACTTTTGAGGAAACTCTAACCACAATAATTGTAGAAATTTTAAATTTTAAAATAAATTTCCATTCATTTGGGACCGGAAGCACATAGGTAGTTTCTCCATTATCTATACTAATAAAGGGCAAATCCTTTACTCACTCGCTGAATTATCACTGATTCTCCAAGGTACCGTGTATATAGTAGCATAAAACTTTTGGGAAGTTGCTAAGTATACCACGATGCTAACAGGTGAAACAAATATTTTAATTATCACAAACTGCCGGCCGCGGTCCCAAACGTAGTTTTTATTGCTTATATAAAATTTGATAAATCAATTATGTTCAATTGCGTGAAGGTAGCAGCATGAAAAGTTGGAACGATTTTGCGTGCCCTTTCAGGAATTCACAGACGAAACAAACATAAAATTAACAGTCACTTGGTGGCCGAGTGACCAAATGTAGGTTTTTCTCATTTTATGGGCTATCTTAAAAAGATTTAGCATTAAATGTCAGACTTCCCGTGTAGGTAGAAGAAAAAAACTTTGGAAATGTGTTGAGTACACTCTCGCTTTGATTACATGCTAAAATACATTTAATGTATCAGAAACTGGGGTCTTGAGGCGGAATTGTATTTTATGTCTTATATTTAAACTGATAAATCATTAATTCTCAAATTTTCCGTGTACGTTAAAGCAAGCAGTTTAAGAAGTTGTTGAGTAATGCAATGTTAACAGGCGAAAAAATATTTAATTTATCACCTTGGAAAGATCATGATATACATACAGAAAATATGATGAATTTAATATTTATTATATCCATCATGGTCTAGATTAAAATCAATTGTTATTACGCGGGATTTCCCCGTAAACTAAAATCCTAATTTTTCGTATTTTGCTAGTTACTCATATAATCAGTCACGATACTGTGTGCCAGATGCTATGATTTTGTTAGAATTTAAGTAGTTTGTAAAAATAATTAATTAATCTAAATCTATATTTCTTTTTTTATACTATTAATAATAAAATGTTTGTGTGTGTTTTTTCCCAATTATTAAGGTAATATTAAATTTACATAAAACCATTATCTCCGATCGATATGTCTACATCTTTTACAATGAAAAGAAAGAAGCAAGAAGTAAAGCGGCATAAAAGATTGAACACGAAATACGGAAAACTGTACTCAACACAAAGTTAGCATTCAAATGAAGTAGGACACTTTGTTTCTTAATTTGCTTTTGTTTCATTTAAATCAGTTGCCTAATATATAAATTATAAATAACTAGCAGACCCGATGTGCGTTGCAACGATCTCAGTAAAATAAATTAAATCTTTAAATTCCACGACGATTGTTTTTTTTTTCTCCTAAAACTTATTAGTCCTTTGTTATTATAATTTTACGTTTAAATTTTACTAAATCAAACATTTGTTTTAAACTTTATGTTTTTCATACTAACTATTCCATGATTTAAAAATAAGTCTAATTTTCTTAATCTTCGAATTTTAGAACGGTTGAACATTTTATAATAGAAAACAGGTTTGAGTAAAAAGATATCGACCAACCTGTCGTTCATCAACTACAAAGAGCAGCAAAGGAACTGAACAAGTAGAGTAAGGCTATTGAACAGTCTGCAATGGTGCTCCGACAACACATCAATGGGTTAATAAATAATATATTATGGACTGATCGAAAAATATCCCTAACATACGGCTTCTTAACTATCTTTATGATATAACCTATTAACTATCCTTATTAACCTTCTTTTAAGCAGCAAACATAAAGCGTATCATCTAGACACATACTCAAACTCACACTCATTGAATTAAACCATTTGAAAATATTCTATTTTATTGAAGTAAGAATATTCTTTCTTGAAACATTTGGAAACAAAAAAAGAAAAAAAGAATAATAAAAATAAAATATAAGAAAACATGAATAGAAAAAAAGCGATAATAGATTTTATACATTTATAAAAATTCAGTCTCATTACATTCAATAACATAAAGATTTCCGTCAAATAAAGTACTAACTTGATATGCTTTCAGAGACCAGTAAACACTGCACACATTCATCAAAGACTATTAGTGAAATCAAATGAACGCTTCAACGGCCAATATATTTCTTAGAACCAATTGTCAAAATTATGCAACAGTCCTACTTCTAAACATAAGTTTCCCAACATAGACATGAAATTGTTATAATGAATGTTCATTCTCTTTTGGGTTGAGCCGTTAGGCTCTTAAAACCCGGTTCAATTTTTCGCAGGCGAGCCTAAACATTCGGCCATCGCCGTAGAGGTAATCCTCCGCAGGCACCGCAACTTCACCGTCCAAAACCCCGTCCAACTCGGGGCAACACTCTAGTACGTGGACCACCGTCTCCTCGGGGCAGCCACACAGCCGACAGGCCAGTTCCCTTCTGTTGTCAAACTTGTAGAGGTAGCTTCGTATTGGACAATGGTCAATTCTCATTCTTGTTATGAGCGTCTGACTACTACGGTCAAGTTTCTACCAGGCTTCGCTTTTGTCCGGTCGCGGCATTTTCTGGTATACCTTTCTGGCCGTATTCCCATTTGCCCAGCCCTCAAGCCATTTCTCCCGGAAATGGTCTTTTAGCCACGACTTGACCCCCAGTTGGGTCAAGGGCTTGTCGGGTTGGGGCTGAGTTGCGTCTGCCCTGGCCAGTGCGTTGACCCTGTCTAATTGGGCCGTTCCGCAGTGTCCGGCCATGTACTGTAGGACTACTTTGCCACCACGTGCCAGGAGTTCACCTACTGTCTCCAGAATGGCACTTACCGTCTTGGCCTCCAGAGAGCTTCGACTCAAGGTTTCGAGCGAAAACCGAGAATCGGTGAAGACCACGACAGTCGGGAAATTCTTTCTCTTTGCTAGACGACGGTGCACTTCCTTCAAACCCCCGTGGATCGCCTTCAGTTTGGCTTCGTGACTACTGTTAGTAGATCCACACGGTCCCGACAGCTCAGCGCTGTCAGGTCGTGGTTGGGGGTATTAAATTAGCACACGGTATCCACTTTTGCCATCTCTAAAACGTGAGCCGTCAGTGAAGACTTTTACCGCGCTGTCTCCATAGGTCTCGATTGTGCGCAGAGTCTCGTCTCGCAGGAGCTCGACGGGACTGGCCCGTGTCACCGCGGTATTTGCCAGTGTCAAACGTATTTCAGGTGGGTCAAGGCTTTCATGTGGTCCTCGAGCAGGGACCAGTTGCATTCGTTCCCTGTGCTTGGGTAGGTGGACTGATTCTTCAAGTTCGTGGACCGCGTCCATAAAGGAGGGTCTCTTCAGTCTTGTCCTCTTAACCCATCGGTCTTGTAATTGGTAGCAGGGTTCGTCATGCTCCAACCTATGGCATCGCTCCACCGTAGTCATGATTGCCTTTTCTCGCCTTATTGTCAGGGGTTCTACGTTTGACATTATTTTTACCGCGGCAGTGGGTGTGGTACGTAACGCCCCGCATACGAACCGTAGAGCTTGGTTCTGTATTCGGTCCAGGCCCTCTAGAGCCGTACGGCTCGCAAAGGCCTGGACCGGGAGGCTGTAATCAATAGCACTTCTCACGCTACCAAGATAGAGAGCTCTTAGTAGTCTTGCGTCCGCGCCCAAATTCGTGCTAGCCAGTTTCTTCACCAGGGACAATTTACATGTGGTTTTGGCGCATAATTCACGTACATGGTTATGCATCTGGAGTTTCTGATCAAGCTTTATACCCAAATACGTTGGTGTCCGGTCCCAATTTAACCTCTTCCCGCAGATCTGAAGCACCACCTCATGCTTCAGAGCGTTCCGTCCATTAGTGAAAATGGAATGGACCGTTTTTTCCGTATTTACTTCTAGGCGCCATTGGCTGGCGTATTTTTCAATACGGTTTAGATCATGCTGCAGCCGGTTCTGCAGTGTTGCGACGTCCTTTCCTGAACTCCATATAACCAGATCGTGAGCAAACATGGCATTCTGTGACTCGAGAATGCTTTGTAGGTCGTGGACTTAAGCTAGGAACAATTTACAGCTAAGCGCTGAGCCCTGTGGGAGCCCATCTTCCAGTCGAGCCTCGCTGGATAGCGCTTCTCCAAGCCGTGTCTTGATCGTTCGGTCCGTGAGGAACGATTTTATCCAGCTGTACATTTTAGCAGTGACACCTAACTGCTGTAATTTGTATAATAGCCCTCCACGCCACACCTTATCGTATGCCTGCTTTAGATCGAAGAACACCGCAACCGTGTGGTTCTTCATCTGGAGTTCGTTTGTCATGGTCTGAATTAAGCGTAGTGCTTGGTCCATCGGGTTGTGTCCCTTGCGGAACCCACCCTGTGCCTTCGGAATGCTTTTGGTTTTCTCGAGGTACCAATAGAGCCGTGCGTTCACTAGCCGTTCTGCTACCTTTCCCACACACGACATGAAGGAAATGGGCCGGTAGCTGGATGGATGTTCGCCAGGCTTACCTTCCTTATGTATTGGGGTAATTATGGCCTTTTTCCACAGCTTCGGCAGTGTGCCTGTAGTCCAGGTTCGGTTGATAAAACTCAATAGTTTTATTAGGCCTGTCTTGCCCAGATGTTTGAGCATTTCATTGTGAACCTTGTCTGGCCCTGGTGCTTTGCCAGTTTCGCATTTGTTGAGTGCGGTTTGCAACTCTGTCATCGTGAAAGGTGCTGCAAAAACCTCGAGTTGGGGGCCCCTGCTTTGTCTCCTGGAGCACTCCTTTCGCATTCGGTCGATAGTTTGGCTAAATTCAGATCTGGCGCCTTTTTTATTCACCTGGGCAAAGTGTTTATTCAGCGCCTTTGCGCGCTTTGTTTCACTTGCTCGTTGGCCCTTTGACGTCGTCAATGGGTTGGGGTTTTTAGCTTTACCCGCACCAGATAGTGCATCGATTAGCCGCAAAACTTTTCTACCGTCTGCAAGGTCGAGTTTTTCGCACGTATTGACCCATTTGGCCTTCTTCGTCTTTCGACAGCAGCGAGGACTTCGGCTGTCAATCTGTTGTACGCCCTACGAGCTTCGGGCGTCTTCAGCTTGGCAGCTTTTTTCCGTGCCTTTGCTCTTCGTTTTACCAATTCATTTAGGCTCCTGTCCCAGTAGGGCCTGAATTTCTGTTTCCCGTTTGTCCTCGGGATCGTACGTCTCGCAATCCTGAGGATTGTGCCAATAAACTTCTCGTAAGTGTCATCCACGTTGCCTCCTGCAACGTCCAGCAGAGCGAGCTTGGTCTCGCTCTCGGCCTCGTACCTACGCCAATCGGCCTTGCGGAACTGCCAATGCCTTCTGTCAAATCGAGGTTTATCCGCACCAAGCACAAACTCAATCAGTATTGGGAGGTGGTCGCTTCC
Organism: Radix auricularia; assembly: GCA_002072015.1. Taxonomy (NCBI): domain Eukaryota; kingdom Metazoa; phylum Mollusca; class Gastropoda; family Lymnaeidae; genus Radix; species Radix auricularia. The sequence continues at coordinate 17,126 of MUZC01000758.1, read as the reverse complement.
AACCTCTTTCAGTACTTCCAGTCTATGCCTGGACTCTAGGTCCGCTGAGATTAGCGTTAGATCTGGGCGGTACTCCGTGCTGTGCCCCGTGTGCACATTCCTTTCGTGGAGTAGTTTGGTTACTTCGTGCGCCTTTTGCCTAATACCACAGACATTCAATTGTAGCACAACCAGGGCCTGGTAAGGATGGCCCTTCGCATCCGTACCATGACGGTCAGTCGCCGGTTGACCGATAGGACGTGGCCTGTCGTCCGTCACCACGCCTAGAGGAGTGGTATCTTCCCCAGCCAGCATACCACCATTAGCCGGAACTTGGGGGTTTAGAAGGTCCGTTCCAATACCTGCGTTTTTCGAAATTAGAACCATTAATTAAGAGAGGGAGTAGGCAGAATAGGCAGAAATCTTCAACTCATTGAGGGCGATTCGTGTGCGTTTCGCCCCTTGCCCAGAGAGTCTTCCGGTCTTCGGCGTTCCTAGCCGGGCATTGTTGGGTATAGGCCTGCTCCTGTACCCAGCAGCGGACCTCACGGTGAGGTCTAGCCCATCCTAACGTTTTTACGAAAGGTTCCGGTGCCTGTGTTTGGCGATGGCGCCGTTGTTATTAGTTTCAGGTCGCAGTCACTTCCGCTTCCTTACTCATCCCCCAGGCCACGTAGAGGCAAACCACTTCTGGGGGAATTTTTTTTTTTTTTTTTTTTTTATATATAATCGACGATTCAATTCATCGATTTTCATAGAATATATTAATAATCAGTAAAAGCAATAACTGCTGCCATAGATTGATATTAACCGTGAAACTCTTATAAGCTAACATTTACACTCACAGAGTATAAATACCGGTTTAGTCAGTCTACAGTCAAAACTCCATTGACGCTCCTTCTATGCAGAAGATAATTGCGTCCACAGACCATGAGAGATGATCTGTTGGCAAGTGATGCAGCGGTCACTTGCCACGGCTATAGGGGTTCCACGCATTACCCCAGCCGCCTAACTATTGTCTAGTTAGGTACCCATTCGGAGCTGGGTGACTCGGGGACTCCTCAGGCCGCGATAACAAATCCTCACCTTCGTGTGGATTCGAACCCGTGACCATCAGTATGACAGTCGAGAGCGCTACCTCTCGACCACCACGTCCCACTCTGCGGCAAACATCTTCAAAAGAATGTAATCTTTGTACCGGAAATTCATTATGGCCATTACCACGATTGTCGCGACAAACAAACTTTTATTGCCATTCCAAAGTCTTGTGAGGGCAACCATTCAAGTAATTTTAGTTTTTAGTCGAGGCATTGTTGATCTTTACATTTTCTATAGCGAAAAGCAATTAAAACAATTTCACCAAAGCGGAATTCTATTAACTCTATTATAGGAATTGTTGAAGAATTTTTTTAAAGAATACAATTGAAGTGTCTCTAACTTTGTGTGGAACTTGATCAACACTAAAGGTAATGATGAGGTAACCACAATGGGTCTTATAATGGCTGAGGGGGGGTAGCGTTCACGTGAACACGTGTCACCTAAACGTTTCATAAATAAGGAAACTGTCGCATATTTCCTAGTTAAGGTTGATTGTTGAGAAGTTATGAAATCATTGGACACCATGCAAAAAAGAAAGCTCGATCTTTTGCGAAAATGAACAAATATCATTTGTGTTGCAGAGCTAAAAGGTCAAAACAACTTCACCTATATTGTTGAGAAAATTAACAAATATCACTTGTGTTGCAAAGCTAAAAGGTCAAAACTACTTCCCCTATATATTTGTGATTTTGTCATCTACGCCTATGATTATTCCACGAATGATAATTATAGACTTAAAAGTTTGCATCACTTTGACACCTTTCGAATATATGACATGTTTACAATATAATGTATTAATTTGTTGATGTAACGATTTTTAATTTAATTTCCACTTACAATGCTATGCAAAAACTTTATATAGGAATTAATATTTTCGATCAAATGTGCAATTATATTTTTAACATTATTTGTAAAGATATTAGAACTGATTTTTATTGAAAACATTTTTTTAACTATACGAGGGAAAAGAATTATATGGTTTTGATAATAATTTTCTTTTTAAAAAAAATTGTACAAAATTCAATAACCTATTTTAATCTGGAGATGATAGTTTATTGGATAATAATAGTTTACAAGATATTTCTTATTTAAGGTAATGCATTTGGTGCACAGTCTCAGATGGAATCTACTTTTATATAGACTACCTAAAAAAGGATTTATACGTTTTAAAGAAACTAATATATTACCCAAACTCTTATTACACAGTAACGTCATTTCGTCTCGTATAATCCAAAAGGAATGCACTTCAATACATTTGACATTTTTCACAAATAAAAAAAAAATTATTTGACTAACACCCTGACCTATAAATAAATAATCAATAAACATAAATTTGCAATTTATGTCCCGATGACATTACTACTTTTAGAAATAAGCGCACCAAAATAAATTATTTTGAACGTCCGCATAGAATTGTTAAATTTGGAGATAAATGAAAAAAATAAATAAAAATTAATAAAATAAATGACGTTTTATATTACTCTGGCTGACCAATCGTGCGTTGCAAGGATCTCAGTAAAATGAAAAAATTTAAAGAAACCAATGAATAATGAGTTTAAAAAATATTATTCCAGAAACTTACGCGGCAATGTGCAAGAACGTCCAAGTTTCATAGCAAACGGTTAAATAAATTTATAATTAAAAAGCTTTGAAAAGAGAAAACGATATTAAGGGACCCGGCTCTAATATGAGTGATAATTTAATTTTTTTACTGCCATTGTACTCATGCCATATAGCTCAACATATCGTAAAATTAATTTGGGATTTAAATTATTAACGGGCAGTAACAAAAAGTGATTTTTGGGCCCCTGCCTTGAGGGAATAAACATTAGCAGATCAGTACACAATAATAATGTGATATAGACTCTTAAGTTTTTATAAACTAAAATGGCGGATAAATAGTGAAGTCTATAAAAGGCAAGTTGAGGGGCTTTTGATCTAGCCCACGTAACAGCCCCTAAAATGTTGATGGAAGACTATTGCTAAAAATTTTCTTTTGACTTGGAGAGGAGATGGGCACCGCCAAGGTCTACCAAGACCCGAGAAAGTTCTAATGGTAACATTAGAACACCCCCCCCCACTACCATGAAGTTATGAGACTAATAAAAAAAAAAATAATGGATGGGCAAGATCCATTAATTTTCTCAGTAACTTGCGACAAGACTAATTTTCATGCCACGGATATAAGAAAAAACGGTTTTTAAACGCCCTTGGTATAGTATTTTAATATGGGCTATAAGGTATGTATTTACTAAGTTTCGCCAAGATCCATTCATTTTCAAAGTAACTAAACCTTAAATTAATTTTAATATCGCTCATATCAGAAAAAAAACCATTTAGGGCTTCCGGGCCCCCATTAAAGTCAATTTTCTAAATGTTCTTTACACAAACTTTCCCGGAAGCATACTCAACAATTTTCTATATTTTAATCGTGATCGGATATAAGGTTTAGTGAGATATAAAGGACAAGCATGCAAACATAATTAATGATTATTATATATATACATATATATANATATATTGATTTTTTTTGTTCTCATGAACTTTTGTTTAAAATACAGAGAATAAAGCTGAAATATATTTATTTTGAAAAGTTACGTCATTTTTCACTGGTGATATATTAGTTAAACATAATTTGTATACATTAGTTCCACAAATCTTTCATCAGAAAACATAAAACACAAACGTTGATTAAAGTCTTTAAAATAGTGTTTAATTAATTTCATTTTGATACAACTATATTTTAGTTCTTATCAAACCCAAACAATGATGCTTTCCCTCTTGGGTGTCTGGAATGTTTGTCAAAGTTTTTCAATCACTCTTGTATATTGAGATGACTTTAAACTTGTGCTGTAAATTAGTTTGTCCAACTTGTAACTTCATCAGCAATCGGCTCGAGAAGATCAATTACGACTTTTGTGACAGCCTCAGAGGAAACATCACAAACTGCGTCAGTAAGGTTTAAAGTTAAGTCAACAATGATGTAAGTCAAATGGTTCTTTAACATCACAAAAACCTATTAGTTTGTGCAAAACTCCCTCAAGAAGTCCATGTACGTTATCTACTAGACCATCAGAAAGAATGTTCCCCAAGACGGGTAGAGAAGCTTCCGTCATGGCAATAGTTGAGATGGCCACAAGAAGATTCACGGAGAAGGTTCGCATTCTCTTGATTTTTATGTAGAGTGTGAGCTATGACACGAGTGAAGTTGTGGTCGACATGTTTCTGGTATTTATACTCGGTAAGTGACGTCATTAGTGCACCTACGTCTTCAATAAGGATTATTGGGATGCTTTTCAGCTTAAGAAGATTGAGAACCGTGCTGTCATCATTTCGGATATTGGGCGCCAAATGTTTTGATCACAAGTTGTAAAATAAATTATGGCGTGTCGTTTAATGAAGGTTAAATGTGTGAGACGGGATAAAGATGAGAAAGAAAATGTATCAATATTGTGATAGTTTGTCTGAATGGAGAAACATGATTTCAATTTGTGTGATAGTGTAAGCTTAGTAAATTCTTTTCATTCAGTAAATTGTATTTTTCTGTTTTAACCATTAACATCTTTGGGTTGTATTTTACTACAAGTGCAGAGATATGTCGAGAGAAGCTATTACAATTTATATAATGTCTTTTACATAGCTTCACGCGTGTTACAATATTACAATGCAGACCTACACTAAATAAATACTTAAATGACAAAAAAGTGAATTGAAACATACTTATTTTCAAATAGAAAATAAAGTGGGTGTGTTGTTTTTTTTGTGTGTGTTTTTTTTTTTT
>MUZC01000758.1:0-11928 GCA_002072015.1 Radix auricularia | reverse complement strand
ACCCACCCACCCCGCCCCGCTGCCTTGTGGCTACACCTGCTACCCGGGAAATAGTAAGGGACAGACAAACAGGAAATGGAGCAAACACACACAGAAGTCAATGGCACCTAGCTACATCGATGTAATTCGATCTTTTGGTAACATTATTAACGCAGAGAGGGAGATATGCTGGCTGGGCAACAGTTAATTCTCCATACCATCCGCCCATATTTGCATCACTTTTCGGAGATGACACTCCAGCGTCGTCGCAAGATGTCAACAAAACACGGGAAGCAACAGTTACCGATTTTAAGCCAAATCTCAATAGATGTAGAGTTAAGCACCAGGGGCCACTTCTAAGGGAGACTAACAAGACAAACTGGGCATCTACCACCCTCCTCAAAATAGGCAGCCGCCAGTCAAATAGGTGCTGTCCGGTCATGGCCTGACTTCTCCACTGGGTACGTGGAGATTATAGTACCACTCGACAAGTGGGTCAAAAAGCCCTACCCCAAAAAACGAACATTCTAGCTCTTCTACTCGCTAGCTGGACCATTTGGACTATGTGTCCAGGAAACACAGATGATCTGCTGTCTATAAACGACACACAGCAAGCAGGTATAGTTAATAGAGAGCTCAGCAGACTGAATATTGACATTTAATGTCATCAGGAAACTAGGCTTTCAGATAGCGGTTAACTAAGAGAGACACATTACACCTTCTTCTGCCTAGGCTGACCTACAGACGAACAAAAATAGCATGGTATAGATTTGCATATAATAACACCCTCCTATCATCCACAGAATCCCCATCATCAGGCACGGAGAGGATCTTAGAACAGCTGCGGGCCAAGCAATCATTTTTATTGCTTATGTCCGCTCTGTTAAATCCCGGAAGAGAATGATCAATTTTATGGAGCTTAGACTAGGCAATAGCCAGTATCCACAAAGATGAGGCAATTTATTATCTAGGAGTTTTCAATGCCAGAGTGGGCAACGACCACGAAGCCTGGCCCACATGCCTTGGTCTTGCTGGAAGTGGAAAGAGAAATGAGAATGGATAGATGTTGCTGTAATTGTACTGTTCACAAGGCTTGTGTGTAACCAACACTTTCTTAAAGTGCAAAGATATACATCAAGCATTTAATAGCCACTATTGATCGTGTCGATGGTACTAGTTGGACATCATCATCACCAAGTATGTACAACTGGCAAGTGTTCTACTCACCGCAGCTATCATAGTGGCGACTGCGACACGGATCACTCCCTCGTAGCAAGCAAGGTAAGAATAATGAAGAAAAACGTATACCACTCCAAAAGAAAAGAGATGTCGACGCATCATCACCTTCTGCACGAAAGACCCAGTGAAAGCCCAGCTGTTCACAGGCAAGGTGATTGAAAGTCGCTCAAAGACGTCCCCATAAGTCACCATTGACTCCAAATAGACGCATCTCAGAGACACGATTTATTAATCAGCTTTCAATGCCGTTGGCACAAATCTCACAAATAAACGAGTTGGTTTGATGCACATTGTGATAAGATGAAACCCATCACTGAAGCAAAGGAAAGCTCTTATAGCCTACAAGGAAATGCCTACACCGACGTGCTGCATGTCTAAAGAACAGCCAAGTTTGACGTTTAAAAATTCGCACATCGATGTTCGAATACCCACTGGCTTTATTTGCGCTCCAGCATCAAACCAGCCGCAAACATGCGCAATGTCAAAGCCATGTATGAAAAATTAAAAAGAGCATTCACCAGTCAGTATTGTAGCAAAGGCTTTCGTCCGTGTCATACTAACATGATTATAGAGACTAGCTTCCAGAGTTTATCCAGAACCTCAGAGTTTTTTCCGGGTCAATCGTTTTACTATAGACAAGCTGTTCTGCACACGGCAGCTCCCCGAATAATGCAGAGAGCAGCTGATGCCAATATATTGCCTTAGTGGATCTTACGAAATCATTTGAATTAATCAGGGGAAGCGGTCTATTTCAAATACTGGCATACTTTGGCTGTCAACCCCCTCCCAAAAAAAAGGAACAAAATAAACCAAAAAAAAAAAAGAAGAAAACGACCGAACATCACACGGTTGCATGAAAATCTGCAGGGCACAGTGCAGTTCAATGGAGCGACGTCAGAAGCCTTTCCAGTCAGCAGCGGGGTTAAGCAATGTTTTGAACTCGCAGGACCAAAATAACACTCCGTTTTCAGTGCAAATGCACTGATTAAAATTTAAGGGGGTGCCATTTTCGTTTATGGACATGCAGAGGAGTGATCCGAAAGTATTAATTTAAAATACAAGTCCCAAAAATGAGGTCATACATCCTTTTTTATCAATACAATGTATATAAGTATTCCTTTAAATAATAATTTACGATTCATAATTATCATATTATAATGCAAAAGATCTATCTTAACTCAAGCTACAATGAGTTTTTTTTTCGAATGGTTATATCGCCTTTCTACATAGGATATTTTGCACCAATGGAAAATTATTAAAAACTTATAACGATGGTGCTCTCATCCAATGTTACTACTTTATAAAGTTGTATGCCTCATTTTTTGAGCCTCTGTACCTTGAAGCCTGCTGACATATTTACCTCACAGTCCCAAATTGTTACGACCAGGACCGTCGAACAGAATAAAGGGTTTAACTTTAATATCACTACTGATACGAGCGAATGTATTTTCATACAAATTATATGAGACATCCAACAAATTGAGATAAAATTATCAGAAATGGCTGGTGTATTCTGGCTTTTGCCTCTACTACCAACATTTTTCAATGGCTACATCGTTGTTAGCAAACTATGGCTATTGGCAGCATATAGTACACATCCGAAAAGCATCATGAATCTATTTTGAAAAAAGAACATTTAAAGCACAAATTCCTGTTTGAAAGATCGCCTTTAGAAAACTTGATGGGCCAAGGATTTGATAATCGATTGAACATGAAAAGAGCACATTTAAGCGTTGAAACAAATACCAGAAATATCAACCCTGGTGCATTTTTATACCAGGTCGTAGCCTCTCTCTTTACCTAGTAATAAACGATTAAAATTATTATTAGAAGGAGACAACGTCTTTGTTTCTTCATCACTTTCAGAAGGTTAATTGTTTTTTTTTTAAATTACCTTAAAACGTTGACACTAGGAGGTAAATTAGTTGACGAATAAAATTGATTACATATATGAGGCATTGCTAAGTATTTCTGAGAACAAATAAATAAATTTTTCAATAAGAGATGAAGCACCTGGACAACACACGTAGCTACAACTATTGCGATTTCATATTTTTCTGTAATGATACGGTGTGGGATATTAAATCATGTCAATTTCACTAGAAGACTTTTGCAATGCAAAAATTGTTATTATATAAATATATATGAATTGTATTTTTGTAAAATCATAATTGTATAACTTTAAGCCACAGAGTTGCTCTTGGATAGTGCAAAGACCGAACGAAAAAAGATAAATGACTCAAAGAGCAACAAGAAGAAATGAAAACATTGTCATTGAAAGTCGGGAAGTGTGAGAGACGAGTTGTGTTGTTCTACTTACAAGGTATGAGCGTGCGAGTTCACTAGGTATGAAACACCTTAATACTGTAATAGTTCACTACCACATCATGTAATGACCTAGAAGATGGCGGGCCTTACGAATGTAAGGTGGACAATGTAACAAAGAGCTGATTAAAGGGATTCGTGAAAGAGTTGAAGAAGCGTTACTTAAACTTCAAGTTCTCTTACAGGAAGGGGGAAATGGCGACGCATTGTTAGTCTCAAGATAAGCGCTATTATTTGCACATTTCTTGTTCTAGTCTGGTCAATTATATGTGTATAGATGGTAATATTCAGATTTTTTAACGTCTCATAATTAAATTCTCTGCCAATGACCTTTTTATTTAAAATTTTAAAAAATCTTACCTTTTTTAAATACATTCATTAGATATGCACACAAACTTTTTTCTAAATTAAAAAGTGTTATTGTAATGTAATGATATTTCAATATAGTTTTTCTGTGATGAAAAACTAATAATAATCTTTACGGAATTACTGCAACAAGCTGTCAGCAATTGCGCCATTAGGTAGTTATTTAGTTATTTATTCATTCCCATTCCAAACGTATTTTTTTATGAAAAGTAAAGGATTTCACTTCCATTCCACCAAGTGATTAATTTTTGTTTCTATTTTATTTATTTTTTAATCAAGTTTTAAACTTTTAACTATAAATACAGACGCATACCGCTCATTTCTGGTCATTGCTTTTTACTTTCTATATATTTATTCATAAACATATGAATATTCATTTAATTTGCCGTCAAAAATTTCTTACTACTCTGATATCCAGATACAATGCGATAAGTATTTGCCAAATCCAGATAGTGGCAAAAATCTCGATATCCGCTGTCCCCTTGTTTATTACAACAAGAATAGCATTTTATTATATATGTGTTTATAATTATCTGTATATTAGTAATATTTGACTTGGGCCATCGCTTTCCAAGTAAATAGCTAATATTAACTAAATAACTAATAATTTTCACTAAAAAACAGAATTATAATTAGAATTATTATTTAATAACGAAGTAACTATCACAACGGAATTAAACAAAATTCACAACTTTATTTACTAGCTAAAAAATTAACCCCTTGCATCGTGTGACAATTGTAATGAAACACTTTTTAGGTATCTATCAAAAAAGAAAGTACCTATAAAAGGGCCATAGGTCTATTTCATATGCGTACATAAAAATGTTTGCACATAGTTTGACAAATAAAATATTTTTGAAAGCGCACCGCTTAAAGTAAAGTTTTGAAAAAAAAATACTGCACAAAAACTAACTAGCTTGGATCGTCCGCGTAAACGTGTTCAGTATGATTTTTTTTTCTGATTGGCTGTGTGAGTTTTTAGAAGTTAGAAGGACCAACCGCTATCAATGACCTCACATAAAATTGCCTTTTATTGTATGGGATATCAGTTGCTAAGAACTTAAACATTTTGAAATGGCGTCATTTTTCTGACCCATGCAACCCGTTTTAAGAGTAATCTCCAAAATGGTAGAATGACGTCCTTATTTCTATTTTATTTCTACACAAACTAAATTTTTTATTTATCAAAAAAAGTGCACATTCAAAACTATTATTAGCTCTACCACCAGATTTAAAGTACTATAAATATTTAAAAAATGTTTAAGTCCTTATGATTTGGCACAAGAAAAGAAGTAACTCATCACGAATCATATAAAAACCTACATGAAAGAGGGAAGACCTGCAAAGGAGAGACATACTGAATCATTAGTTTAAACATTTTACAGAGTGTGTTCATTTAGTTATAGAATCCAGACACTGAATACTTATCAATGTAAGCTTGTATATTTTTGACTGGTATTTTAAGTAATAGATCATAATATTTCTTCGTTTGAGCTACCACATTAGGAGGGTAAATACAGAAATGTTACTTATATCTTTTTCAGCTCAATTGTTTGTTCTTTTTATTGTATGCTAAGTTATCAGGCTAGCTTAAAATGTATCTCTTGATGGTAAGCACGCTCTTTTTTTCTTACTTTGTTATAGCACTGGCTAATTGATGTCCAAATGCACTAAGTCCAAAAAACAGCCTATATTGTTACAAATAAACCTTGATCAAACCCAAAATCAAAATTTAAAAATAAATATAGATGATTTTATTTAGAGGATACTTTAGTCCGCAACACCGCGCTCTGTTATTCTTCTAATTTTTGCATGCTTATCTATCTATATAAGTAGAAAGAATTTCTCGTACTGTCTTCACGAAATTTTTTTTTTAAATTTCATCCAATAAATATTAGCAGATTTATTTAATAAACGTTCATTTTTAAAATGAAAGATTTCAAAGAAATGTCTTAACTTCACTAACACAAACCATTTTCTTCATTTTCTAAAAAGACATGTTCAATGACGTTAAGCACTCGTCTGTACCAGATTGGCTAGGGGACTTCAAAAAGTTGGTTTCTGTAAAATCGTGAAATCATCGCATTTATGGTTTTCGAAATAAGCAACCAAATTCAGAATGTTACATTTGGAAATTATTTTGATGGTAGTATATAACATTTCATAATACAAGAAGGCATTAAACATTCATGAAGATGATTATGTTTATTACGGTTAATCTTATAAAAAGGATAATGGAATAGCTGCAAATCTACGCCCACGTATTTCACAACTATTGAATTAACATTGCCTTGTCCTAAGGGAAAATTTTGACATAAAGGATATCTTTAGGTTTAGACATTGAAAGATTCTTAGTGCAGTTAACAAGTTGCTAAGCAGATCATCGGTTCGGAAAAAAATAGTTCTCTGAACTAGACTGGGGTTTGGAATGATGTTACATAAAATAAGTTTATGTAAATTGACTTACTAGAACTTTTGCTTTAAGAACTCTACTGACAGACACAAAAGTGCTTATAGAAAATTAAGTACACTCTAAACAAATTAAAACACTTCCAAGTTTCAAAAAGGGCTACGTTATAATATGTTTCTAGGAGGCTTTTAGACGATGAAGATGTCAACATGAGTCCCATCATGCCGGTGTTTGCACACCAACAAGGACAGTCACAACAAAACTAATAGGAACCAAACAAAGTACACACAATTAAACATAAACAACGAAGCAGCGTAGTTGATGGCAAATTTAAAACAAATAATAAAAATTCGAATGTGTATTTAAACGTAATTTCCAACAACGAATTTCTTAAATTTTTTATTTAAGGGAAATTATTCTTAATTACATATTGAAATCATTTAAAATCAAAAATTCTTAAAATGAACAAAACAATTGCTATGTAGAAATTGCTGCTAAATTTATGTGAGTCGAACGAAAAGAGATTTTTTTAGTTCTAAAGTTTGTTTCAAGCTGATTGCGTTGAAAGGCAGACAACAGAGAAAATCTATGATTATTGGTCTTTGGTCGTTATTGATGTTTTAGTTTTTACTAGCTTTGTTATACAATGAATATAAATTAATTAATAAATGTAAAGTCGTTTTATGATATGGTGAATTTCATGTCAATATGTCAAAGTCGTTCCAAATTTTGCTGCACTAATAGTTATCACAAAGTGTGTCCCAGTGCATATATTTTGATAAAACTTGTTTACGTGCTTTGTTATTTACCTAATACCGAAGTTTTCGCGACTGTTATACTTTGAATTAAATGTACCTGAACATTAGTATCAAACTCTATTCTTTAGCATTTTAATTTTTAATTTACATTTTTTTAATATAATGCTGGTGAATACGCAACCTTAAAGGAGGCATCGTTTTGCTCTAAGTTGATGCACAAAAACTAAACTGTTGATTTTAATCCTAATTTAATATTATTAAGATGCGATCATATTTTAAAACAAATTTCCGCTGGAGTCTTTCTTTTCGTGACAACGGTCATGTTTCCGATTTTTATATACAAGCATCTTAAGTGCATTGTTATTGTATTGCTCTCTACCCATTTTTAATTCATTATAACAAGATAAATAACTAAGCATCGGTATGTATTTCTTTGTATTTCCTTTCTGTCATGAAATTCCATGTCAGCTGAAACTTTTTTGAAAATTAATTGACGTTAAATCAGTTTCAAAATTAATGTGGTAACAAAAACAAAACGAAAATTCAATTGCTCAATGGCTACCGGCTTTTGACCTCATGAAATCATTTAGGAATTTCCCGACATTGTTGCTACCACTAATGATGATTTAGTAATTGCTCTAATTAAAAAATAATTATTAATTTTCAGGTCAGACTTTTCAGTGCTTCATTCAGAACATGGATTTAAGAAGTGAAACCCATTTGTTTGATCAAGAAACAGATACTAGAGATCAGGATTATTTCGTTCACATCCCAAACGGTATTCAAGAAACGAATACTAGAGATTAAGATTATTTCGTTCACATCCCAAACGGTATTCAAGAAACGGAACCGTATGATAGTGATTTACCAACGGATATTTCTTTGTCCAGCAGTGTGACGGACAGAACATTTGTAATTCCACCTACAGTCAGAAATTCAGCTGATGTACCACAGCAAGGACATGTTTAATATCATGACTTGGATATCAAACTTCAGAGACTCAAATGGTGAAGTATTGATCAAAGAGAATTTGTAGTCAAGTAATGTAGAGAATAGCTGAGAAGAACATTGATACATTAAAGATTGTGTCACGACGAAAAGCAGAAAACTCAATTTTAGCATTATATGTATGCGTTAGTGAAAGCAGTCCTACTTATTCTTAATATAAAAAATTAATAGTGTCTTTATTATTACTTTCTAAAAAAATGTCTTTTATTTAGAGCATATATGTATTTACCCAGGGGTAGGGGTGGCAAACCTGAGTTGTACGCCGCTGATACCGATACATAATTAGACTCCATTCATGGTTTAGCTCATTTCCACAATTTGAAACGGTTTTTAGCTAAATCTACTTTGTTTTTGTGTTGACATTCATTGTAGAATTTTATTTATTGGACATGTATTTTGGGCGTCTCTCCAGTTTTTTTTTTCGATTACATACCAGGTTGGGTTATGGAGTTTTCTACCAAAGATGACCAATTGTGATCAACTCACAAAGTCTTGTTTACTCGTTTACTGTCCTAATACACCCAGTGGCCAAGGGTCATGGTATACTTGGCGGCCACATCATTTTGACTGTTGGCGTAAGATAAAATATTTAATGTAAACAAATCTTTTGAGACACTCCTTTGGGGGCCCCCTCCGAGTGGAGGCCTGGTGCGATTTTCAAATATGGTCCCTCACCCAGCTACGCCACTGAATAAATCTTTGTTTTGGTAAAAAGGCTTCGCGAGGCGAGGTGGCCGAAATTGCGTTGGGGAAAGTAATGCTAATGGGCTCTGCGCTAGCCCCCCAAAAATCCCCAATTATGAAGTGGCTAACTTAAAATTGTGAACGCTGACTCACTCGCACAAAATGACCTTCAAGATCTGAAAATTGGTATTCAAAAATAGCTTAGATGGCACAAACTAATTATACTTTCATCGGGTTACGTATCCCATCATACAAAATAGGATCACATTCGGGTTAGTATTCTTTCCCCATATCTGTGGACCATTAGTTGATAAGACAACAAAATTAAAGGCCCCCAATAATAGCAATGTCTAATAGTTATTTAGAATCTCTGGGCATTAATTTTGATAATGATGGGTATTTGTCAGATCGTGTAAAATTAAATCAAGTCTTAAACTTTTACGAAAAGGATTTGAACATTATGAGTTCGATGGCCAAACAATATAAATCAATATTGGCCTTTAAGTTTTTCTGTAGTAGCTTTGGTCCAGATCTACTCATTTACTTTGTAAAAAACGTTGAACATATTTGTATGTATCTCAAATATGGAATAAAATTATTATGCATTTTGCACAATAATTCATAAAATAATTTTTTTATGCAAACTGCTTATGTATATTAATGTTAATATTTCATTTGTGTGCAATTTATTACAAAATTTGTTTTGCATGACATTAACATTACTTTTAAAAATTAATGTTGCGTAAATAAAATATAGATATAGATCTAGTAAGAATCATTCTCTACTGCTGTACTGACTCTCATAATAGAATGGGATTCATTTTAAGAGTAGTAGATTTTATTTTTAAATTTTGCGTAATGCTTGAACAATTACGTGGCTTATATTTATTGTGTCTTACTTGATTTAAAACAACCCAAATACGCATCGTATATAAATACATATGTATTTGTTAATACCACACAATTTGTATGTAGATCTACGTGCTCGAAACGTTGCCATGTCATGTTTTACTTTTTTATACCCTAGAATTTATTGTTATGTTTTAATTTCAATACTGTCTTTTACGGTCTTATTAAGTGTCTATTAACAAATAATTAAGATTGTATTATAGCACAGTGTTTGTTCATTCTTAAATGAAAGCCAATTAATTTGCCAATGTATCCTTGTTTTTTTAAAGTTTGATTTAGTATTTGTAAGGCAAAAGTTTTCTTTTAAAAATTTTCTTTTCGTAAAATAATACTTCCAGAACTATATAACGCTGGAAGGACAACCCTGTTATGTTATGCAACGACAAGCAGTTGGAATAAGAAATGTTATGTTGCTGTTTTTCTAATTTTAGCTTATTGTTATTAATAATAATAATAAATTGATAATTTATATAGTCCTGTATTCCAGCAAGGAGCAGGGCTCACGGCGCTTTACATTGAGATAACATACATATATTAATTAAATAAACATTCATATCATAACAACAAAATAATAACCCTTTATTAGATTATCTTTCTGTTGAATGTACAAATTAATATTATTGCCCTTGCTTTTTATTGAATCACCGTTTTATTACTACTTTTCTCTTCGTTCTTCTTTCTTCTAGTGCTGCTAGGTTTAATATAATATTTAACTAATCGTTTAATTATTGGAAATTTTGAATATTCTTGATAAATAAAACAGAAATAGGTTCTTTTGTGTTCCTGATTCTTTTAACGCTCTTGGAGTGTAAGTGAAATGTGTATAGAAATATCTTAGTCTGGATAAATACCCTGTCATATAGACTTAAAGGATAAAATGTTTTTTCTCCAATGTTAATTTCCAAAAATGTGTAGATAATGTGTAATAAATGCCATCAGAAAATGTAAAGATAAAACATTTTTTGAAACAACAACAAAACTTACCAATAGAAATATTTGAATCCATATTCATGAATACATCTTAGATTAAACTGATGACATAGACGCCTTGATTTATTCTGGTATTTAAAAGTTGAACTCTCTAATCACGTGCTTCTGGGAATAACGAAATGTTATGTCTAGCTGCAAAGAACGTTTTGTCACTTCACATAATCTCAAGGTAGGATTTGTTTTGTGTGATATTTCCTGAGCTAGAAAATTCTGGAAATCACACTGAAAATCAATAACACAAAACTGCGTCAAGGACTCTAGTTAAGATCCTGAGTCGTTGAAGACTAAAACTGTTCCTTTCATGTAGGCGATTATTTTGAGACTGTTGCTGCATGTACACTCGGCACTGAATTGTACCTCCATGTACACACTGCACTCAACTGTAGATGCATGTACACTTGGTACTCAACTGTAGCTTCATGTACACACTGCACTCAACTGTAGCTGCATGTACACTCGGTACTCAACTGTAGCTTCATGTACACTCGGTACTCAACTGTAGCTGCATGTACACACTGCACTCAACTGTAGCTGCATGTACACACTGCACTCAACTGTAGCTGCATGTACACAAGACCCTCAACTGTACCTCCTTGTACACAAGACACTCAACTGTAGCTGTATGTACACAAGGCCCTGAACTGTAGCTGCATGTACACACAGCACTCATCTGTAGATGCATGTACACATGGTTTCTGAACTGCTTGCTGCATATGTATTTTACCTGAAATAAATGCATTAAATATTTGAATATGCCTTTTAATTAATAAAATATCCTAATACGTCATTGGAGCTTAATGCAAAAGGCAGAGAAGTAAATAGGGCAACAGATATCGAAAAGACAAATAAATGGTAACAATGATTATCAGCAATTAGTCGTCTGTAAAAAATACAAATTAAGAAGAAAAGAGATAAAACGGGCATTTAGAAAACCATTGCTTAGATTTGTTAAGTGAAAATTCGCATTTTGATCTCAATGTGAACTTCTATTGTAAGGCAATTTCCCATGAAATTGTTTAATTTCGCTTTGAGCAATTTAGAAGCTACCAGTAAAAATTGTCGACTTTTGATTAAATAATAATATAGATACATTAGTTAGTGTTTATTGTTAAAATCTAAATACAAAGTTTATATTTGTGTGTGTTTGGTCAACTAACATTTTTAAATGCATTTATGAATCATGTCAGAACTTGACATCGCAACAAAACTACATATATGTAGTTAGTGGCCTGGACCTCTCATATCACAGCCAAACAATGT
>MUZC01000757.1:135171-191395 GCA_002072015.1 Radix auricularia | reverse complement strand
CCAAGAACCCAACATTTGGGAGCCCGTCCACACGATATTCAACAGGGGCGTGCCCGACAGGAAATCCTCGACCAGGCGCCGTCGGAGATCAACACCCCAGAAAAACTGCTGCACATTATAGCGACGAGCTGGGGAGATCAACGTGATGGCAACACCCTGGCCTCTGCTTTCTTCAAACGACGTCAGGGTCTTAGGTGATACGGTAGAGGATTATGCATCCAATGCGCGTAGTTTTTGCCTTCGCCGAAACAGCACGGACAGGCATCCTTGCAGATGACATACGGCGGGATGCATAATTTGTCCAAGGTCTACAGACGGCAGCACTTCGACGTGACTTAAACGCTTACGTCAGACTAAACACTGGCAGAACTTTTGAAGACGTCATTAAAGAAGCTAAACGCTGGATGAAAGTAGACTTCTCTGATGTCACCGTCACTGCACAGCTCTAAGCTACACCTCACCCTGACAGGGAACAGAGGACACAACAACTAAAGGCCCGCATCGACCAGCAGATAGCAGCTGTGACAGATAGGCTCTACCAATCTGCGCCCCAGCACCGATAGGACACGTACGCTACCGTTGTCTACTGTCCACCAGCACCCAGACAGTCTAATCTGGGCCAACGACTACATCAGCACTGGTCCAAACACTGCCTATGATGTAATCGGAAGGGACACTCAGAAGACGAGTGTCGCGCGAAACAATGCTACGTCTCACACACCAATAGGCAACTTAAACTAAACACATATTCTTTGGACCTGAGATCTAATCTATTAAGGCCTTGGCTAATACTTGGGCAATCTGCTCCATCTGTTGGGCACTGCCATACAACATTGTCTGAACGTAGGACTCCTTTGTCTCCCTAACCTCCCAGGCTATGTCAAGCGCGGGACATGACGTCATCAAGTATGTGATCGTCTCAGAGGTTTGGCTGCAATGACGGCAGTTGGGTTCCCTGTTGTAATATAGCCTGTTAAAGTAAGATTTGGTTGGGCAATGCTCGGTGCGCATTTGGGTTACCAAACTTTGTTCCCTTCGTTTCAGACCCCACCACTGGTCTGATCTGCTCGGCCTGGGCATGCTAGAGAATACCCCTCTGGCTGTCGCTCCAGCTTCCCACTCCTGGTACCACTTTTCCCTGAAGTGGTCCATTAGCAACGTCTTTGCCCCAAGATATGTGACTGGGACATCTGGTTGGGGTTGGGCTGCTCCAGCTTTTGCCAGCGAGTCCGCTATTTCATTGCCTTCTACATTCACGTGGCTAGGGATCCACTGCACTGTGACCCTACCACCAAGTCTCTCGAGCCTGCCCACGTCCTCCAAGATGGCATCGACTAGGAGGGTGCTACGTTTCCCAGACAGCAGGACTTCGAGCGCTGATCTCGAGTCACAAAACAAGACCGTTTCAAAACTTACTAGTTTCGACCCTTCCATTATTAGGTCACACTTTCCAGGGCCCTGTGTATATAGCTTCAAGCTCCACATCGTAATTCGATGCTGTAGTCCCACAGGGTCCTGAAAGTTCCTCTTTTGGTTGCCCTCCTAATGGGTATAGGATGAGCGCACCATATCCTGCAGTTTTTTCTCTCCGGCTGGCAGACCCATCCGTGAACACTTTCACTGGGGTTCCCGCAAACCTTTCTATTTTCTCAAGGGCAGTCACTTTATGTACATGTTCAGGGCTGCGCTTCGTCACTGTCGTGTTAGCCAAAGACAAATGTATGGTGGGACGTGTCATTTCCGCATACGGCGGTTTTATTTGGACGCTAATGGTTCTATGTCTATTTCGTGGGGGTTGAACAGTCCTATCAAGCTCGAGTACTTTATGCATGAACGAGGACCGTTTCAACTTCCCACGTCCGCCACAATTATGCTGCACTTGGTAGCAGGGGGGGTCCCTCGTGTCCAGCCTGCGATACCTTTCTGCAGTAGTAATGATCGCCTTGCCCGACTTATCTTAAGTGATTCTACATTTGCAATGACTTCCACGGCAGCTGTGGGTGTAGTTCTATACGCGCCACAAATGAACCTCAAAGCCTGGTTCTGGTTTCAGTCCAATTTTTCCAAAGCCCGTTTTGCTGGCAAACGCTTGGACCGGCATACTATGATCCATCACCGACCTCACACTTCCCAGTTATACAGCTCTGAGAGTACTTGCTCCAGCGCCCCAGTTTGTGCGAGCTACCTTTTTCACCAGGTTGAGCTTGGCGGTTGCCTGGAAGTACAGGTCTTGAACAAAATTATGCATTTGAACCTTTTGATTCAGTTTGACTCCCAGGTAAACCGGTTGTTTGTCTCATTTGAGCGCTACATCGTTCATTTTCAGCACAATCTCCTGTTTAACAACGGTTTGGCCTTTCTTGAAGAGCGAATATACTGTCTTATCTTTGTTAATTTCCATATGCCACCTCTGCATGTACCTACTGATAGCGGAAAGGTCAAGCTGTAGTAGCTGTTGCAGTAAGTGGAATCCTTACCGGTGCTCCTGATGACTAAGTCGTCCGCATACATGGCAGCGCTGGTTCGCAACATACCAGGTAGGTCTTTGATGTAAGCCAAGAACAATGTGCAGCTCAGCGCTGACTCTTGGGGCAGGCCCTGCTGCAGCGTTCTCCTACATGAGGTTTCACTGCCATAATTTGTTGCGATCGTCCGGTTTGTAAGAAAACCTTGGATCCACCTGTACATGTTCGCAGTTACGCCCAAGGCTTGTAGTTTCAACAACAGACCGGACCTCCAGACCTTATTATAGGCCTGTCAGAGGTCGAAAAATACTGCCATATTATGCATTTGTTTCTGGAGCCCATCTGTTATGGTCTGGAGAAGACGGAGCACTTGGTCAACTGGCTTCTTTCCCTTCTGGAACCCCGCCTGTTTAATAATCACACTATTCGTACTCTCCAAGTACCAATAAAGTCTGGCATTCTTTCAGCTACCTTCCCTAAATACCATGTTAGGTAGATCGGACGGAGATCACGATGTTTCCCCTCTTTGGGTATTGGAACGATGTTTGCGCTCAACCAAGCTCCAGGCAGGGCACCCGTGGCCCACGTCCTGTTTATTATATTCAATAGCGAGGACAGTGCTATCGTGCCAAGGTTTTTAATCATCTCGTTATTGGATTTGTCCTGTCCTGGTGCCTTGGTGGTTTTGCACTTACTGACTGTTGTTTGCAATTCGTTCAGAGTGAAAGGAGCGGTGAAGACATCAGCATGCGGTCCCCACTTTTGGGCCTTTCTCCATGTTTCCTGAGATAGTTCAGGGTACGGCTTTGTTTGGTCTCTTTCTGCTTCAAGCTCGCATCTGCAAAATGCTTGTTTAAAGCATCGGTACACTTTGCATCTGTGGAGGCCGTGCCTGTGGTCGTTTGCAAAGGGCTCGGATTTTTAGTTTTTCCCATGCCAGAAAGGAAGCCAATCAGCGGCCATACTTTCTGCCATCTGCCAGATTGAGTTTCCCGATGGAACTAACACATTCTTCCTTTTTTTGCCTTGAGAGTCTCGTCCCGGACTTTGGCAGTCAGTCTGTTATATGTGGCACGAGTAGCCATAGTTTTAATCCTGGCTGCCTTTTTCCGGGCTTTCATCCGTTCACGGACAAGTTCTGTCAGCTTTTAGTCGCAGAAAGGTCGGAACTTTCGATTCTGACACGTTCCCGGAATGGCCTTCCTTGCCATCGACTAAATCACCCCCACAAAGTCTTTGTAAGCGTTCTCGATTGGCTTGGGGTTCTCTGAGCTCTCTGGTGAGCCCGCGAGCATGCTTTCGATCCCTTCCCTGAATCTACTCCAGTCGGCTTTGCCGAACAGCCAGTGTCTCCTGGCAAAGCATGCCTTCACCATCTCTTTATCTATTATAAAGATGATTGGTCTGTGGTCGCTACCAAATTCTGGCAACACCTTCCACTCCGTTTTTGCTTCTATTCCGCAGAGGCTAGGGACAAATCGGGTCGCGATAGAGCACTGTTGCCAGTGTGTAATTGTGTGGGTACACTATTTTTGCCCTGTAGTATAATAAAGTTGGTAGTGAGCTCCACCTCCTCTAAGTAACGCCCAGGTGCGTTTTTATTGGGGTATCCCAATGCTTCTGTATGAGCATTGAAATCCCCAGCAATAATGTGATTCTTAAACATCTTTGTGTTGTGTGTTAAGAGACACAACGTGTTTCTTGGGGTATTGTAAATATTTGATATGGTAAATGTTTTACCAGCTTTAGTAATGCGGAGTGTCAGGGTGTCTTTACCTGCAAGTACTTTGCTCTCTACAATCTCAGCTGAGAGGTATTTTTCACCAAAGTGACCAGTCGTCTGCAATTCTTGCAATTACAACGATATACTGAATAACCCGAAACGTGCAATGGGTTCTTTTTCAGTAGAGTTTCTTGCGAAAGAGCAACGTCCACCATCTGGTCGTGGAGCAACTTGGTTATCTCTACAATTTTGTCCCTGACACCACAGCAGTTTAATTGCAGAATAATGAGGTTTTTGGGGAGCTGAACCTTGGCAGCTAGCCCCTGAGGGCTTACAGTAGCATACACGCCTTGTATCGTCCTGATCCCCGTCAAGGACACACAGGGGAGGGGAGGGTTCGAAGTCCTCCCACTTAGACAGTTATCAAGTATTTCAGCCATAATAATGAATGAACTGGGCTTTTTCTATTACCTTTTCCCGATGGGTGTATGTTTCCACACACTCACCTTTGCCCTAGGAACTAGACATTTGAGTCGACTCCTTTTCACGACGCCACTCATACATGGTTTTGTGTGTCCGTTGCATTAAGCAAGGAATCCTTACAGACATATTTGGCGTTCTGCGCCAGGGCTATTATTTTCGAGTGCAGCGGTTCCACACCTTACTCATAGTCCGGGTCACATAGAGGCCAACCATTTCCGAACCCCACATAGGCAACAGACACGTCAGCATCAGTCAGACCAAGCACTACATCTACAGTAACCTTAGTCCGAACGATTTTATCCTTCACACACTGCTTTTAACCGATGCATAACAGTAAAGTCGATAGGAATGACAGGTGCCAGCCCAGCGAGGTAAGCACGATTACAGAATCCTGGCTATCGCAACATCCTGACCATCTCAACCTGTCAAAGGCTTCCATCACATTACAAACCATCATTGGAGCTGAGGTGCCATACCTTGGGGTGACAACTTTCGACGTTCAAATGTTCGGGCAGTTGTTAAGAAACGTCCCCTTTCTCGACGCCTTAACACCAAGTGACTTATCGTGAGCTAAATATCGCAGAGAAAGTTTTAACCATATCTATTTGTCTCGTCAAAAGACATTTCAAAAATATTTTGAGTAAGAGAAAATGCTTAAATATTGTAGAATCTCTTTTTTTCTTTTTAAAAAAATCATAGGGTTCATTTTTTAACAATTTTAGGCCCCTTGATAATTAACCCATAAATCACCAAATTACCGATCCCATAACCCAGTTGATCTACATCAGTTACCTTTTTTCTTTTTGGCTCTATCAGATTCTGCACAAACCAGAAATCAATCAGAAAAACTATGCAATATTTTGATCAGAGATTCAATCAGCCAATTTAGGAACTTCATATATTAGTGGTAACACGCAAAAAGTCGTTTTACAAAACACAAAGTAACCATCATTGCCATTCTAATAATAGGACGTACAAAAATTAAATGAAGCAACCCGATTGGCTGATAAGCTGAACCAATGACAGGTGCCAGCCCAGCGAGGTAAGCACGATGAAATTTTACAAAAAGACTTAGATGAATTAATAAAATGGGAAACTAACTGGATTATGTCCTTCCACCCAGAAAAATGTCAACTGCTAAGAGTAACAAAGAAAAAGAAACAAATAAATTCAAAATATTTCATTCATGGAAAAGAACTAACCCAAACTAAAGATGCGAAACACTTAGGAGTCATAATAAATGAGAAACTATCTTGGAATCCCCATGTCAATGAAGTTATCAAAAAATCAAACAAAACCTTAGGCTTTATAAAAAGAAACTTTTACAAATGTAACAAAGATATAAACTAAAGTGCTATCTCACCCTGGTGAGACCTATACTAGAATATGCATCTTCAGTATGGGACCCATCCACCAAAGAAAATATTGATAAGTTAGAACAAATCCAAAAAAGAGCTGCCAGATTCATTACTGGAGAATACTCAAAACTGACAAGAGTAACACCATTAGTTAAATCATTAAGCCTTGAAACACTAGAGGATAGAAGAACCAAGAGTAAATTAGTAATTATACATAAGGCAATTAATTCTAATTTAGAAATGCAACACAAAGATAACCTAATACAACCCTCAAATAGACATAAAGACAAAAACACCTTGCTTATTCCATATGCAAGAACAAACACATACAAGTTTTCTTTCTTTCCGTCCGGTATTCGGGCGTGGAATGGGTTGCCTGAAGAAACCAGGAAAGCCACCACTTTATCATCTTTTAAAACTCTAGTAAGAATACAGGACTAAACACAAACCATAGAAATACGTAGGACGCAATAATCTTCTGTACAGAAGGAGCGTCTGTAACATATAAGATAAGATAAGATAATGGCTAATTAAATGTTTAAAATTATCCCTGCGGATACGTTGACCTTCGTCTTTCTCGTCCAACATACCGGCTCCGTCGTCTACAAGGTGTTAACATAAATTTTTAGTGTTTTGATTTACTACACCAACAAAGAATTTATGAAAACCACGCCTTTATATAATCGTCATAAATTTTATATTTTGAATGCATTTTTTAAATCAAGGGACAGATCTGCTTAAAACTAATGAATTCCGCTTTTATAGTGACAAAAATTGAATAAATGAGGAACATTTTTATTAACAAGTTAAGAATGCTAAAAATGGTATATTTATGGCTTTTTATTTTTTTAGCGAAAATAAGAAAATATTTTTTTTAAATTTATAAATTTAAAAAAAAACCTGTAACTTAAACTTCAACACAGTAATTTACACAATTTCCAGTAATTAGATTTTACTCAAAATGATTTATTAAAAAATTGTTCACATGTTTTTTTACAACATTTTTAAAGGATTTGTATTAAATGCTGCCAATCTCCACAACCATTGTTAGATAAGAAAGATGTAGCCATTGCAAACATTTTGCAGTAGATGCAAACATTTTGCAGTAGATGCAAACATTTTGCAGTAGCTGCAAAAAACATAATCCCTAGCTACAGAATACACCAATCATTTTTGGTAATTTTCTCTCCATTGCTGATATGTCTTAAAAAGTTGTTTGATGTGAACCTACGTCCGCGTATCAGTAGGGAAATCAAAGTCAAACTCTTTTTTCACTGTGCGCCGGTCCACGTCGTAACAACGTGGGACGTGGGGTAAATATGTCCCCGGGCTCCAGTTATAGGGGCGCTAAAATTAGGCTTAAAACGATTTATTATAGTAAAATTTGATGAAACGGAAAGTGTCGGGGCGCCAACATTATAATTTTTAAAATATTTTTTTTTCTAGTTACACTATTTGCGGAACGTTTAAACTCTCGTCATGAAACTCACTGCAACCGGGTTAAAATTGAATTTTTGCTTTGTAATAATATGTATATGGGGGCGCGGTGTTCTAAGTTGTAGCGAGCTGGACTACCGAACCGCTGCAAGAACTCTTGTCGCGAGTTCGAACCGTGGATCTGGCAAGGCCCCCGGGGCATTGTGCTAACCACACAATCCCATGCTCGTTAGTGGTCAATGAAACTTGTGAACGCTACTTCATTTGCTCCCTTGGACCTTCATCGTCTATAAGGGATATTTAATTTATTTAATAATATTTATGAATCGTTTTAATCGGCATTCTTCCGTCGCTCGAGACGGTGGTGCATCACCGTTGGGTTGGGTTGCATTTTCTCGAGTGGCTGTGCAGTCCTATCCTTGAGTGACAGTCTTATGAATCATATATCATTTAAAAGGATACTTTTATTTACTATACTGCAGTTTAAGATAAGTTGCTATCTCACCAGTAAAGCTGTTCCTCTCTAGCGACATGACAAGTATTTTTCCTCCATACACCCCAATAGTTCCCGCGTACACTCCATGTTTATTGATTGCCACATCTACACGATTCAAGTTATCAGAGTTGTCAATGAAGATGAGACCGTAATTGTCCAAACACGGGGCGCTAGGAACGACGTAACTCAAATCGGGTTCGTCTCCCTCAATGATAACAGAGTGTTCAGCTTGGGGTATCAGTAGAAACTGGTATAACAGAAGCGTTGGTCCTGTGGGATAAACATGACATAAATGATTTGTCTCCTGGAGTACGTGTAAGGCTGAAAGGAGGAGCTGAATAGTAGAAATGATTATAACTATCTGCTTGCTCTTAAAGTGTTCATTTGATTATTATTTTTTCCATTTAAAAACTTTAACTAATAAGTATTCACTAATCACTAAAGCCGTTGTTAAGATTTACGTTTTCTTCTAAAAATGAATGCATGAAATAAGGTACTTGAATGCAACGGAACGCTATCCCGCTGTGTTACACAGGGCAAAAAAGCAAACCATTTTAGTATTTAACAATTACAGTGCTCAGCTCGCTATAAAAGTGAGACTCAAGGGTGAGCGAATTTCGTTTGATTTTGAATACTGTTGATATTTTCAATAAAAACAGATTAGTTTCTATAGTTCCAGCTAAGTCATGTATCATTTTTAATGGAAGTTTTAACAAATATATGTTGACCCCCCTTCCCCCGCCCCCCACCAAGAAAATATTGTTATGGGCATTTTAAAAAACAGGAGTATGGGTGGCTAAAACTTGTACAACAACAAAAAAATGTTAGATATTATTCGAGAATTAGACTTTTTAAACAGGGTTATGTTCTCTTAAACAACTTACAAAATTGATTGATTTATCTCTTGATTTATAACTCATAAATTCTTGAGTTGTCATCTCCGTACTGTAGTGGCGATGCCCTTTAAAGATATTTATCATACCTAATAATGTTAAGTGTCCACTCACATGCTCCTTTTAAAAAAAACATGTTTAGATAAGGAATGATAGCACAATTAAATAATTTTAAAAAATGTAAATCTTTTTCTTACCAATTATTTTAGTCATTTTTTCCACAGTAATGAAGATCAAAAAATGAGTTTTAATTAAATATCTGCCATGAATCTGTAATAGAAAATGAAAATTAAAAAAGATCAGCTGAGTCAATAGAACATATCAGAGGCGTCACTAGGGTTGGTGTCACCCGGGGCGGTAGCTCATGGTGTCACTCGGGGCAGCCCGCCCCCACCACACCTCATAGCGACGCCACTGATAGTATTTATAAACATTTTAAAGAAAATAATTTCCATCTCGCACCTAAGAAAATAAAGTTGTATTTCAAAATATATTTTTACAAAATTAATTCCTTATATAAAGCATTGCCCAAAGAAGAACCCAGCAAAAAATGAGATAACGGAAAGGTAAATGGCAGCATTTGCAATGTCTGAAGATGAAATCACTATCACATCTGTATAGAAAGAGCGAGTATAACAGGTACAATAACATCTAAATGAGCCGTAAAATATTAAAATGAGTTTCTCCTTAGACCTTTTTCTTCGTAAATGTTATCTCGCTAGAATTGCAAGATCTAGAAGAGTAGCCTACGGTTGAAGACTAGAGGTGTTAAATGCCCCTGCCTGGGGTAAATAAATGACCAAATGTGCCAGGGGCCTGGATCGGAGGTAGGTGAATGGTAGGGGTTTCAATTAGAGACTGTTATGTCAACCCCCACTTCCCCACAAGTCTTAATCTAGGGGCCGGAACTAGTTGATGGACAAATTAGAGACTGACGTACCGGACATGGGATGAATGTTTGGGGAAGGAGACTGGGGGATACAGTAGTGGACACACTAGTGATACCAAGGCTGGAGAGAAGAGCCTCCAGGGCCGGGGGAACACTAGGAATAGAGTGATGACTTGTTGATAGTTGGACTGAAGCGATTAGTGTTAAGTATATTTGAAAACGTGTAGCAATAAAGTGGATTAAATAGAGCGCATGCAGTCTTGGAGGTTGGTGTTTGACAACGAGAGTACAACACAAGTGTAACTAGAAAATAGGAAACGAGAAGTCGAATTATAGTCCATCCAGTAAAGAGGTATCTACACCAACTACTACCCAGGCGCTCTACAACACTATGACCTTATAACAGTAATCTAACAATACTCAATGAGAGATGTACACTTTAGTAATTTTCCTTTTTTGGTCATAATACTCAGTCTTAATGTGAATTGCACTTATTGTGTGACTTCCTGGTTCTAAAACAATTTTAGCACCTTTGCAATGCGTTTGTTAATTTGTTTAACAACATTAAGTTTGAAACAAAAATTTGTTAAAAATCAAGTCAATTTCACTAGGCACACAAAAGGCGATAAAATTTATCTCGTTTACTGACACGAAACATAAACACTGACACGTCAGAGAAAACAAAACACGTTTAATAATAACATACGTGTTACCTTAATCAACATATGTGTTACCTTAAATAACACATGTGTTATCTTAAACAACATATGGGTAATCTTAAACAACATATGTGTTACCTTAAACAACATAAGTGTTACCTTAAATAACATATGTGTTACCTTAAACAACATATATGATACCTTAAATAACATATGTGTTACCTTGAACAACATATATGATACCTTAAATAACATATGTATTACCTTAATTAAATAACATATGTGTTACCTTAAAAAACATATGGGTTACCTTAATCAACTAAAGGCAAACAATTTTTATTATTTTTAACACAACCCTGAAACAGTTTCACTAACTAGAAACAAGTTCAAGAACTCGAAATGAATTCACACGCGAACAGAACATCTACATCAGACCACATATCACTCTCATTCAAACTACTACACGAAGTCTAGAGAACTTGTAAGTCACAGGACTAATTAGGCTTAGTCAAGAATGGTACTTCTCAGTAATGAGGATAAAACCCTAGTTTTGTGTGAGCGGGATACTTAGGGGAAAAAAAGAACTTATTATAATTTAATAACAGTGGCGACATCTTACTCTTACGTGCTTTGCATCAACGTTTTTAGATAAAAGATATTCAACACAACGTAACTGCAGTTTGTTTCGAATTAAAAAAAAAAAGCTTAGCTTAGTTTTTTATGTTCCTTCAGGAATCAAGAGAGCTGTTATGACGCTGTTTCCTTTCGAATTGGTCAAATGGAGTGTGACCTACTGTTGGGAAGCTCGAATTCAGAACATAGGCGCAAGGTCGTGACGAATAAATATTTAATTGGAAAGTGTAATCGAAACCAGTCATTCATTAAAACCTTCAAGAAATTTGAGTGACTGTCTAGAGACCTCTCATAACATTTTTTTAAAAACGTGGTATTGATGTAAAAACATGACTGGTTCTCGCATTAAAAATCAACAGTCCCCCTATAGCCTATAGTGATTATTTGGTTAACACATATTTAATCTTTATTTAAATAGAATTTTAAACTATAAATGCACTTTTAGCTCTTGGCATATTTAATGTTTTCTAAAGTTAAAAATATAAAATTTTATATGTGTGTGTGTGTGTGTGTGCGCGCGTGTGTGTGTGTGTTTATTCATATACATTTAAACGTATCTTTTATTCAATACAACTTACCATGCATTATTCGACTTTTTCTTTTAATAGTTTGAAACTTTTTTTGTCCCATGCGTCCCGTAAATTTGAAGAATACGCTTTATTTCAATTTTGATTAAATCAAAGATGAACTGATGGGATATCCATCAAATATTTATAAAAAGAAGACAATAAAATTATTGCATTGCAAGCCATTTTTTTAGAGGATATCATCGTTTAACTTATAAATTGTTTCGCACTTCAGACACTTTATTAGAGCAAAAGTGTGAATAGAATTTTGGAATTGTTACGCGGATAAAATATAGAAAAGGAAACTCCACGGAAAACCTTTTTTTTTTCCTTCTCAGTTTGACTTAGTGCATAAATATCACACATTTCATGTACTTTATAATCGTCGTCACGTCATGAGGTGCGTCTGTCGTGATCAACAAAGACCATTCTGTACTTTCTGGCGCTGTTTGGTGAGTGCGGTCGGTTGCTGACGAGATCAATCTTCGCCTGAAATTAGTCTTCACCTATATGGCAATAGATAGTCGGGTGGTCAATAGGAGAGCCCTAGAAAAAAAAAAATTCGTGTCTTTTTTCCAAGGGATTCCACACAAAGCAACTGGTGAGAAAACTCAACTGGCCGTTTGTAGGACTCTGATTTTTGGGGACCTAAGCCACAGTACACCACAACTCGCGCCAAACGCCATAAAAATAGTGAACTAAATGTCTTATCTATCTATTTATTCATCCGTCCATCTTATTTGGCTTATCTATCTTTCTATCTAATCTACCTGTCTATCTCTTTAAAATTCACCAGAACAAGACGAGTGCCAATAAGTATGACGAATGACCCCAAATGAGGTCGGTCAATCATAGTTAATGTTTGGACAGCGACGGCGGTGTAGGGAGTGGGGAGGGCAGGTAGGTAAAATTTTAAAGGTTAACTTATTGATTGCCAAGGGGTGGGCTGTGTGTGTATGTCCATTCTTATAATTGAATAAGTCGGGTTTAACAAAAAGGGTGTGGTGGTTCATCACTTATTTATTTAGCATCAAAATAGACAAAGAACATTGGCAAGTGATCCCTTAAAAAAGGTCTATTAGTTATGCAGGTTAACAATTGTTCGTCCCACACCCTTAGCACCCACACAAACCCAAGCTCCACATTTTCATCTCTCTTCCTGCTGTCAACAACGCTTTGACAGTTTCTGTTTTGTCTCTGTCGGCATTGTTCACTTAATGACACCTGACTTTTTCTGTTCTCTGAAGCGGAAAGAGCGCTTTGTTGAATTCAAAGATGTCCCATACATTATTCTTGATCAACAGTTACAGTCTATTTGTTGGAAGGCTAAAAGGTTCATTTACATTATAGATGACAACACGAGCTATGAATAATTGATCATTTTGTTGCCAAACATCGAACAAACAGGCAGATGACGTCTACATCAAGGATTTGTTGGCAAACATGCGTCTCTTAAAATTAATTAGGTTATTTAAAGATTACTTTTAAAAAGGTGAATTGTTTTGTGTGTGACATGACGTCATTAAGTAAACCGTAAAAATTAAATTGAACCTTTGAAGCGTTTAAACTTTTAGACTTACACCCAGTGGCGTCGCTAGGGGCCGCCCTGGGTGACACCATCAGGGGGTGACACCAGACTGTAAAATTTTATATATTCCCGTTATTTGGCACTGGAAAACTCGGAGGAGTTCCATGGGTTAAATGGTGAGGGGGTGACACCATGAGCTACCGCCCCGGGTGACACCAACCCTAGTGACGCCTCTGCTTACACCCGAAAATCATATTTAGAATCACACTAAAATTTAAAAAAATAAACAACAGCCTTTTATTTTCTTTATAACAGTATATTAATATATTATCTTTTTACCAACAAAACGAGTGAATTTTATGTGCATAAATGCTTGCTAAATCACTTATAAATTTATTGGTCACGAATAGGCAAATTGGCAGAAGTGACTGCTTCAATCAATAACATTATCGGTAGAGGAATCAGAGTGTGTGTGAGTGGCGGGTGGTGGGGTCATGTGATCTCGGCGCAAGCTTGAACTGAGTGGTTGAAAAGAGATGAGAAGTCGTTTGAGACAGTTTTATTATTATTATGTAAGGGGCCGTCCATAAGAGACGTCACGCACCTAGGGGGAGGTCACACTTTTGTGACGATGCGTGACGAGGGGGGGGGGAGGTTGAAGAAATGTGATGTCACATCAAAAGGGAAACTTAAAATAAAAACTTCCACTGAAACATCTGGTGGCTTACAATTTATTTTATAACTTTTTTTTTTTTTAAACCATCAATGCTTCTCAAAGTGCTGTCGTCACAAAATCGTAGACCCCCCCCTCCAAAAGTACGTCACAAAAATTTGCCCCCCCCCAGGGACAAANAAAAAAAAAAAAAAAACCACATTCACAAAACGCAGTTTATTTTTTATTTGAAAATAAGTATTTTCAAATCATTTTTTTGTTGACATTTTAGTATTTACTAAGTGTAGTTCTACATTGTAATATTGTAACACGCTTGAAGCTATGTAAAAGGCATTTAATAAATTGTAAGCCAGTGATTCTCAAACTTTTTCGTATCAGCTATTTTACCAGGTACCATTGGATTCTTTTCCCGTTTTGACATGATTTTCTCTGTACTGATTTGATAGCAAAATGAGCCCCTACACAGCTTAAAGCCATATAAGATTAAGTAAGAATTCGGCTTGTTTTATATATTACATTTTTTAAAAAAATATTTAGTTGCCAAGGCATAGCAAGACAGCTAACGAACAATGCAGCGGTAATGTCAAAAACAATTTGATTTGATTAACCTTCGCGATTAAGCTCGCGAATGTGACTATTGATATTACAAGGATCGTTGCATTGTTGATAGACCTAGAATATGTAGATACAAGACAATTCCTCGAATTGATTTCGATCTTCTACTGACAAATTTTCTGCTAAGTATATGCACATCAAAGGCAATTGATCTAAAATTATCACATTAATATCATCAGGCTTGTCCATGTGAATGGTTTTCCCATGGGATTCCCATGGGAAACGTCCCATGGGATACCATGGGATGGGGTGGGATGGGACAGGCATAAATTGCCATGGGATGGGACACAAAAATATGTCCCATTGACAAGCCTGGATATCATATCTCATGTTTTCTAAAAATTATTAGGTATGCGCTGGAAGAAGAAAATGGCAAATACTGTACGAACCCCACATTTGTGCTGGAAAGTAGGGTGACATCTTGTGCGCAAAATACAGTATTTCCTGCAATTTAAGACTGAAAAAATACTTTGATACTATTAAAAGATCCAATATTATCGTAGCTTTTTACTTTCAAGTTCACAAGTTTGTTTGTTTTTTTTTTTTTTTTAAATTCTTTTTTCTTCAGGATTTCACGTACGTCACACAAAAGTTGTAAATGTAATATCACCAATGAACGAGGCGTGTTTAAATTGTTGCATTCTCTTGTGGAATTTATAAACTAATGAAAAATACATGCTACCGTTATCGGTCTTTTTATCCAAGTGGTCGGTAAACAGTGATACATTATCTCAACTTGGGTAAAAAGAGAATTCTTGGGGGGTAATGCTGAATCATTGTGGAAAATTTGCTAGAATCCGCTACTTTTGGGTTAACAGTAATGTTAACATAAACTTTTATAATTTTAATATTTAGGTATCCTATTGAACCGGTTTTTTAACCGTTTAACCGGCCTTCAAAAAACGAAATGTGTTAACATTCTTAGATTATTTTTTATTTTAATCCATATAAATTAAACATTGCCTAATAAATCATTACTGTTAACTTTTTTGTTTATAAAAAAATATTTTAAAATATTTTTTTTAATGTATTTGTTAAAAAATATACCTCAATTGACTGACGGGCGAAAGAGCTCGGCGAACAGGGGCTAATTAACTCATCTGGGGTCAAAAGGGATTTTTTGGGGGGTAATGCAGACTCATTTGGGACGTATAACATCCACTACACACCACTAGATATGTTCAAATACGTTTTGTGTACGTGTACGCTTGGAACATATGCCCACTATTGAACTGGTTCGTTCCAGAAAATGCATTTGTTAAATTTATTATCTATGTAGAATTCTTATTTACGTACTATACGAAGACACCTAAATCCAGCCTACTTTCATTTATATTGACACAAGTGACAATAATCTTAATCAACATGAGTTCAGAAGAAAGTTGTTTTGTGCTCCTCTCGAATTGTGATGTCTAGAATTTGATGCATTCAATAAACTTATTGAATACTTTTGACTAATTTTAAATTCGACACATTTATCATCATATTTAGAATGGCCGGAGGCGTTTGACCAAAAACCAATCGAAAAATTATATTAAACTTAAAATGTTTATAGTTGTATCAAATAGATTCCCCTCCCCCCCCCCAATGGATATTCCGTATCGTTTTACTTAAAATATTTACATATAATTTAATTCAGATCGTTTTTAGACACTTGTCCTGTTTGCAAAACTCTCCAGTTGCAGGGGTTGGGGGGGGGGTAACGGACAAAAAAAAAGTTAGCAGACTACTGATGTGAGTGAACGAAACACGATGGGTTTATATCACAAACGCTTTGATGACATCAAATGACGTAGGGTAACAATTTCGTATCTTCTCTTGTGGGTTTTCAAACTTAAAAATTATATTTATATTTAATTTTCTTGTCTTGATAACTTACACCAACCGGCATCTGATGGCCTATCGACCGGCACTTTGAAAAGCACTGAATTTTTAAAAAGTCATTAAATAAATTTTAAGTGACCAAAATATTTCAGTGGAAGTTTTATTTAAAGTTACCCTTTCGATGTGACGTCACATTTCTTCAACCCCCCTCCCTCACCCACGTCACGCATCGTCACAAAAGTGAGACCCCCCTCCCCCCCCTAGGTGCGTGACGTCATTTATGGACGGCCCCTATCACGTAAATTCAGGGGAAATTACGTCAAATGGGAAAAGAATGCTTGGTACTTGGTGAAATAGAAAAATTTCTGCCGATTGTCAAATAGGAATAAGTTTGAGAAGCACTGTCCATTTATTTAATGTCGTTTTTACATAGCTTCACGCGTGTTACGATATTAAATGGAGACCTACTTATAAAAAAAATACTAAAATGACAAAATAAGTGATTTTAAACATACTTATTTTAAAATGGAAAAAATATAGTTTTTTATATTGATTTTTTTATTTGGTTTTAGGGGGGGGGATCAAAGCTTTGTGACGTATTTTTGTGACGACGCGTGACGAGGGGGGAGGGGGCGTAAAAGATCGGCCAAAATTGCGTGACGTCATTTATGGACGGCCCTTAAGGTACCTTTAAGTTTTGATTGTCTCTCGGGAACTTGAAACGTTCTACATAGCATCGACAATGATAATGATTATGTTTATTAATCAATGGGCACACAACTTAATTGTTATGGACATATATGCATATACATCAGTGTGTCCCTAAGGGCATCGAGAGTGAATGGAAAAAAAACGAAAAAAAAACAAACAAACAAACAAAAAACAAACTATAGTCTGTGCTCTTGTTCTGGCTCGTATTGATTACTGCAATTCTCTTCTGTCAGGTGCGCCAAAACAATGCATTGAAAAACTACAGAGAGTTCAAATTTCAGCTGCTAGATTAGTTCTAACGGCAAAAAACATGACGATGTTACCCCGCTACTTTACTTACTTCATTGGCTACCCATACAAGCCCGAATTGATTACAAACTGGCCGTTCTGTGTCACAACTTCTTTTCTGACTCATCCCCTTCCTATCTTGCTGAACTTTTGTCGGTCTACTCAACAAATCTACTCACCAAGTCGTCAGCTACACTGTTATGCAGACACACGCATTCTCTGCAGTGGCGTAGAGAGGGGGACAGGGGGAGGACATATGTACTTGAGTGCCACGTTAGGGGGTGCCAAAATGAGTATTAAGACTCTATATAATAATTAATTTTGAGTTAAACTAATGTACCCCAAATACGATTGCAAGATTGAATTTTGGAGCCCCGAAAATATCTTAATTACAAACCAGTTGACAAGCATGATTTTGGCGCCCCCATTGAGCCTTAAGGGGCGCCATTCTACTCATAAATAAATAACACATCCACAATGGTGGATTCTGATGGCATATTTTATATAAAAAAATGTGAGTTGCAGGGAGTGAGACTAGGGGAACAGTAAGAGATAATTGCGATTCTATTAATAGAACAGACAGAGATGACACTAAAAGTTAAAAGCAACCAAAATGACGTGGTGGTCGAGAGGTAGCGCTCTCGACTGTAATACCGATGGTCACGGGTTCGAATCCACACGAAGGTGAGGATTTGTTCTCGCGGCCTGAGGAGTCTCCGAGTACCGAATGGGTACCTAACTAGGCAATAGTTAGGCGGCTGCGGGGTATGCATGGAACCCGTATAGCCGTGGCCTGTGACCGCTGCATCACTTGCCAACAGATCATCTCTCATGGTCTGTGGACGCAATTATCTTCTGCATAG
The DNA here is from genome assembly GCA_002072015.1 of Radix auricularia. Classification (NCBI taxonomy): domain Eukaryota; kingdom Metazoa; phylum Mollusca; class Gastropoda; family Lymnaeidae; genus Radix; species Radix auricularia. Next base: position 173,291 of record MUZC01000757.1, on the reverse strand, counting down.
AAGGAGCGTCTGTATATCTAAGATAAGATAAGACTAAGACAATAAAAGGAGTGGCTAAAGCATTGGTTCTCAAACTGTGGTCCGCGAAGATGCCCCAGGTGGTCTGTGAGCAAAGCATGAAATTTACGCCTTGTATGATTCATCGAGAAGACTAGCAAGTAAAAGAATTAACGCAGACCTAAAATATATTTTTCACCTGGCCATAAAAGTTTAAAATTTTTTTTTTATCAAGGCTCGTCCATTAAATTCTCGTCTCTTGCTTATTCATTTTCAAATATGAATCTTGAACAATAACAGTTACTGATGTATATTGAAGTTCACTGGTTATCAGAGTGTTTGAACTACTTGATGGCGTAAGAAAGATTCTTGTAAAAAAACTCAAACCTTGTTGATCATTTGAACCAGGGCTTATGGGTTGCTGTTCTGACTTACTTGGCTGAAATCTTTGAAGAACTCAATTAACTTAATTAAAATCGGCAAGGAAAGCAGACACATTATATTACCCTCGGTGAAAAAGTGTCTGATTTTACGAAAAATGCTCTGTGATTTCTAGCACACATTCGCTGTTGAAGGCCGATATATGCCCTTTCATTACAGCAGCATTGCCATAACCTTGGGACCGACATTCGGCTAGTGGTATGCTATTTTTAAAAAATCATGTTAAGCCTGGTCCCTTTTGGAACTCAGGACGTATTAGCGCATTTTCGTATTATGTATCAGTACTTATGTTAGATATCAGCATTATGTAGTTATCAGTAATTGTGTTTAGATTTTAGACATATTTTTATGAATTTCCTTGTGTAATGAATATACCTGACATTTTTTAAATTTAAAAGTCATTTCTTTACATTTTAAAAATTTTTATTTTCTCTTTAATCTAACTAAAAGTCACCACAAATGATGACGTAAAACTTTCTAAACTTTTACACATATTCTAATGACGTCAAAAAAAAAAAAAAAAAAAAAAAAAAAAAACTAATTCTTTTGCACGCCTTCGCACCACTCTTGAATGCTTGAAAAATGATGTATTCGACTTCCGGCAATGGCGGCCGTTCCCTACGCCAGTGTTACCTCTCCATTCGCAAATTTTTTTGGTAGTTTTAACGGGGTTTTTTAACGGATCGAGTAACTGAGTGTTGATGCACAAATGGCAGGTCAGGACATACAAAAAACATATATACATCATGGGTCTAGGACTTATGGATGCTGTGATCAAAGGTGATGACAGACGGACAAAACGGGTGCAATAGCGCATTCGACTTCTCAAAAAAGGGCTAAAAATCATGTTAAGCCTGGTCCCTTTTTGGACTCAGGACGTGTTAGCGCATTTTCGTATTATGTATCTTATGTTAGATATCAGCATTATGTAGTTATCAGTAATTGTGTTTAGATTTTAGACTTATTTTTATGAATTTTCTTGTGTAACGAATATACCTGAAATTTTTTTTATTTAAAAGTCATTTCTTTACATGTTAAATTTTTTAATTTTCTCTTTAATCTAACTACAAGTGGTTTGTGGCCACTGAAATAGGACTCATAAATGAAACATTCTAAATTGTAATCAGCTAATCGCCCAAATACTCCGTCAATTGTTGTTTGATAGATCGTGGTTGCCAATCTTGTTGAAAGTAGTTGAATGTTCAAGCTTGTTTCGAAAAAGTTTTCAATTTCTGCCCCTGGGCCACTAAGATCTTGATTGAAGTCACCACAAATGATGACGTAAAACTCTCTAAACTTTTACACATATTCTAATGACGTCAACAACAAAAAAACTAATACTTTTGCACGCTTTCGCACCACTAACCAATAACTTTAACACCAAACACACCACTGTGCGTAACTCACAAGTTCCATTAAGTTACAATGACTGAAAGTCCTACGGAACTTCGAGGAGCTCTACTGCCACTACAAGAGGTCGGATCGAGTAACTGAGTGTTGATGCAAAAATGGCAGGCCAGGACATACAAAAAACATATATACATCATGGATCTAGGACTTATGGATGCTGAGATCTAGGGTGATGACAGACGGACGGACAGACGGACAAAACGGATACAATAGCGCATTCGACTTGTCGAAAAGGCGCTAAAAAGCTGAAATAAATAAAATACTGTTAATTAATTTAATTTCGTGTCATGTTTAATCAATGCAGGTTCAATTTAACTCTTCTATTTTCATTTTTATCGTGGATTTCCAGTTCTAATATCGCACACATTGGCTATGAAATGAAATTACTAACAACGTAATTAAACCAATTCATTGAACTGACTAGCGATACTTCTTTGAGTATGTTGCATCAGAAGGTTGGAGTACTCCAAACTGTCTCAGATAGCTTTTAAAATACTTTTACCAATCCACTGTTGAAAAAACACCTACATCATACCCGAAAAAATCCAGCTTTGGTATCTTATTCATCTCTGGAAGCCCAGAATGAATTTTTCGACCCACTTATACCAACTGCAAGGAATCAGCTGCTGAGTGAAGTCATAAAAAAACAAGTACAACGCTATTTTACTTGAATCAACACTCGATTTAGGACACTGGGAAAATCTTTCTCAAGTCATTGTGGGTGGGGATTTTCAAACTAAAAAAAAATTAACCATAAAAGAATCATTTTTAGGTTTTGTACAGATACATTCCAGAGATGCAGCAAAGCTTTAAGGAGTTATCGTAGAGAAACTGGAACCTAATAGCATACCACTAGCCGAATGTCGGTGCCAGGGTTATGACAATGCTGCTGTAATGAAAGGGCATATATCGGCCTTCAACAGCGAATATGTGCTAGAAATCACAGAGCATTTTTCGTCAAATATGACCAACACAGCTGAAACTGTGCACCCAGCTAAACAGGATCCAGTTATTTTCACGTTTTTTTTTTTTTGGAACAGTTGAAAGTGTAAATTTATGATTTCTCCCGTTCAACAACATGTTGGGAAGAATTAAAAAGATTTGTGCCAATCACAATGATGAAGGACTATGTAACACGTTGGAGTACACGAACAGGAGCTGTTATAGCAATTTATGGCGGAGTAGTTGAACAGGTAAATTGTTGGAAAGATTATCAGAACATACAAATATGACGCCTGACATCAGATAAATGCAGCAGCTTTGCTGGTAGGTATATTAAACTTAAACTTCCTAGTTTTGTTACATTTCTGGAACATCATACTTGGGAAAATTGATAGTGTCCAGAAATGGTTGCAGAATCATGATGTGATTTCAAGGAAGCCACATCTGTTCTTGAATCGCTTGAGCAAGAAATTGTCAACATTCGTGTTTATTTGAGCCAGGTTGCGGTAGACAATGTAAAAGAAGAAGCACAACTTCAGGAATTGAGATTGACTGAAGGATTAGACGACATCGGAGGATGCCTGGAGAATTAAAAAAGAGATGCATAAATTTCTGCATAAGAAGAAATTTCGCGTGATATGAGTAGCGCAATTGATAGACTCCATCAGGAGACATCAATACGGTTTGTACATCTAAACAAACGTTAACAACAAAAAAAACTCTTCTTGCTGAGACAAAAGTCGATACACTTCATTAAAATTGCTGAGATTTTTGCTCATTTCTACGACACTGACGTCAATGGTCACGGATTGTGCACAGAAATCGGAAACTGAAAATGCTGCTCATTACCCGGAATGTAGTTCTACCGGAAACTCCTTTGGATCTTCTTGGTTTTATTGTTTCATATGGAGATGACGTAGTTCACTTCAAATATTTCTAGCAAGTGTTGTTTAAACTGAAAACTGTGAGCAGTCCTTCAGCAAACTGAAGCTTATTTCGTCTTATTTACGTGCTTTAATGGGAATTCTGGGTGATCTTGCATTCCTTAGTTCGAAAGGGAAACACTTGAGAATATCAATTTTGACAATGTGTTTGACGTGTTCACGACATTCCAATCATGTATGACCTATTTATTTTAGAATATGTCTGTTCGAGTCATGTACAGTTTAGTTTAGTATAGTTTTTTTCTTCAAATAAATTATGGTATAGAGAATTATTTCTCTGTATTCTATTTCAATAAAATACCAGATGATTCGAAAATGAACCATATAAATCGTAAAATTTAGAATTTTCTTGGTAGGGGGGGGGCCTCAGTGAACCCCCAGAATCTTTCGGTCCGACAAGGGGCGCATAATTTGTTTCATGTCCCCGGGCGCATAAGACCCTACCTACACCACTGATTCTCTGTGTTACTAAGACACGAACTAAAACATTTGTGCAGCCAAACAATGGAATTCTCTACCATTACAGATCCGTAGTATTTCAACTACTAAGTCTTTCAAGATTGCACTTAAGACGAATCTTTTCAAAATTTATTTTCTAAATTAATGAAACAACATTTCTTTTCAATGATAACGTAGCTTATGTGTAACGAATGGTCATTTTACCACGTTTTTATTAGTTTGCTTTCTTGTCTGTCCGGGGCAAAAATTGAATTCCTTTTTTAAACCACTTCTGATCATCCAATTTTGATGAAATTTTGCATGCATACTTGATTCACATGACAATTTAATATTTCATTAATTATAGTACTCAATTCTACTTAATTATAATAATTATACTAAAAATAAAGATGTATGACGTCATTAACATGAAAATTTCAAGGGAAGTAACATAACCAGGGAATTTTCATTTTTTTAGTTATTTCCCATGTCTTAAAGAAATTAAATGAAGTATCATATATAGACTGTGGAGGAATTTGAAACTGAAAAGTTTAATGTAATAGCATTAATAGACCAAATTTCAGCCGAATGCGCCCCACGTTTTCAGTTCGAAAATATTTTGGTGTGTAAGAGTGTGTATGTACAAAATGTCCACAATGTGCATCCAACAAAACAGTTCTGGCTCAGCCCAGGGGAAGGGAAGTTCCAACATAGCCCAAGAAAAAATTTATTTTCTTCTTTTTAGTTCACAAAACGTGGTATCTTAAAAACTTTTTTTAAAATATTTTTATTTGTGGTTAGTATGATATTATTTTTTTTATTTAATTAATAAATGTATGTTATTTTCTCTATGTAAAGCACTATGAGACCGGCTCCTTTTTGGCATGCAGCCCTATATAATTTATCAATTTATTATTATTTACAGTCGGTATGATTGATGCATAGTATTTTGTTGTATCAGACGAGTGCCATCTTTGACAACTGCACCTCGTTAATGGATCTTCTGCTTTTCACTCACAGTCGCTTGGGCGTATTCTGGCTGTTTTCATGTTCCTCTTGCAGACATTTTTACTAATAATTGAGAACATGCTTTGGGTATTGGAACGCATCATTATCTCAATAGATAAAAATCAATATTACAACATGCTTTAATACCACTGATCTTTGTTTTATAACATATTTCATCCAATTCAATAGAATCTTTTTTTTTTTTTTTTTTTTTTTTTTTTTTGCAATCGTCATTTTTGGAAAGCTTCAGTTAAGTCCCAGACACGCGTGGTAATTTCATGTAGTAAACAGAAAAATAATATTTTTGTTCAACTCAATGGTGATTCTTGTCATTTTTTGTTTGTTTGTTTGTTGCTTGCCTCCTCTCATTAACTTTCTTTTAACTCATCATAAGTGAATTTAATCTTCAAAATAATTACAAGAAAACAAAATTAAATCATGTGATAGTTATTATGCGAATCGTTCACTGAATACAATAGTAGCAACTGTTGTATATCCTCTGTTGTGTTGTCATTACAATACTACGCATGTGCAATGTGTAATTTTTTAGTCGTAAGGGCCATACAGAAATGATGTCACGGCCCGGGTTGGGGTCACACATTTGTTATGATGTATGACGAATAGGAGGGTTTTTTTAAATAAAGAAACTGACGTCACACCAAAGCGCACAACTTTTAATAAAAGTTGAACTTAAATCTTCGATGGCTAACAATTTTATTGAATGACGTTTTAAAAATGGCTTCACATGTGCTATATTAGAGTGCAGCCTTACATTTAACAAAATGCATAATTAAATGACAGTAAAGTGATTGGAAACATGCTGATTTTCAAATAAGAAATACAGCTATTTTATAAATCGGGGTGGTAGAGGGGCGAAACCTTGTGATACTATATATTTGAGGGAGGAATTTACTTTTTGTGATGACATGTGTCGAGGGAGGGGGAGCGGCAATAATCGCGTGACATCAGATATGGACTGTTTCATACAAGTTTTAGCACGCAGATCAAATTACATAATACTTGGACTTCAAACTACAATAAACCTTAAATAAACCACATAAAGTAAACAGTGGATTTTAAACTAATTTCAGTTTTTAAAAAAATAAGACTTTTACAGAATATCGTAGGTCCGTAGGTACTTAGTACTTAGGCTTAGGCACAAAATGTTTTAAAAGGTCAGATCACCTAAATCATATATATAATTGTTAAGAGCTAATTTTAAGCTTATGAAGTTGTTTGTGTATATATATATATATTAGGGCTGCGAAAATTATCGATAAATTTATTTATTAATCTGTTAAACAATTATCAATTAAAATATTTTATCGATAAAATAGTGATTAAAGTCACGTTTAATATGTTAAATAATGGCATCAATTTGTTAATATATAATTAATTATTAAAAATTAACAATAGTTTGCTTTTTTATTGACAAACTTCTCCAATTAAAAAAAAAACAACAACAGATTCTTAAAGTTTAAACTTTAAAATGAGCTGTTTTATAAGAAAAATGGTATAAAAAATTAAAAATTGTTTTTACTTTAATAACAATAAGAAAGTATAAATTCATTGACTTTATATTAAACTGTGAACTACTTATATTTAAAATAAAAAATGATAGTTGCCAGATTTTGTGACTTCCCTTGAAATTTTCAGTTTAATGACGTCATACATCTTATTGTTAGCTTTAATCAAAATTATTGATTAATTATTTGGAAATTTTTAAAAAGATTATCGATTAATTTTAGATTAATCGAAAACAGCCCTAAATATATATAAAGATAATTTCTGCAGTCCCAATATATATATATATATTAGGGCTGCGGAAATTACCGATTAATTTCTCGATTAATCGGTAAATTATTTTATCGATTAAAATTATTGTAATCGATAAAATAGTGATTAAAAATATAAAAATGTAATTTTTTTTTTAATTCGATTTCTTATTAAATAAATAATAATAGTTTTTATTTTATTATTATTTTTTTTACGTACAAACTTCTCCGTTAAGGGAATTTAGAAAGAGTATACTTTAAAATAACCTTTCTTATAAGGGCAATGATATAAAAAAAAAAAAACATTGTTTTTAACTATTTAACAAAATTTAAATTCATTGATATTAAATTGAACTACTTATTTTTAAATATATCCCATAACAATAGTACGTGTTTTAAATTTAATTAAATTAATTACTTAGGTTATGGGCATTTTAAAAAATGCAATAAAAGGGCGCAAAATATGAAGGAAAACGAAATAGTGAAAAAAGAGATTATGAGGTCTTAGAAAAAAAAACATAGCTATCGAACCACTTGGAATAAAAAGATTTTCTTTATGTTTTTACTAATCATAAAACAATTTCTATACAGCTGTATTACTTTTATATGAGGTCTTAGAAAAAAAAACATAGCTATCGAACCACTTGGGATAAAAAGATTTTCTTTATGTTTTTACTAATCATAAAAGAATTTCTATACAGCTGTATTACTTTTATATTTATAAAATTTTCATTCAAGTGCCTCAACTTTAATACATTATTTGACTTGTTTTCATTGCTAACTGTTTTTAAAAAATAACCAAACGTGTATATGTGTTGCGAGTTTTGTTACTTCCCTTGAAATTTTCAGTTTAATGACGTCATACATCTTTATTTTTAGCTTAACAAAATTATCGATTAATTAATCGGTAATTTTTCAAAAGTTAACGATTAAATTTAATTTAATCGATAACAGCCCTAATATATATATATATATATATTGGGACTGCAGAAATTATCTATTAATTACTCGTTTAATTGGCAGTGGTAATAATGATCAATTAAAATTATTTTAATCTATAAAATATTGTTTAAAATGAATTTACGTACTATAAATAACTGTATCGATTTATTATCTTATATGTTACAGACGCTCCTTCTGTACAGAAGATTATTGCGTCCTACGTATTTCTATGGTTTGTGTTTAGTCCTGTATTCTTACTAGAGTTTTAAAAGATGATAAAGTGGAGGCTTTCCTGGTTTCTTCAGGCAAACCATTCCACGCCCGAATACTGGACGGAAAGAAAGAAAACTTGTATGTGTTTGTTCTTGCATATGGAATAAGAAAGCACATGCTTTCTTATATTATTAATAAATATAATAGTTTGCTTTTTTACATACAAACTTCTCCATGTAAAAAAAGATTTTTAAAGTGTTAACTTTAAAATAAGCTATTTTATAAGGAAAGTGATATAAAATATTACACATTGGTTTTATCTGCTTACTTTATTAACAATAGCAAAATTTAAATTCATTGACATTATATTGAAATACTTATATTTAAATCAAAACATGTCAATTGCCTATTTTTGTTACTTCCCTTGAAATTTTGAGTTTTATGACTCATACATCTTATTTTTTAGCCTCAATCAAATTATCGATTAATTATTCGGTAATTTTTCAAAAGTTAACAATTAAATTTACATAAATCGATAACAGCCCTAATATATATATATATATATATAAACTTCTCTTATTTTGCCATCAATTATAAAAAAAGAAAAGATAATCACATTTGAATATATAACATTATTTTGTACTAATCTTTTACTTTATAACAAGAATTAATTTTTTTATAATTTCATTTTATGAATTTAAAAAAAAAAAATTTGAATTTTTTTTTTTTAATTAAAGAAATAATCCAACGGTTATTGGATTGCAATAAATCAATAAACACATACTATAGTTATTATCAAATAAATACTTATGTTATAAGTAAGACAGGTAAATAGAATTAGAAGTATTTAAAAATTTAAATTGAAGACATGAAGCTGAAGCAATTTATAGTTACAGAAACTTTCATATTGAAAAGTTTTAATAGTCCTGTAAAGAATATATCAAAACAGTGCACATGCTTTCTAATTGTATCCAACTTTGTGTTTTACAATGACCATTCTCCACCTCTCTGTGTCGTAAGGAAGGCTACTGAGACTCTTTCATCAGAAAAGTTTAAGTAATAACTGGCTTCAAGAAAATTTTGTGAGTATCATTTAATGAGATACAAAGGCAAATTTAGATAAGTCAGCATTTGTGTATGTACGGGAGGAGGGGCAAAATTTGTAAGTTCCCCTTGATCCCCACTTGAGGCGGGCCACCAAATTAATGTCCAAAATTTTTTTAACATTAACTATTATGCTACTACCATGTAATGTATGAGGGGCCCTCAAAGAAGTCAGGCCCCCTGGGCCCTCAAACCCCTACAAATTCCTAGCTACGCCCCTGTTAGTCATCCAACTTTTGAAATTAAACCAAGAAAATAAATCTTTACACTTTAAACATACAAATAGCTTTATAAAAAGGACAAATTTAGATGCCAAAGTAGCTCTACTTGTTTATAGCTATGGGACGTTTTAAGGAGTGTATAGTATAGGTAAAAAAACTTCTAACACTTATATTTACTGAATACATCAGTGCGTTAGTTGATCAGAATTTATGTACAAAAGAACAATGTCCACTTTACACAAGCAAAGATTATTGTATAACATGAACAATGATGTTTCTATTTGCCTTATAATTCAGTTAGTTCCTCATCAAATTTTTAAAAATTTGTTCAATTTTAAGCCTGGGTCATTTGATTTTTCAAAGGAATATGAATCTTTCTGAAATTTAGGAAAGCTGATGTCACTAAAACCTTCAGCGGTTCTCTGTTTGTCTTCACTTCTATGGAGCCATTCCATCAGGTCAACCTCACGATCCTGACATAACCTTAGAAATAGAAGAACTTTGTCTTAATAGTTGCAGAATAACACTTAAAATATTTAATATCTATACAATAAAAAGAAATTTGATTTGAAATTATATTTTATAAAATAATAAACCTGAGCTACTTATAATTCATGAAAATGTTTACATTTATTTTAAATATCTATATTAAAATAAATTCTTACATGGAGATTAAGTTTTAAAAATTGAATATATTTTAAAAATGTATACAAAAGAGTTATGTCAACATAAAAAGCTGAAGTATTTATTTTAAAAAATTATAAGCTTAAGAGAAATAATGATAAAATCAATCACTTACTGAGCCAGATTTTTACTTAGTCGCTCTGCATAATCGTTAGGATTAGTATGTATTTTCTTCTCTATTTGTGTTGACAGAAGCTCTTTAAAAAAGAAATTAACATATTAAATAAAATCATTTTAAAACAAATGATTATCTGAAACATGAATTAATTCCTATTTCCTAATTATATATAAAGAGTTTTGACTAACTTTCGACAATTACCTATATTGTCAAAGGATTATCAAATTTTTAAGATATCCATACTGCAGATTCTTTTGTGTTTTTAAATAAAGTTAATTTATTTTTTAAAAAATAATAAACTTCATAGAATTTAAATAGAAATGTAGCCTATTGGTTATTTTGTTTACTTTTACATGAAAATTAGAATAGAAAATTAAGAAATAACACCAACCCNNNNCAAAAAAAAAAAAAAAAAAAAAAAAAAAAAACCAACCCCCCCCCCCCCCACCCAAAAAAAAAAATAAAAAATTATTAACAATTAAAATAAACATAAAAATAAAACATAAAAAAACAACCAATAAACAAACAAACAATCAATCCTGTTTTAACACAATAGTTAAATTGAATAATATCCAACCTGTTTCATTATCCTTAAGTCTGTTTGTGGGATCTCTTTTTCTGCCCATTGAATTCAAGAAAAGGTCCCATAACATAATGAAAACCTTGGTTTCATCACCCATGCAAGCCCTATCACTGGATGCATTTATTAAATCCATTAAAACAGCAAGGAAAAAGTTTGTCAGGAAAATAACAACTATCCCCACAAATCCACAGAAATAGACTGAGCTAATCCACTGATCTGAATTAGGAACGTTAGTTTCCTGGAGAAAAAAATAATCAATGATTTAATTTAAAGATCAAAAAATAAAATTAATACCATTCAATTTTTATTTTAAAACAAAATTCTAAATTGGATCAAGGAGGATTTTTATAGTGAAGTTGAATCTCAAGCATGTCATATTAACAGTATATAATTCTGGAACAAAATAAATATATGTCTAGGAAACATTTTTTTTTTGCATTAGGCTTTTACTTAATAACTTTTATTTTAGATTTAGATTAAGTAAATCAATTGAATTAACAATGGCAGTTTTTTTTAAAAATTAAATATAATATATTTCAGTTAAATGAAAAGAAAAGGTTGATTAAAATGCTAATTTGAATATGAAAAAAAAAATCCTTAAACATTTATTTAGTCATCAATGATTAAATCTCATAAAATATATATTAATAGCTTATCACTTATTTGTTTCTTTTCAAAATTTTGTAAAAAGAAAACATTATTTTGTATTGACAATAAATCAAAATCTCTGTTTTGAAATTTAAGAGATTTCAATAGTTATTGGAATAAAATTCTGAAAAAACTTAAAACTCACTTTGAAACTTGAATGTCCAAGTAAACCAGTGAAGAGAGTTTCAAGGCAGGCCCAAAAATTCTTGAAATATTTACTGGTGCGACCAAATAAAATCCAACCCATAAAGGCAAAGCTAACCAGAATTAGGAAAATGAACATGAAGAAGTTGGGAAGGACCTTTACACCCAAGCAAAGAACATGGTACACCTGTTTCAAAAGGAATAAGCAACATGTTATAAAAATTTTGTATAAAATAAATTTATTTATTAAACATTTTAATTATTTTTGTTGTTATTTTGTTGTTCAAATTATTAATTAACTTACTATTGAGCAAATAGAAATCTAATACTTTTTTATGCCATCATTTTTTACTTTATGTTATTTTTTAATAAATATTTTCTAGAAAGAGGAATAAGCTAGACTATGACTATGACTTAAAACAACCCTACATAGTCAACATAGAATTTTGAAAATTTAGAATGGTATGCAGTCACAGCTCATCATTTTTGGAGCCATTCGTCTTTTATGAGCCTTTATCTCATGCACTTTAAAGATGTTCATAGATTGAACTGCTTAAGGTGCAGGATTGATGGAGGCAAAGCAGATAATTATAATAAGTCTAAATTAAAAAAATTGTTACAACTATTTAGCTCTGATCTTTCTTACTTTGTCTCCATTTCTATGTAATTTTAATTTATATGCATTGCATCATCGCTTACCAAAAAAGCCACCCCATTTTTGTGTATCTCTATCATTTATTTGTTTTACAAAGAATGGAGTTGTATTTCCTGATTTAGTTTTGTTTACGCATAGCTACATGAAAGCTAAATTTTACCACATAAAAATTTGAATGATACTTTTCCAGCTTCTCCATGAAAATGATTTCCTAAGAATGTTTTTAAAAAAAAGATAATAATAATAAATAATAATAATAATAACTCCTATCATACCATGAAGGCCTATGGGGCAAGTCAAGTAGCTTTCACAAGTTTCATTGACCACTAATGAGCAGGGGATTTTGTGGTTAGCACAATGCCCCGGGGCCTTGCCAGTACCACGGCTCGAACCCATGATTTGAGTTCTTGCAGTGGTTCGGGAGTCCAGCGCGTTACCACTTAGACCACTGCGCCCCTTAAAAAAAAGATATTCAATGTTATATTGATAGCACCAGTCATAATTTCTTTAATTTTACTTACTTTCATAGTTTTCTCAGAGTAGCCAGCTAACTTCAGCAGTCTTAGACAACCAATAGCAATGAGAAGACCAAGACAAATCATGAGAGAGGAGTCCCAAACAACCACCTGATAAAAGTTTATGAACTGGTTTCTGTCTACCTTTATCTTAGCTAAGGCAGCTTTTGTGTAGCTGAGGCGCAGGCTGAACAATAGATGTGAAAGTAGCTTTAATCAGAACGTTCAACAAAACACATGTAAAATTTTGTATAGTTTGTATGTGAATCATCTCAGTAAACTAACCATTGATTCAAAAACACATTTAAAATACAACTATTTTATACAAATTTGTAATATCTAAGACCTAGTTAAAATGTTAGCAAAAGAAAAATTTTGTTTTTGAAAAAAACATTTTTTGAAGTGGACTAAAAATTTGTTTGATATATAAATATGTCATAAGATTTTTTAAATTAGTCCAATTTACAGAGATAGGTATATGATGTACTTTAATAGTGTATTTTATTTTGGAATCTAGTTTACTTACAAGTACATTGAAGCTGAACAAATTGCTAAGATGACAGCAGCTAAATCAAGCATGATCCAAAAGTCTTTCAGGGCTTCCATTTTTCTCTTTCCAAAAGCAAAGACAAGATACATCACTCCAACCACAGTAAAAATAATCCCCAAAAACTCACAGACTTGTAAGTACTTGCCAAGTATGCCAGGAGGCTCATGTACAGTGAAAGGATAAATGCTAGAAATTATTTTTTAAAAAGAAATGAATGTTAATACTATGTATCAGTGAGTAGTCAAATTTGAAAACGACATGATAAAATAATGAGGACTGAAAAACATAAAAAGTAATTCATGATCATGAAGCTGTAATTAATATAAAGTAACGTAATAAATTTATTCTACATATAAAAAATAATGGCAATGCTTCTTCTAAATTTATTTTGAAAAATAAAAAATATTTTTCAAATAGAAGAACAAATAAAATGCAAATCATATAGATGTACATATAGACATTTGATGACTTACGAATAAAATGGCAATAATCCACCAGTATCTAAGAACTCTGCCAGAAGAATGACATAAGCAAATCTGTTGAGATTCGGACTATAAACTGTGAACTCGATAAAAACTGCTCTTGTCTGTCTATCTAACCACAAATTTTGTCGAAGTTCATCTATGACTTTGTTTACAACCTAGAAAAAAAGAACTCAGCATTGAACCGATATATAGAATACATTATTTTGTAAACAAGTCAAGATATTCAAGATTTAATAACTAAATGTATTTATGTCTGTTTTTAAGTAAAATCTAGTATTTATATTATAAATTCAATCTCAAAACTAATATCTAAAAAATTAAATTGTATTTAACTTTCTCTAAATAAGCATATTGTAAAGTTAATTGTTATGTATAATAATGAACTTAAAATTCAAAAGAAGAATAAAGTTGATGAAAATTACAACAAATCAGGTGAAAATGGGGGTAAATATTCATTTCAACTTAATTTATCATAACCTTAAAATCAGTGACTTCCTCTCTTTTTTTATCATGAGAATTCTTTTTAAAGACAACCAACATTAATATTAAAACCATAAGCACGGTCTCAATAAATCTGAATTCAATAAGTTTAATTTCCATCTTTAAAGATTCAGAATTTTGTTCTTCACCGGTGCAAAATGACTTATGTCATGTATTTTTCAAAATGCTAAAAAACGTATGTTGGAGATATGGCATTGGAAAACTAGAGAACATTTTAAAAGCACTAATCAATTTTTTATATTACACATTAAAGTTATTAGACTCTTACATTATAAATCAGAAAGGCGAATGATCCATTTTTATGGATAATAAAGTAACAAATTATGTTATGCTGAATCCAGATCATGAGAGCTAAAATCACAATTTTAACAAGCGCATTTTTGTATTGTTTGGTTGGAATATATTTCTTCACTTTCTTTCCTTTTTTCTGAGGTTTTATATTTTTGGGGACTCAACCCATTCTAATTGTGCTATTTCCTTGTATTAGCAGATTCTTAAAGGGAAAAACATATTATGTAAATTAATAATTTTTTTGTTTACTGATTGTATTTTTTTAGTTGGAAAATTTAAAGTTAGCATGTGTTGTGTAAAGGTTTGCATAAGAACACACCACCAAAAAAAAAATTGATAAAAGTAAAATAAAGACCTTAATTAAGTTCAAGTTAATATAAGTCTTGTTTTGTCTGTTTATACAGATGCTCATTCTAAACAAAAGATTATTGCATCCACAGACATGCCAGTCTGTTAGCAAGTGATGCAGCATTCACAGGCCATGGCTATGAGGATTCCACACATTACCCTTAACTAGTATTAAGTATCCATTTGGAGCTGGGTGGACTCAGGAACACCCTTGGCCCTGGAAACAAGTTCCTGCCCTTTCATGGATTTGAACCTGAGACCATTGGTGTGCCACACAAGCACCAATGCTACTCAAAAACCATTTCCTTTATGACCTTAGTCTACTAACTATTAGAGTATCTTGACAAATCCTAATATCATTTACTTAAACTTAATAAACCATTCAATAGATCTACACTAATAAAAACAAGTAAAAGAGTTACATCAATTACAATAAAATGAATATCAAAAACCTAATAAAATCAATTATCAACATATTCATAAACCATAGTGATAAAGTATCAGAAATAAGTTTACATATTGAGAATTACTAATAAAAATAAAGGAACTAAATCTAATTGCAGGTTTCAAAAACATATTAAACAATTTATTCATAGCTCTGAAAAATTTAATAAAACGACATTTTCAGAAAAGAATAACTTAAATAATATCTGTCATTATATCAGAATAAATTGCAATGCATCCAAATTGTAAAATAGAATCTTTATTTTTTTAAAAATTAGTAATTAGTAAATATAATTGGACGCCTTTA
Source organism: Radix auricularia (assembly GCA_002072015.1). Lineage (NCBI taxonomy): Eukaryota > Metazoa > Mollusca > Gastropoda > Lymnaeidae > Radix > Radix auricularia. The sequence goes on along the minus strand of MUZC01000757.1, from coordinate 157,583 downwards.
ACTCTAGGCAGCATACATAGATCACCTAACACTAACCAGGAATATATGAAAGATCTATGCATTCTTAAAAGAAAAACATAAATCAGCGGTAGTTTGGGTTATAGGAAGACTTTGATCTCACAGAAATAAACTGGAACACATTTTTTATTGAACATAATCAAATAATAAAAGAAATGAACTTTTTGATGCAATATACACCATAAACTGAGAATATAGTAAAGGTCTCAGTAAAATACTAACCTGTTGGTTAACCTCTAAGTGAGTTCGATATCCACCACCACCATATACATTGTATTCACCAGCAATAGGCAAGCCACCAATCATTAAAGCAGGACTGTACTTCCATGCAGACATGGAGAAGCTTATTCTTGTAGAGTTTTCCAAACAAGGTTGAGGTAGCCAGCCCAAACAAAAATCTCTGTTCTCTTCCTTTGTGATGTCATATCCAAGAACACACTGCTTTAATTCAATGCCTTTATAAACACAGTCATCTGTTGAAAGTAATGTCTATGAATAAAGTTTTTTTAAATTTAATAAATTGTTTAAAAAGGTTTAATGAATATAATCTCCCAATAAAATTGAGATTTAATAAATAAATGCATCTTAACTGTAATAAATTTCAGGTTCATTTTTATTTGCAACATCACCTAAATTTTTTTTAAAAATTGTTTTGTTGACAATTACAAGGCTTTTAAAAGTTTTCCCAACAAATTGACAAACTTGCTTTTTAAAAACTATTCATGTTCAAAAACTTGTTTATTAATTCAAATTTAATTGAAAATAATTTTTTAAAATTCAGCAGGGTGAAGTGTAAACAAAGTATTTTTGAACTTATTTTAAGTAGTAGGTATTGACTATATCCATTTTTTCTATCTTAAAATTATTAAAAATATTATGACACTGTAAATGATGTTTTATCTTGGGGAGCAAGAGTACAAGTTATGACATGGACATAAAGGAAAACTTCAAATAAATGTGTGAAAAAAAACAACAAGCAATCATCAATAAAAAATATACAAACAAGTAACTCTCTCCAGAAGCAAAAATGAAACTATTTTCTGCTAATTATAAATTTATTTTGTTTTGCATAATTTTTTTCCCACAATGTGTTACACATATTATTTCTGAGAAAAACTGTACTATATTTTCTAGAATTAATGAATTCTTCATCTTCTTTCTCAAATCTTTTGAAAGAGGATTTAGACAGCAAGTCCTATATTTGTGATGAACAGCCCTGGGGCTGTCAGTTGGTCCAGTCCACCATAGAGTTTGTCATTGAGGTTAGCTTTCTGAAGTCATATGTCTGTCCAGGGATGGTGGTACATGGGGGCAGATTTGGAGAACGTGTTCCACATTTTCCCCAGATGTCATGCAGGGCCAAATTTCGCTTTCTTCAATTCAAAGTTTACGGGAAAAGTGCTGCCTAAGTTTGTTGTGGCCCGTCCTTTGCCCGAAAATGATATTTTGTGATTGGCGGGGGAGTTAGAAGCATGCATCACATTTTGGGTTTTCTTTGAGCCTGGACATCTTTCTGATTCACTGCTTTTGCAAAACACCTTGATTTCTTTGTGATGTAGGGATGGGTCTGCCTGGTTATGTCTGCCTAAAGTTTTTGCCAAGGAGTCAGCTATGTCTTTTCCTTTAAGTTCCACATGTCCAGGGATCCATTGGAGGATAAGTTCTTTTATTATTTTGTTCAGTTTCAATAGTTCTGAGTGTCTGACTGATCAAGGAGTTTGGGTTTTTGAGAGACTGGAGCACTGTTTTAGCATCAGTGAGGATGACAATATGGCTGTTTTTGGAGTGGGGGTGGCTTGTTAGCATTTTTGCTATCATCTCTTACCAATTGCATTCTAAGGTGGCTGAAAAAGAAATAACTTTAGATATAAAGGTTAGCTGTAAATATTGAATAAGCAGCCGAAGACCAACTGGTTTGATGTCATGGAGGGTGAGGTGAGGTGAGTGATCCTGTGGTAAGGATACTCTTAAAAAATGCCCCATAAAACCCAAGGAAATGATTGCAAAAAAGTGAACATAGAGCGCTCAAATTCTAAACCCGGACAGATGAGGCAGTCAGCTAGGAATAGCAATTCAACTAGGAGAGAAAACTCCAAAAAGAAAAAATCAACTGCTGCCTTGCAGATGGTCTTGGCTGACCAAAAGCTATGGAAGCACATCCAGAAAAACAGCTGGCTGAAGTTGGAGACCATGGGCTCAATTGGCAAAAAACTCGTAGGCACCAAAAACTCAAAATGAAGAAGTCATGAATGATTTTTTTTTTAAAAACCCAAAAAAAAAACAACAAAAAACAATTAGCCGCTTTATTTTCTGTACTGTTAAAATGAGTTCATGTTACTTTAAATACTTATTTTATTATTTGATCTTTTTTAAAATTTAGGTGACTGTCTACCTTTTAGGTTTTAATAATTTTATGCAAATACTAAAATAAGTATAAATGTTTATGAATTGAGGATTTTGAAGCCTAATTCAAGAAATAAAAATACAATGGAAGTTTTTTTAATAAGATGCAAATTTTAAAAAAACATTCCTAACCAATATTCATGCGTAATTGTCTAATTCTTGTACTTCCAAGCCGATACATGTCGTAAGATGATGTATACATTGCTTTATCAGGAAAAATGGTTCTATTGATGTCTGTTGTGTCTGGAAACAGCCATGTTGTTAGATTATTTCTGAGCCAGTCAAAGTAAAGACTTGAAGAGTTTACCTGCAAATGGTACATTTAAAATGAAATACATTTCTACTTAATGTTTTTTATTCTAACTCATTTATTTTATGTGACAGCATAAAAAATTATTACATTTAAGAGAGAATAGGGAAAATTTTACCCCCTTAGTTTCTTGATCTAATTTAGTCTATATGAATCATAGATATAAATCTTCAGGTATCTACATAATGCATTTTATTCTGCTTCTTTGGAAATAATACTAATAAATTCAGCATCTAATGATATGAAAAATGTGTTTATTCAGTGTCAACTTCAAACAAATTCTTTATTTGTTATAAGTTATAGGTGTATTTATTTAACCTCATCTAAAATTATTTGCCATTAAGTTGTACTTACACTTAAAAATCCAGATTTCGTATCCCCAATAAGTTGTTTCTTTATCAATGTGTGCATATGGTAATCATTACTACTGCGATTGGAGTAACAAATACTGCTGACAATAAGTATGTAAACTAAATGTATAGCTAGTTCTTTCAACGTGCTTCTTATCATTATGTGAATTTTACGCTTGAGTGTGGCCGCTTTTAATTCAGCTTCAGACAGTGGAGATGTAAAGGAAGAAAAAATCCTCGGGGGATACGTCTCTGTAAGTAAAGAATTATTTAGCAGAATTATAAAAATTATTCACAATAACCATAACTGGAAATCTTCGCAATCTAAATCAACAAAAAAGTCTTATTTGTTTAGTCAACAGATGAAATCTTAACATTTTTTAAAAACTGCAATAACTGATTTAAAGAGTCTCTAGCGTAATAGATGTTCTTCCATTTGAACGTACTTTCCTTGATACCATATTCCTTGTTAACATCATAAATGAGCTTGAGATTTAGCTGGTCCACTCCTCTTACATTAGATCTTCTCATGAAGATAGAAAGGAAGACAGAAAACATCAGCACCTGCCAAAAATATTTGAGGGGTAAAAAAATTGTAAAAACATTTTGGGAAATATGCAAGACATTAATGTATGTAAAAATGTTATTTTCAGAAAAAAATAATGGTTTCTGGAACATCTATGTTTTAAATCATCAGGGCGGGGAAAGGGTTTTAAAAGTTGTCCATGCCTCCTTATACCATCACTCAATTTAAAAAAATGGAATTAACTACATACTGCAAGTTAATAGATTACTCTGTTATCAAAATAAAACAGTTTATGTCTCTATTAGTAAGATTAATTTATATAAAGGGGTAAATGAACTACCTTCATCAGGTTTGCAGTAAGATTTATCTTTAATTTATCATTATTTAAACATTTAAAAAAAATAAAGGTGTGATGGTTTATACAGTCACCTTAAAAGGATCAACAAGGCACAGAGACTGCACAAAGGCCAGAAAGAATGTAGACAGCCATTCTTCTGACACATCTCTTCCCCACTCCATGGTGTAGAGAACAACAAAAAAACTGCTTACAACCACTGATGTTGCAATGATGATCCAGGCCAAATATCGCAGGCCCCTTGGCCATGCCCCTTTTACATCTTCAATGCCTTTGTAAAAATAAATAACTTGTAGCTTTATCATGCATAATATTTTTTAAATGTAGTTTTGAGTTTGGTATCAAGTCTCTTTAAAAGCTTTTCTTGAAAACAACAATAAATCTATTCTATAGAAAGAATTTAAACAATGTTTAAATAAAGTAGATGACACATTTAAAAACATTTATTTCTCTCAGATTCCAAAATTATAATAAACCTGGCTTCAGCATCATTATTTTATCCAGTGCTGTCAGCTGTGTTTCCAGCTTGTGCATCCAAGGTGGAATGCAACATCCTGACTTTTTGTTGGTTTTAACATGTGAAGCTTCAGATGGAGTAACTTTGCTCTTAGAACCTGCCAAAACCAAACCTCCAATTATAATAGCTTGAAGATTAAACTCATATTATTTCTGATTTATTTAGGAACTATGCATGAAAAAATAAGCAGGTAATGGTAAAAAAAAACAACAACTTGAAAATTCCTTACAATTTTTCTTTATCACCTTAGAGATCATTAAAATATTTTTATATGTTTATTTCAACCTTTTGTAGACCACCATTAAGATTTAAAAACAATTTCCTCTATTTTAAAGGATTATGATTAGAACTTCCAGGACCTACACTTCAAACTGGAACCTAGGATACTGTAACACAATTCTAAAGTGATGTTTATTAGATAGTATCATCTTTCAAAATATTTAAAATCAAGATGCTTTTTCTTTTTCAAAACTTGCAATGGGGTTTGCATAATCATTTTTAAAAAGCATGTTAAAGCAAAGTACCAGAAGACAGATTTTAAAATTTTTTTTATGATAACTGTAACATTAATTACCAAAACCTTTTTCACATTTTTGGACATTTTAATTGTGCAAACTATTTAAGAAACTTTACAATTAGTGGAATATTAAAAGCAATTAATATAAAAATGATTATAATTATATGGAAAACAAATTTTTTAAATATACTAATAATTTTTCAAGGCATCAAAGTTTTAAAAAATCATTCATTTATAACAAATTTGTGATCCTTTCTAAGTAAAATAATCTCCTGATTAAATTTTAAGATATAAATTTTAATAATAGTTTTGCTAATGGGGAACAGATAAGCAAATTTGCTGAAAAGTTTAATTTTTAAATAAAATTGTGAATGAAGCTAAAAGTTATTTATCTATTTATAATTGAAATGATTGTGTTATTTTTCTTTAAGCTACTAGATACTTTTAGCTTTTCTTCAGTCAAACACTTATACCATTAACCATCCATTTAAACCATTTTTTTTTTAAAACAAGGAGATTTTAAATGACAGATAAAAAGAGCAATTATTATTAAAAGAAAATAAAAGTTTGTTGATTGGGTATACTGTTTTTTTTAGTTTGCTCCTGTTTAACATTGTTGCAAATGTCTGTTTCCATCCTGGTCTTGGCTTTTCTGAAGATCATCATTATTAAAATAAGTGGGATGGCTGTGATGGTGGCAGACACAAATGAGAAGTAAATCTGGGGATTCATTAATTTTCATTAAAATATATTTTAATTTCATTTTTGCACTGAGAAATAAATATAGATACCTCAAGAATTATTAATCAAATTAATTACATAATTTAGGTTTAATTCCTACTTTCACATTAAAAAACATAAATTACTGCATTAAAAAAAAACTTTTCATCCGTGAAGTAAAGTTAGAAAATTCTTAAAACAAAAAATGAATAAATAATTCAACTTTACCTGCTGATATTTCAGCCTGATAGGTCCCAATTCAAAATCAACTTTATTGATTTTTCTGTTGACATCAGGGGCTCCAACATAAAACATAGCACTTGTAATCATAGCTAAAAGAAAAAATGCAAGGCAGCAACCAGCTCTTTCAACACGGCTATATCCAGAAATAAGGAATTATATGGTGTTACATAAATGCATGCAAATGTTAATGGTAAATGACAACATATTTTACATAAACATTTTTCTAGTTCCTCTATTTTATTCTTTAGAAAACTATTTTAATATCTGAAGTTATAAAAGCTTTGAATTTATTATTTGTAAATTATATTTTTGAATTTAATATTTTTTTAATTAAATAAATATAATAAAATTTGCTGGTAAATAAAATTAAATCTATGATAAATCACCTGAAACGGCTCCTCTCTGGTCGAATAAAAAGTGAGACCCACAAATGATCATCAGTGATGTGTTGTTTAGTGTTAGAGAAAAACTGGCTCTTTAAAGTGTCTAGACCTTCAGCTCCAGATGCTTCAATCATTTTATCTAAAGAGTTGTTTTCTGGTGTAAGCCATTCCTCACAAACAAAGTATGATCTAAAGAAATTATTGATGCATATATATTTTCTATACCTGATTATAAATGATGTTATAATCATAATTGTAATGAATTATTTATGGAGAAAAAAAATTATGCTGCTATTTAAATGGTATTTTTGTCTGCATTGCTATAGGCTATATCTTTCAAAACTTATTGTAATTAAGAAAATGACAAATTTATATTTTGGTTTTTGATTGTTAAGATTTAAAAAATATTAATAAATTACAAAATTTTTCACATGACAAAAAAGAGAAAGAAAATAAAAGCTTTTAGTGCTCATTGCATAATTAAAATCTTTTCAAAGAACTTAATGACAACTTATACTGTACTGCAAAGTAAATAAACATCTCCAAATCAACATGAAAAAAAAAAATTGAAAGATTCAATTTGAAGGAATGATAACAAATTTATAGCTAATAATAAATATTTCATTTTTAAAAAAAAGATTTCTTTTTAAAAAAATCTGTATTTTTACAACATTTTTTTTCTTTCTTCTTTTATCTAATAATGTACATTTTTATCTTAATCTTAGGAATATCTTGCAATCGATTTTCACTCTCCATATTTCTTTGATCTCAGACCAAAGTCTTTGCACTGAGAAAAGCTAGTTAATAAATTGTATGTTAAAAACTTATAGTAGGGGAGATATGTTAATATTTATTTAAAATATTTTTTCATGATTATACTTTAATTTAACTAGAAGAAAATAATATATATATTACTGAAATTTGATTTTATGTTATTTCAACTACTGAAATCTAACTTGGTTTCTACGTGGTCATTTTTTTGACAGCGCAAAATATTTATTAAAACATAAAATATAACCAATTAAACTAAGAAATAATACTTGATTAAAAATTATTTATTTATTGCTACATGTGTGCAACATTCTATATCCATCAGACCATACATTATGTAGAAATATTGATTACAAAATTTAGATAGATTTGGATAAGGCAAGTTTTAAAAAAGCTTGTTAGTTAATATTTGTTACTGATACAAGTTTGTCAATTAACAGTACTGAATGAGTTTATAAACTGCATTAATAAATTATTGTAACATATATTTGAATGCATAGTTGTGAATGAGGAATGTTTATAAGTTACTAATTCTTTGATTCCCTTTTGATTCTTATTTTTATTAGTTTATGTCACTGCAAATATTTTTAAATTTTCTTAATTACAGATGAGTATGGCAGACTCACATTCTACCAGTTTGTATATCCATGACATCAACCCGATCTAAGTACCATGATGCACTATTTCCTTTGCCTGAGTTGTCATGCCAAATTCTCAGACATTGAAGCTCCCCCATCTTCATGGGACATGCCATTACAAAATGGTATACACTGCCAGCTGGAAATCCCTAATTTTGCAAAAGAAATTTTGTGTGTGTTTTGTGTTATTTTGGTAATTGATATTTGAAAGCTGCTGCAGACAATAGTAAATTTTAACAAATTTAGTATGATTCTTATACTATATTGAAAAATATATGTTTTAAATAGTTGAGTTCATAATTACTTTCAATCAAAAAGGTGCTTAAATTGATTTGATAAATGGTGATTTGTTTCCGCGTGCTTTGGGAATGATTTGATCAATACCTTAAACTTACCTCTCTTACACCATCTGACAACATTCTGACCCCAGTCTCATCTTGCTCCCCTGACAAGCAGAAACTAACTTTAGACTTTGTGCCTGCAGAATGCCGCAGCCCAGTATGTACAGTTAAGAGATAGAAATAATTGTCTTCAGCATAGTTGTCAGTGAGAGGAAACACACCCCACTGAAAAAAAATATTAATTATTTTAAGTTCAAAATAAGTCAGGTTTATGTAAAATTTTAAGATCATATTTAACTGTTTTCTTTATCATTCTATAAATATTTTTTCTAACAAAGTAATTTTACAATGGCAAAGATGAACTTTGTTCCTTAAAGATTTTTTTTAAACATTGCCAACCTAGGATTGACAACAACTTATGTAAGGAACATAAAATATCCTATAATTTTAATATTTTATCATAAGAAAATGATCTCAGGATTTTATGGCATGGTGTTTTACTAAACACATTGAGAACTTTAATAAAATCACGAGGTATTATTTCATTTATTCACTTTATTATGAAATTTAATGTCAATTTTTAGCTTTATCAATTTGGAATTGATAAAATCTTTACATAATTTTGATTTAAAATATTATTTTATTAAGTTTTACTTATTGAGTTTAATATGAGTACTTTTTTTAAATAAATTTTAATTTTATATAAATTGGGTAACATTTTTCTAGTAATTAAAAGTTAATTACTTGAAACACTGATTTTCTGTCCATATAATGAGCCCATAATGCTGCTAGGAGGAAAAGAAAGTAGATAGATAACAGCACTCCTATGATCAGTCCTTGCCCTTGGATATCAAACTTGCTGAAAACTGTCCCAAAATGAATAAGACTTGGTTGAAAGTTAAATGATAAACCATTTACTATTTCTCTTCCATCTTTGCATGTGCATATAATGTTACCATTTAGGGAGGTCATCTGTAATAAAAAAAATAATAATTTAAACTATTGTATGGGGCTGTCAATAAAGTACGTCACGCACCAGAGGGGGGAGGGGGTGTAAGAAAGTGTGACAGATTGTGACAGGGGGAGGGGTGTCATGTCATGTGTGACGTCATGGTGTTTCATGTTGCATTTTAATTATTTTGTTAATAAAAAAATATATTTTTGTACGAAAGTGTGATGTACTTGGAAGGAAAGGGGNTATATATATATAGTAGCTGCAATTCAGTTTTAATTTTACAATAAGTGGTCTTGAGTCTTGGAGTACATTATATTTAATTTCAAATTATAAGTTTTACCTTAAACTGCTTCTATTTAATTTAAGTCATTATAATTCAAATTATACAAAAATAGTATTTAAAAAATTATTGAGTTAAACGTTGTTAAGAAATTATTTATTTTCATTTGATGAACTGTGAGTATTTTAAGTAAAGAGAAAAATATGTTTTCAATTTAAAAAAGACTTTTATTATTGGATAATTAGTTGAACTCTTTATTTTCACATTACTTTACAGAGGTCAGCATTCCAATCATTGATTGTAGGGTCCCATGCAAAACATGCTAGAGTGGTCACACCAAATAAGTACAAAGATTCCAAACTTTCATACAGTGCTAAGGAAAAAAAATATGCAAGAATTTATTACATTTGTAAGTTTAAACAAGTCTGTATCAATATTTCTTTATACTTGAACTTTCATTTAAACTTGGAAACTAATTAAGCTCATTGATGTTTTTCCTAATTAAATTGCTAAATAGTTTCTGTAAAATTAAAAAATAATTATTTAAAATATACAATTAACTTATAGTTTTATGAGATTTTAATTACCATCTCGTTTCTGAATACCAGAGTTTGATTTTGCCTTTGCATTTTCATCTGAAACAATGAGTTTAGATTGAAAATGTATACATTATAATTAAATAAGAAATATTTTGAATTTATCTGAAATTTTTGACTCTATCACTGTCATAAATCTTGTAAGGAACATCTTTATAATTAATTTTTAATTTCATCGATGATCATTACGTTAGGAAAAAAAAAGAAAACTCAAAATCTATTACTAACAAGCAAAAAGTAAACAAAAATGCTAAAGCTAAGGAAATCATTCACATAATTTACCAAGTTCTGGTTTTAACCCAATATATATTCTCCCAGATGTTTTAAATGTTTTTGGTGGAAAACAAACTTCCCCACAGGGACCAATCATTTCTTTTGTCAATTTTGTTCTGGGGAAAAATAATAAAATATAGATAATGGTTAAAATGTGTTTTTCAATAATAAAAGAAGAAAAAAACAACAAAAAAACTAGGGTTAACCTTTTATGTTGCATTGAATTTAAGCAAGCTCTTAAAATTAAAAAAACGAAGTGATTATTCGCACGGTTTTCCCGTGCATATAATTTTTAATATTGTTCGCACGGGTCGGGTCTGGTCGTCGCACATGCGTACTCCCAGCGGCTGATAACAAAATAATAGCCAATTTCACTCGATTTAGGCTAAATTCTGCAGTTATATGTTAAAAGTACTAATATTTATATGTTTATAGTACTAATACTAGTTACAGTTTAATGATTGATGTCTAATAAATGATAATTGGATATAACTTTGAATAATCGCATTAAAATGGATAGTTAGCTAGTCTTAGTGAGTTTTTATTTTTGGTTAGCGGATCGAATCCTGATACAGTCTTTTGTTTTTTCTTATTTTCTGTTGTTTTTTGTGTGTTTTACAACCACAGTGACGATGCTTGCAAACACTCAAATAGGCTTTTTTTTCCAGGGACAATTTTTTTGTATATCCCAATGAGTGAGTCACTGTTACTACAAGACTACAAGTGTTACTACTGAACTGAAATTACTATTACTGTATTACTAGTTACTGTTCACTGTTATGTTTATACTCATACTCAGTTCAGTCTCTTTAATTAATAAAATGATTAATTATAAATCATTAATAATTAATAAGCGAACGGCGGTATGCAGGTCCGCTCAGACTCAGATTCTTGCTCAAATACTATTACTATCAATATCAGTGACAGCAAAATTAGTTTACCGTGCAAAAAATGATAATTTTATATATTTTTTGTTCAAAATCTCATAATTATTGTCATCTTCATAATTTGTAGCCATTGGTCATTGACTCATTGAGTCACAGTCACAGTGACACTGTCTGACTGTCTGAGTCTGTCAGTAACTAAATATTGTCGTTATTTATATTTGCTTTATTTGCGCAGACTATTAGGTCTAATAATATTTATTTGACTCAATTAAACAACAATTAAATCAATTAACAGTAGACAGTGTCCTAAAACTTAAACATCAACTATACTAATACTTTACATTATCTTAATTATTACACTTTGTAGTTAGGCTTAGTAAGTGTAGATTAGCATTTCAAAAAAGTGCGAATAATTATCGGCACGGTCGAACCGTGCGAATAATTTTCAAAATTATCGGCACGGTTATGATGTCAAAACCGTGCAAATAACGCTTGCCATTAAAAAATTGAGTGGTTTAGAAAACACCAACTGAACAAGTTTTTTTTAACTATTAATATACTAAGCCAGTTAACCCTATATTTTAATGATTTAAAGATTCTAAAATAAAAATATAATGAAAAATATTCTTAAATGATAATACAAATATATCAGTTTTAAAATAATTATAATTTAAACATTTCATTCCTTCTTTAAATTTAAATTAAAAAAAAAATTAAAATGTAAATTAAACTTTACAAAAAAAAATGTTTAAATTGTTTTATTGATGCTTCTTATCTTCCTGATATTGAATTTTATATTAAAATAAATTTTGATTTACCTTAGATCATATGACAGGTCAGTGGGTTCAGAACCCATCCGCAGAAACAATGTATAGGAGATTAGTGAGTTTTGTGGTCTAACTTTAAAGCATAAAGTTAGAACAGGGTTTCTATTTAAAACACAAAATATTAATCATTACCAAACAATGTAAGAAAATGATACTTTTGAAACTAATTAAAACAGATCCGTCTGATACTTAAAATAAAAGATGAAAATAAAAGTTTCAGTAAAAGTTTATTCAAATGATTTACTTCATAAGTGTTTTTTTCCCCCATCAAGTCAAGTATGCATAAAGGTGCTCTTATATATTTGGCTTTAAAAAAAAAACAGCCTTTAGATTTAAATGTTTATTTATTGTTGCCTAAATCTGTAAATACTCTAGAGCTGAAGATTTTTTATGCTACTTTAACAAAATATAGGTGGGGATTAGGGTAGAATTCAAAAGTGACAGATGTCAAACATCTATTTTTATTAGCTAGTAGTTTTTAGGACTAAATTTAAAATAACTCCAAATAACGACCATAATTGCTTGTATAAAATTCTAAATTAATTGCTGAAATATAAAAGGGCATATAATTAAAAATCGATGATTAAACACCTGAAAAAAAATCAATAATATAAATATGCAAAAGATTGGAAAGCGAAAAAATAAAGAAAAGAAATAAGGAACAAATATATAATGCTATTTTGGCTTAATTGACCCACTTGTTTATTTCATTATTGTAATTTATTCTTTAAAGATCCTTCATAATTGTCAACATGTATGGAAAATCCACTTTTATACAACTGCAATATCATTAATTTGCCTTCTCAATCTTCCTTTATTAATACAATGATAAGTGATTCTGTAGTGTCACAGAGTCGATAAAAAATATTGGTCATGTCAAACAATTTTTTTAATTATCTATTGAGGTTTCTGATCTGCCATTTAGTATTTCTAGAAAAGTTGGATCATGTAAGAAATAGGTATCCCATTAAAACATCTGTCATTTCTAAACATGGAATGAAACCATGGACTCAAGCAACATCATTAAATAGTTACTACATTGATGACAGTGTAAAGTTACAAAATTAATGCTAGCACATAGTTGCAAGACTTAAAACAGATGTACATTTTAAAACTTTACTAGATGCTCTCATTAAATGTGAAATTTGCTATATCTGCTCTTTAAATAAAACAAATTACATTGCTATTAGCCTGTACTCAAAGATTAGATAAGTGAGCTGAAGGAAAAGCAGATAAGGCTTGACAACTTAGGAGAGGCTCTGTTCATAAAATAAGACTAATTGTTAAAACGATTAATTAGCTTTTCGCATTTTAAAATCAATTTTGTTTATTATGAATTGCTTGGTTCAACCCATTCCCTCCCCTAGACACTACCTCCAAGTTGTCCCTTACAAAATAATTCTTAGATGCTAATATTGTGACACTTTCTTTTTTTATACCAAGGTTAAGAAAATTGTATTTTAAGAATGAGTTGACAATATGACGGCCAGAAGAGTCAAACAGACAAATGGTGAAAGATGAGTTTCAACCACCAAAGTTTGTTGACTCAAATGAGATGAAGCATTGCCTATTAGCTCTTACTTCTAAAGGTTAGGCTATAACAGGAGCCCAAACGGCTGGCATTGCAGCCTAGCCACTGAAAAAAGTCATCCACATGTTAACATTGTATCAGAGACACACACACAGAGAGAGGCTAGGTGCGCGAGTGAGTCCAAGGCTGAGCCAATGTCGTATGGCAGTGCACAGTATAGGGAACAGGTTGTTGGTGTAAGATGAAAATTATCTCAAGCTTCCAAAAATACAACAGTAGATTAGTACATCATTGTTGATACATATGTTGATTGGTACATCATTGTTGGTACATATATAGATTAGTACATCCTAGTGGATACATATGTAGATTAGAATATCACAGTGAATACATATGTAGATTAGTACATCCTAGTGAATACATATGTAGATTAGTACATCATAGTGAATACATATGTAGTTTTTAAAAATTTGTGTAACATCCTCTATAATTGCAAGTTCAGTTTTGAGATATATTGAGTCTAATAGCCATATTATTAAATAACACAAATTTCAATAAGGGGGTTAAACTATGACAGGAAACCTCAACATTTTCTAATAGTAACCGAAGGTGCCAATTTTTACTTACGGGTACTCAAAAGTGTGATAAAACATCCGTGAGGCATCATCTGTAATGAAATGTGGTGTGATCGGCTTAAGTACTTGTGTTTCATTGCTGCAGTTGTTTTCTTTCACTTCGTGAACTATCTGTGGATTAATGATCACCTGCTTCGCTCCATTATCTGTTGCTACAGAGCCAATAAAGACATTTGAGGTGATGTACGGTGAGTTACTCCCTTGTATGTAGATGTTTTTAGTCTCAACAGTCTGAAATATAAATTAAATTCTGACAGGAAAAGGAAAAACTTTGATTTTTTTAAACGCTTTAATTATTAATTATTAATTTTAAAAAAAGTTATTTTAAAGTGTAGCTTAATCCTGGCATGCATGGGTATAATAATCAACAAAAATACAGTACACAAAATTACTTTTGAGATTGAAAGAAGAGACATATCAGTAAAAATGGAAATTTCTGGTGAATCACGGTCAGTTAAAAACAAGAGCAAGCCACCAATTCAGATTATATGGTATGTGCATTAACATCTGAATGCTGTTCAACCCCACCCCCTAAAATTAAACTCAAGTAACTTAATTAATCAAAAGAATATAAAATGAGACTATGAGGAGAGACAAAATAATTTTTTTTAATATGTAGATAATCAATGACGTATTTGAAATATTCTATACTTGGCGTAAATTTTATTTTATGAAAGAACTTTGTCAAGCATAAATGTCAGAGTCAAGCGTTTATCTTTCATGACTTAATTTTTTAAGTAAATAAAAAAAATATTATAAATAATACAAAAACCATGTGCATTATTTCAAGTTTAAAAATAGCAAAATAGAAGTTTATAATTTAGCAAATAGGTTTAGGGGACCAACAAAAAAACAAAACATATATCTAAAATGACATCAAATTTACAGTATAAAACTACCTGAACTTGTAAAACTTCATTGGTATTATTAACCACCACATCATTCATATACATTCCTTTAGACAGAGTCTCAGAAGAACCAGCGTCACCCACTGGTGATTCGTTACGAAGATCTGATTTAGTTTTTTGAGATATTTCCATAGTAAATGTTTCTTTTTGTGTTTTGAAGCTATTGTTAGAGTCTTGTAATTTTTTGACTACTTTAAATATGTCGTCCCAGGCCTGTTTGAGATCTCGAACTGTTTTCTCAGCCTGATAAAGAGAAATAAAGGTTGAATTTTTTTGTGTGAAATAATAAACTATTATATTAATAGTTACCGTAAATGTGTATAAGTTGAGAAATTTTATCCGTTAAATTTCTTATAAAATGCGGACTTGACTTATTCATTTGTTAGTGCTAGTTTCTATAAAATTTTGTAGAGGAAATGTGGAAAAAAAATATATTGACTTTGAAAACATTTAATCTTTATAATCAGATCATTTCATTTCACGTTCAGTTGACAGGGTTATGAAAAATAGTGTGAGAGCTAACTATTCAAACATACAGTGCAGCAATGACATCAAAAGCCTTTGATATAAACAACTGACAATGCAATGAGTCCTGCTATTAATGTTCAAATAGTCAATTGATAGAGGTAGGCAGTGGCATCGTTAGGGAGGGGCATGATGCCCCGTGACATCAAAAGGGGGTGACCTAAGTGAAAATTTCACTGTGTTCCAATTTATGTCAGAAAAAAATGACATATTTTTTTCAACTAGAAAGAAATTAAATCAGTCAACAAGCAATAATAACGTAGTCCCAACACATAACATTAAAACAAATTAGAAAATAAAAGAAAGAAACAGTTGCAGCAGAGATCCCTTTAAAAGGCTGCACATGAAAGAGGCGGTGTCTTCCATTTTAAAATATATAAAAACCATTTTGTCTTTGAAAAACTGACAACATGGACGAATCCCTACTTCACTACATCCTCCACCACAGTGAAAAAAATCTTTGTAGAGCATCTTGTGTCATACAGGGCTTTATTAACATGTATTAATTTCATGTGTTTTTGAAGTACCTTTCAACGATGAGGAGTTACAACAAACGCCAGGTATAAAGATTTTGTAGCAGACAAAACAAATCTGACTGCAGAGGATAACCATGCTGCACTTTTTCCAACCTAAGTATGGGAATGAGCTGTGAACGACACTTAATGAGCAACACTGCATTTTTCATGAAGAATAGCCTGGACTTCTTTATATTTCGTACTCACATTTGCAGCATTGCAGTCAAAGGCATTTTCAGGATTTCATACAAATTTTTTCCTATAATAACATTTAAATAATTGGGGGTACCTGGTTTTAACCCGCTCAACCCACCCCCGTTAGTTAATTCGCCATTGGTGGAGGGCGGTCATGCATCTGTGACAAGGTGTAACGAGGATAGAGGGTTTGTTTAAAAAAATGTGACGTCACATAAAAAACACACAACTTTAAATAAAAGTTCCTTTTAAATATTTCATTGTTTACACTTTATAAAATGACGTTTACAATGGCTTCACGCGTGTTACAATATTAGAGTGCAGACTTATACTAAATACTGTCAGGAATTTAGGGCGGTTAGTGGGCACTCAAAGAGATGGTTGATCCTTTGAGGTGCTATGCGTGGGCTAACGGGGGTGAGCCCAGAGGGTCAGTTGACCAGATGTGCGAAATGTGACGTAATGGCGTTATCTCACTTGATTTGGGAAACAAAGTGCTAGCTCGGCACGGAAGCCGCCCGGGGTCCTTTGATGAAGACAACAACTGACCAGAAGTCTAGTTGTGAATTAACCACGGGAGTCCACGGTGCTCTGGCCGAGGTGTGAACTGGGGACGTAACTGGGTAGATGATCACACGGGCCTCCTGGCCTGGATGGTGGGGGGATAGGTAAGGGGTGGGGTCTCACCAGGGAATTTTTACGTGGTTCTTTAAGTCACAAGCATAATTATTTTGACTTCTAAAAGAGTTAAATGAAAACCACCATATTGACTATAAAATTATTAAAAAAAAAAAAAAAAGCAAACTGATTGTTTTCCTTATTTGTAACTAAATAAATTGTCACAACTATAAAATTGGCAAGTTTTCAAAGCCCAAGTTTTACCCTTGATTTAACCGCTGATCATAAAATATTTCATATTTGGTCAAAATAATACCCTTGAATTTTACACAAAATTAATTTATAAACAACAATAAGAGTAATAGTGCCCCAGAAAACTCTGTAATGGATGTTTTTAATTTGATGTATACAATATTTTTTTAATCCACAAAAAATATGATATCAACATCATTAATTGACAAGATTATACACCTTCTCAAAGGCCTACCTGCTCAATCATTGCCTTCTTTTCAATTTTCTGATAATCTGCTTTCAACTTTGCATAAAATTCAACCTCTCGATCGCTTAGATCAGAGTGAGTATTTTTAATACTTTTGAGGTCCGGCTCCAGGGCAGAAAAATCTATTGCAGTAATGCTGATAATGTTGTGTATTAAATCTTTGAAACCTTTAAAATATTATAGAAAAAAAATGATGATCATCGTAAATTATTTAAAATAAATAAAGACTTAAAAGATATCACACAATATCTTCAATATCAGTGCATTAAAAAAAATCCTGGATTTCAAAAACAAAAACAAAACAAACATTGTAAATTATCTGATCTTTTCTGTTACAGACGCTTCTTCTATACAGAGGATTATTGCGCTCTATGCTTATCTATGGTTTGTGTCTAGTCCTGTATTCTTATTAGAGTTTTAATGTTGATAAAGTTTTGTTTTTCCTGGTTTCTTCCGGCAACCCATTTACACGCCCTAATTCCGGACAGAAGGCAATGAGAATTGATATACGTTTGTTCTTGCATACGGAATAGGAAAGGTATTATTATCCTTATGCTTATTCGAGGGTTGTATTAAGTTATCTTTGTGTTGTATTTCTAAATTAGAATTAATTGCCTAATGTATAATTACTTCTATACTCTTGGTTCTTCTATCCTCTAGTGTGTCAAGGTCAAATAATTTAACTAATAGTGTTATTTTTTAATGTCATTTTATTTATCTCTTTATAATTGTTAGGCTAATTTAAAATAAAAAAAAACTAGAACAATATTTACCAGTTAGAGTAGGTGCCACATCTGCTATTTTCAAATCTTTCCTTTGAAATATGCCAGTTAATATTGTAAGCGCACTTGAGGCTGTATTCTATGTGGAGAGAAAAAGGCACAATTATTTAGTTTATACAGTCTGGTTATTTTTTTTTTTTTTACACAAGATATAAGTGTATTTAATTTAGGACAGTTTATATTTATCTTCTGATCTTTTTAAATGCATTATGGATTGCTTGTTTATGTATATCTTTTGGCACAAAATTAGAAGGTGTTGCTTTCAATAATTTTAAATATATTAATTTAGTCTGTAACCAAATTTGTTTAATTACTAAAATCTTCATGGCAAAATGCCAGGCATTAAAATCTTACCACTGACTGAGCAGACATGTATTTTGGGTTGGATGTTGCAGTGGCCAGAGAGTTGGCGTATGTTTGTAGATGTACAGGATTGGTTATTGTAGCTCCACTTATTGTTGCTCCTATTTTATCCACAAAATTGTTTGCTGCCTGTAAAAGATAGATGGAACATAATGGTGTGTAATAGTTTTAAAAAAATAATGTCACCAGCTGTAAGAATCACATTGATTAGAGTTAGAGCACATCAATTAATTTGGATTAAGTTAGGGTTAGGGGTTAGAGTTAAAACTCTATAAATAATGTCACAAGCTGTAAGAATCACATTGATTAGAATTAGAGCACATCAATTAATGTGGATAAAGTTAGGGTTAGGGGTTAGAGTTAAAACTCTATAAACAATGTCACCAGCTGTAAGAATCACATTGATTAGAATTAGAGCACATCAATTAATTCGGATAAGGTTAGGGTTTGGGTTTAGAGTTAAAACTCTATAAATAATGTCACCAGCTGTAAGAATCACATTGATTAGAATTAGAGCACATCAATTAATTTGGATAAAGTTCATGTACCTGTATCAAAGCTTGAGAGGCAGGGTTCTTCTCAGGTGGATCTAAATCTACACCAGCAACAGATGAAAGAGATTGTTGCGTATATGCAGTTCCATCAGCCTAAAAAACAATACATTAAATTTCTTTGATTAACTTTGAGATAATCATTAATTTTAATTTTGAAAAGTGGCTAATTGAATAACAAAAATTTACAAGCTAACTTAAGTCAGACATTTACTTAATATTTACAGTAATACAAAAGTGAGTTTAAGTACAAGTCTGAAAATAAAAGGCTCCAGCTTGGCTGATGCATTTTTTTCCAAATAAAGCTGCTTGTGAAAATTACAATAAAATAAAGATTTCACATTGACTTGTTATTTATAGCTTGAATAATGATCATTAAAAATTAATCCCATTTAAAACATTTGTCTACCATTGCCAACATTAGAGATGATTAAAATGTTTTTAAAAATATTTTCTTTAAAAAGTATAACAAAAATATAAAATGTCTAGAAATAATTAAAATTTAGACATACTGTATTTTAAAAGCAATTTTTAAATACTGCGTTTCTCGGTAATATTATTAAAGCGAAACAAGAAAATGAAAAGCCTGAACTAATTAGCATTGTTGTTAATGTTGTTAAAATATATGATAAAATACATTATTGTTATGGAGAATAAATAACTTCTTGTAATTTCTCACTGTTGAGTCACTGATAGTTCACTTTGCTGTACTGTTAAAAGTTTTATTCGCCATCAGATACTTACGATAGAAGTTACTATCAATGTAAATAAAGCAGCCCTCTTAACAGCTGTCAGTGGATCATCACTTATGTTCAATTTTTGATTCAGTTGTTCAATAAATATCATGGAATTTTGTAGATTTTCTTCTGCCTGTGCGCTATTGTTTGAAATTGTTAGATTAACAGCAGACACCTGAAACATTGAAAGTGTATCTGGTTATAAGTAAGGAAAGTTATAATAAATAATACCTCATACACATTTTAAAAATTGAAAGTTACTTCCTGATAGATAACCATGTATAAGGAAAGAATGCAAAGTGATGTGAACATGGGGTCATTTAACATTGTAAATTATCACATGAGACTTAAACTTAAAGAAAAAAGGAATTTTCAAGTTTGTTTCTTTTAAGGGTATTGTAGAGAATCTATTCACAATGAAAAAAATCACCTTTTAAAGAACAAAACTAATTTGAAAAAATGTTTTGTGTCTTAATATTTAAAATAGCCACCAAAATAATAAAGAAATTAATGAACATTTCTTAGACACAATAAATAACATAAACCTAGAACAGATAGTAAAAAAAGCAACTAGGAAAAACAAAATACTAGATTTATTCCTAACAAACAGACCAGGATTAGTAGTAGACTGCACAATAATTCCTGGGCTGTCTGACCATGATATTGTTAGGGTAACCAACACAATAAAAACTAAAATAAATAAGATGCCTAGAAGAACAATATATCTTTGGAATAAATGCAACTTAATAAAATTACACCAATCAGCTTCTAATTTCCAACAAAATTTCCTAAGTAAATTCAGCATAGTTAGCCCTGTAGAAGAAATATGGAAGGAAATAAAAACAAATCTAAAAACCATAATGGATCAGAATGTTCCAACAAAAATAACTTCAAATAGAATTAATAAATGCTGGTTCAATTTTACACTTAAAAAGTATTGCAAACTAAAGGAGAATTTATTTAAGAAATTTAAGGCTACCAATTCAGAAAGGATACACAAAAAATACTTAAAAATTAAACACCTGACACAGAAACTTAGCCGTAACCTCCAAAATAATTATATAAACAGTGTGATAACTAAAGATAACAATAAAAACTTATGGTCCTTTATCAAATCTAAAAAAATGGAGCCTTCAGGTATAGCCACACTAAAAGACTCAAATAATAAAACCTATAATGATAATGAAAACAAAGCTAATATCCTTAACAAATATTTTGCATCATCATTTTCTGCCTCAGGCGACAAGGAAATTTCAATAAATTTAAATAAATTGGAAGAAATAGGTAACATAACTGTAGATGAGATAGGTATACATTCACTCCTAAAAAACTTAAAAATAAACAAAGCTACTGGACCAGATGAATTACCTGCCAGGTTATTAAAAGAATTAAGCAATGAACTGTCCCCAATCCTTGTAGTTCTTTTTCAAGCCTCTCTAAACCAGGGCAAAGTGCCCGAGGATTGGAAATTAGCCTATGTAACGCCGCTCTTTAAGAAAGGTGATAAGTCAGACCCTGGTAATTACAGACCTGTATCACTTACTAGTATCACATGTAAATTACTGGAACACATAATATATAGCAGAATAGTTAACCACCTTGACAAATATAATGCCCTATGCCCACACCAACATGGCTTTAGAAAGAACAGATCATGTGAAACACAATTGATAGGCCTAATAGATGATCTATCAAAAGGCTTAGATAATAATGATCAAATTGATACAATATTACTAGACTTCTCAAAAGCATTCGACAAAGTTCACCACCTTAGTTTGCTCAAAAAACTTAAATACTTTGGAATCTCAGGTCCCTTGCATCACTGGATCCAAGATTTCCTATTGGGTAGGGAGCAAACTGTAATAATTAATGGTTCTAAATCTACACCAATAAAGGTTAACTCAGGAGTTCCACAAGGAACTGTCCTAGGTCCCTTACTATTTTTAATTTATATAAATGACTTACCCAACAATATCTCAACAGGAACTAAAGTTAGGTTATTTGCTGATGATTGTATAATCTATAGAACAATCAAGTCAGAACAAGATAGCAAAATTTTACAAAAAGACTTAGATGAATTAATAAAATGGGAAACTAACTGGAGTATGTCCTTCCACCCAGAAAAATGTCAACTGCTAAGAGTAACAAAGAAAAAGAAACAAATAAATTCAAAATATTTCATTCATGGAAAAGAACTAACCCAAACTAAAGATGCGAAATACTTAGGAGTCATAATAAATGAGAAACTATCTTGGAATCCCCATGTCAATGAAGTTATTAAAAAATCAAACAAAACCTTAGGCTTTATAAAAAGAAACTTTTACAAATGTAACAAAGATATAAAACTAAAATGCTATCTCACCCTGGTGAGACCTATACTAGAATATGCATCTTCAGTATGGGACCCATCCACCAAAGAAAATATTGATAAGTTAGAACAAATCCAAAAAAGAGCTGCCAGATTCATTACTGGAGAATATTCAAAACTGACAAGAGTAACACCATTAGTTAAATCATTAAACCTTGAAACACTAGAGGATAGAAGAACCAAGAGTAAATTAGTAATTATACATAAGGCAATTAATTCTAATTTAGAAATACAACACAAAGATAACCTAATACAACCCTCAAATAGACATAAAG